>CM034151.1:224668853-225268853 GCA_019776745.2 Taxus chinensis | reverse complement strand
CTTACAAATTTGTGTGAAAGTACACTTTACATGATTATAAGGGACTTATAAATGCATTAGTTTTAGTATTTTTTGTGTTGACCATTTTGACTATCCTTCAGTGACAATTCATTATGTAAAGTGTGTATAACAAGGTGTTGGGAATTTGTCTTCATATTGATTTAATCCTCTTAATGATATTATTTCATTATATATATATATATATATATATTGATGTTACTAAGTTAATTTATACGTGGATAAAAATTGAACATTTGGGTAACATTATATAGTTAAAAATATTTTCTCTCATTTAACACTTTTTATTATTAATGTTATTAGTTCTTTTAATATTATAGCCTAAATGGTGGTAACTTTTTATTAACATTGAACATCTCCCCATTTATCATATGACAAGGAAACAAGTATGAGTAGTATAATATTCATCTAGGATGCTCAATTAGGATAAGGGGACTATATTTAAACTTCAAACTAATACACGAGATTACAAATAGTCAAGGAAATATTATATGGACACATTATGTTTGGAATGTAGAAAGATGGTCATGTCAGATAACTAACATGGTGTTAGTGTAGTCACAAAATCACGCACTTACTACTATAATTATATTTCCAAGTATGCTATTTTATAAATGGATCTTGCATTAGAAAAGTATTCACTATTGACCCATCCCCTAGTCCTATCATCAATCTAGTTGGTCTTGGTCGTTTTTTGTCTCACACAATCGTCACTTACTTGCACAATTTTGATCGTATATGAGGGAGTTTTCACTATCATTATTCACTTAGTTGTCATCTCTATTCTTTGACTAGGGCACCTAGGAAGGGATTAGGGCACCCCAAGCGCCCTGGTCCTCATTTCTAGTCACCCTGGTCCCAGTCACATTTAGTTCTCATTTATATGTTTGAGGTCAGTATTTATAATTTTCCCTCACATTCCCCTAGGTACTATTCGGCATGCCAGGTCATTAGTGTCAAAATTTGAGCAAGAGATCCATATATAAACACAACATACATACTACCTTATGGGTGGACTATTTCTACTGAGGGATAGCTATCTACATAGAGCAAGGGACTGCATTTGGGCACTACTCTGCATCACACACTTCATAGGAAAGGGAATTTATTCTATTCCATCCACAATTTTGAATTTTTATCTAGCTATTGCCCCCTATCTCTGCGTTAGTAGTGCTATGACATCCTAGGTACATTATTGCATACACAATCACACATAACTACATTAGTTCTGAGACGTAGTGCAACACTTAGTTATAAGACCACAATTTTGGATGTTAAGGACAATCTGACCCTTTCATATGCATCTTTATTTTTTAGGGTTTGATGCTTTGTGTGGGTTTTTACAAGTAATTCTTCATTGCAATTTCATGGTGTCATTAACGAAGCTAGTGTGACATTAACATGAAAAAAGGTGAATTATTGCGAAGACCTAGTGACCCTTCTAGGATAAGATTTCAAGCTATTTTGTAGACCAAGGTGCCCATATCTTAGACCAGGGCACCCCAGGCACCCTAATCCTTCCTAGGTGCCTCAATTTGGCCATATCTGCCCCTGCTACAACTTTCTAAGGTGTGTTGTGACACTATGTTTCTCTTGTTCATCATCC
The DNA here is from genome assembly GCA_019776745.2 of Taxus chinensis. Lineage (NCBI taxonomy): Eukaryota > Viridiplantae > Streptophyta > Pinopsida > Cupressales > Taxaceae > Taxus > Taxus chinensis. The sequence continues at coordinate 225,267,229 of CM034151.1, read as the reverse complement.
CTCTTAGTCCCAGATAACTGTGAGACAAGTCTATTCCAAGTTAGTACCTTACACCTCTTATTTCATTTCATTTAGGATACCAAATAAAATATTTATAATTTATATTCTAGTATATTGCAGTTATTATATTGTTATACTTCTTATATTAATTCTAAAATTCAGATTTTAGTTAATCATTTTGGTGAACCCGTAGCTTAGAAAAATTTTCCCTAGGATCCACTACAAACTCTAATGGATAAGGATAAATCCTCTTCTTCTCATCCCATCATGTTTCATGTTAGCGTTAATCCAATTTATGATGATGCTACTATCGTTGAGCTCATGGCTCTCTATAGTAATGTTATTATGCTAGATCATATTCAACAACAACTCTTTGATAGTGAACGATATGTACCTAATAATTTTTAAAATTCTCCCATCAGAATTAGTATTGTTTAAGATCCAATAGCCTTTACTTGTTATGCACCATGTTATACAGCTACTCATGATCCTCCTTTTGATGTTTCTAAGGAAATTATAGATGATTCTCTTATTGATTACATGTTTGGTCTTGACAATAGCTCACATGTGCATATTGATTCCTCACCTATTCAAACCACTACTATAGTTCCATTTCATAATTATCTCATTTATAATAGTTCTTATCATACTCCATCGAATACTAGTTCTCATATTCTTTCATATTATGTTCATGATCCTATTGATAGTACGCTTAATGACATTATAATATTTGAGTCTCTATTTAATGTCAATGCAAAAATTGATAGCCATGATTCTCCCACTTTTCATAATGCTAAGTGTGAATTTCCATCTCCACTTTCTCCTGAGGTTGGTTCTAGCATAGTGCATGAGTCATATCCATCTATTAGTTCTTCTTCTCATACCATGTCATATCTGCCTATCACTTCATGTACACATATTAGTTCATCTTCTTCTATCTCTATAACTTTATCAGTTGCTTCACCTCCTATGGATGTTTCTGATGCTAGTCCTACCACTACTATGGATGTTTCATCTCTTTTGTCTACTATAGCTTCTCCAGAACCTACCCCTAGTGTGCCTTTAACATCAGAATCTCCTTTATCTTCTCTTGATATTCCTATGATCACTCACAATGGAAATTTATAACCACTTACCACATTATTTCCATCTACTATTATTCCTTCACATGACATCATGTCTCTCATGCATGCCATAAGTCAATTACAATATCAGGTTCAATCACTCACTTTAGAAATTAGGGCTTATTATGCTTCTATTGATAACAACTCATTACATGGTAACCATAGACCTAAGAAGATTCATAACTCTTAATTTTCTAAGGACTTTTTCATGCCTACATTCACATGTTTTGATAGTACCGATGACCCTCATTCATATCTCCAACATTACCACATGGCTATGGCATCCTATTCTGATGATAGATTATTTCTTAAGGCCTTTCGACACAGTCTTACTGATGAGACTTTAAAATGGTATAATCATCTTCCATTTGGGTCTATTAGCACTTACTATGACATGGAAGATGATTTTCTCTACAATTTAATCATCAATAATGGCCCTAGAGTTACTTATGACCACCTACCTACTTTATATCAAGGCACATAATAACCTATCAAGGATTATATCTTACAGTTTAATGCTTGTATGCATCAAATAGTATTCCAACCTATCGATCTTGAGAATAAATTCATCTTATGTCGTGATTTGATTCCCACACTTAAGTAGCAATTTCAATATGACACATGTGATTCATCAGTACTCTTGTGCTATAAATTCATTGACATAGAACAAAATATTATTGTGATGCATGTCATTGATCCTTCAAGTATCTCTACTATTGGTGTATCATCTAATCATTCTCCATTACCATCATTTGAGTTTCCTACACAATATCCATCTTGACCTACCATGTAAGATCAAACTGGTAAATCACATAAGCATACTTCATCTCCTCCTCTGTGACAAGATACTTCTCCTTCTACTCCATCTATGTCATGTGAGATTTTACACTTCTCTCATAATGCTCAACCACATGATGTGCTACATACTTTACTCGAAAAGAATCTAATTTTCTTACCCTCCAACCAACATCATCCACAACATCAACGTGATCAACCATATTGTAATTATCATCATATCAATGGCTATAGGGACAATGATTTCTTCACCCTTCATGATATATTGTAATAATTAAAGGATAAGGGCATCATTTCCTTTGGCTCTCACTCATGTGAGTGATCCATCTCTCCTTTTCCTTGTCAATAGGTTTCTACTCAACTTGAGTTGTCTCCTCCATCTAGTGCTTAGGTCATTGTTCGTCCACCACTATAGTTTTTTCACTCATGCGCACTCTCCACCGTTTCCACCCATCTTTACACCATTACATCCATCACATCCACCGCATCATGCTACTTCTAAAAATTATATTTTATAGCCCTTGGCATTCGTACATCCCACCACTGCTACACATGATATTCAATTTGGTTCATATGTTCACACTGCTTCCATACCACATTCTCCCACCTCTTCACATCATCTTGGTTTTTGGTAGGTGATTTCTATCACCACATCCCCTAATGATACAATTATGTTCTTACAGTTATTACATGACTATTGAGGGACTTGCTATAAGAACCTCTCATTACACACTTTGTCAATTCATCTAGTGCACTCAATCATTTCCCGATGATGCACTCTTGCTTTATGCAATTCATTATTGACTGTTGAAGCGTATTAACTAAATTAACCTTGTCATCTATACACTGGGGGGCATCACTAATCTCCCCCCATATTAACCACACTAACATATTACGATCACATCTAACAACCAAGTCATATATTATTCATCTTCACATACATCCTACTATCATCATTATGTTAACTACACATTGTAAACCCATTAAACAAATGTGAATATTACTCCACTCATCAAGCATCAAATATAACAACCAAAATCACGTACAACATCATCACATTATACAATAAATACACATCATGAGAAATTTCAACATACATGAAAAAAATTCAATACATTACACATCATCGCAATAATCATCCACAAATCATATATCATCAGTCACATTATAACATCAATACACAATGAATATAATAATCATATTCCAATAAAATTGTCTACATATCTTGAGTGCAATCTTAGTTACATCATATTTCATCAATAAGGGGAAACTCCCCTACATCATATACATCAAATAAAACTCAAATATCATCATCAATATCACTGTCTGGTGCTGCGAGAGCTCTATAACTCAACACCTCACCACTAACTTTACATTGCTAGTTACGACCTCGATACCTCTCAACCTACCTCCGTGATAGTGTAACCTCGATAGAATGTTGTAAAAATAATGTGCAAACACATACTACACTAAAGGACCACCACACATTGCCTCTCTAGCTCATTGAGTCTCCTCGCATGCCTCATCCCTCTCACCTAACAACACAGTACGCGTCACTGCAACTATGACTACTGGCTCAAACAAATGGGCACGTTCACCCATAATGTTTTCCACATGCAATAACATCCCTCCACTAGAAATTATGTTGATTGACATGTTCTACATCAATGTGTGGATGGATGTGTCCACTATCAAGGACCAATACACATCACCTATAAAACAATATAACAACACATTAGATAACCATCACTATCACATAAGAAAACAACACAACTATATAAATACTCACGCTCTGCTATAGTTGCTGCCACATGGTCGGGGCATGTGCTCCCCTCTCCTCCCTGTAGTAATCTTGATACATATATGAACACTGAAAACAATAATACCCATCGATGTACTACCCATTATGTGTGATACACCTCTATACACCTTGCATCATCTGAGTCTATCGAATCTATCACAACGTCTTACTCATTTGGCCCAAGGGGTACTAAATGCTCTTTTGTGGGCCTTAGTTTAGCTCCTCCCCTCCTCAATGCTTTAATATCTCTCAATCACACATATGGCTCTGGGGGAACGTTCTAATCCATGCCAAACAATCACGATACCCTATCCACCTAGAATAACTTGGCCACTCCTAGAAATCGATCCTCTAACCACGTAGTACTCCATACGCACCAGAACTCTACAAGATCCTATGGTCATCCTCTATAATCTTGGTATGTCATCTATATCACTTCCTCAAACCTCATCTGATCTATCAGTTCTCTATAAGTATCAATTTCCATATTACGCCTGCGCACACCCACTCTTCTTGTGGACCACCAACTAGCCTCAATACTGCTATATACTCGTAGGCCCATACATGCAATAGTTTAGTAGATCCTATTCCAATTTTTTGCTCTTTGTGAGTAAATATGTATAGATATCTATATAGGTGGGCCAAAAAACATTGTGCCCACACATATTTGGTACTCTCCTCCTCTATCTGGCAACATATATTGTGAATATTATAAAATATTCCCACACCTCCTCCCTCTACTGTGATAAATGAAGCAATAACCATGGTTATAAACTTCTGCAAGCTCGGAACCCCTAACCTCAAAATAAAATCCAAACTAATATGGGCATCGGATGGTACTCGAGTTCCCACAAAATACCATCTAGTGGCCCACATATGGCCCTCCATATCCTCCAACAGCATGACCTATATTCTCTCCCCAACAACTGGTAATCGTAGTATGTGATACACATCCTCCATCTTGACTTTCATCTCACCTGTAAGAAACCAATAAGTACAAGTATCTGTGCACCGCCTCTCACAAAAGGATGTCAACATAGACATATAATGGGGCACATCCGTCATCCGCGTTATGTGCTGTAGGCCGACATGATCCATAACCTCCCAATTATCATCTGATTGGCCCAACCCAAGCAATGCACTTAAGTGACAACCACTACAGAACTCCCTCAAGTGAATATCCCTCTGTACACCACAAAAAAACACCAAATGTAGTGTTAGAACACTATAAAAACCCATACAAACTAACTTACGACATACTACACACTTAAAAATCACATTTACACCACTATGGACTAAATACACACTCTCTAGATTGGGGAACCCAAAAGAAAGACTGGGGTGCCTAGAAGTAGGACACCAGTGCCCACGTATGGGCGCTCCTGTCCTGAAGGTCACTAGCACCTTCACCACTATTTTCTAGGTCTAAAATGTTGAGAAAAGTACCAATAACAATTTTTCAAAAATTCACTAAAAAACTACCATACACACACATTTTTGGAAAAAGAATAGTCCACTTACCAACTTTGTCATTGTATGTGATGCTACAACGGTCGCCACTATCTCGAATCGGATAGGATGTGCTACTCTCACTTGCACGATCTTTCCACACTCAGATCTCAATCTCACACTCATGAAAAATACAAATGAAGTGACTAATTATTTTTTCACCTTACTATTTATAGTTACTTTTACCTACCCAGTTTACTATAGTCATTATTTTGCCATCATTTTCTCGATTAATGCACACTACACAATTTTTGTCATATCTTGAGTGTTTGTACTCTAATTTACACACCATTTTTGGAATTATTTTCATAATGCCACCTACCATTGTATCACACACACGAAACATGTGTTATCTCTCTTCGACATCATATTTCACTCAATCTATATACATTTTGGTGATATTTATCAAACCCTATTAATTTTGTGCTTACTTTCGGCTCATCGTTTGTTCCTATCATCACTTCCCCTTTAATCGAAAGGGGGGGAATATAATTGGGATCATCCTATAATTCCCCTACACTACTATGTGATCAATCAACACTACTAATTTTTCATTTTAAAAAATTTCCTAATGTATCATGCGATATTTCATCACTTTCCCCTGATGACCTATCCTTGGGGCATAAAAAAAACAATTTATCTATGTGATATATCATAAATTTCCATCAACTCCCCCATAATGACCCAACCTAGGGTAAATAACCATAAAATTTTTCCATGCATTATTTCATCAATTACTAGAGATTCCCCCTAATGACATAACTTGGGGGCAAAAATCTCTCTATGAGTAACCAACCAAAACAATCATCAACGAGCTCAAGTTTCTAACAATCGAAATCATATCGTTCAATTAATATACAACAAAAAAATTAGCCTCCCAGATGACTTGACTTGGGAGTTACATTCATACTTTCCCAGATGACCTAACTTATGAAGTTATATTCCATATTTGGTATTTGGTTCCAGATGACCTAACTTGGAAGCCATCATAAATTTCACATTTTCTTCTAGATGACCTAACTTAAAAGCCATCACATTGTGGTAACACCTGTGGAGTGGGGGCAAGATTTCCTTTCCTATACCACTCCTATATGGGTCAACTAATTTGATTGAATTATTTGGATCCAAAACCACTAAAAGTTTGATTTGAGTCCGTTTGCAGTGGCTAGATCTTAAGGATATAGTTAAAGGTTGGAGAATAACACACTTTTCTCCCTACACTCTTCCTCTAGCAGAAGGAAGCCCAAATCCTCCAGTCAGTTATTCATATACACACAAATCGGGTTAGGAACTGAGCACTCCCTACCCCATCTCATCGTCATCATACAACATTCAAAATCACCAATCATCCAATATCACAACCATCACTCTCATTTAGTGCACTTCATCATGATATTACGCTTTTCACTATGTTACATGGATCAACATGTCGATCCATGGTTCAACACGCTATATGGTTCTTTTGGCATGATTTTCTATCACATATGTGCATTCTACTACAACATGGGATTCTCTAGATTTATTTCAGGTATGCATCTCTAACTACTTTATGTTACTGAGCTTTTACTCACCAACATAAAGTGGGTGGAAATATAGTCACAAAAGCATGCACTTACTACTATAATTATACCACCAAGTATGCTTTTTTATATATGGATCTTGCATAAGAAAATTATTCACGAATGACCCATCCCATGTTCCTGTCGTCAATCTAGCTAGTTTTGGTCGTTGTTTGTCTTGCACAGTTGTCACTTACTTGTATAGTTATGATTATCTCTCAGGGAGTCTTATTTTTTCATTATTCACTTAGTTATCATCTCTGGTCTTTGACTAGGGCACCTAGGAAGGTATTATGGTTCCCGCTTGCCCTAGTCTCAGTCACATTCAATTCTTATTTAGATGTTCAAGGTTGCTCTTTATAATTTCCCCTCCCATTCCCATAGGTACTAGTCAGAATGTCAGGTCATTAGTGTTAAAATTTGAGTAAGATATCCCTATATAAACATAACATACATACTACCTTATAAGCGGACTATTTATACTAAGGGATAGATATATACATAGAGCAAGGGACTACGTTTGGGCACTACTTTGCATCACACACTGCATAGGCAAGGGAAGTCTATTCTATTCAATCCACCATTTTTCATTTTGATCTAGCTATTTCCCCCTATCTCTATGTCAATGGCGCTAGGGAGTCCTAGGAACATTATTGCACACACAATCACACATAACTACATTAGGTCATAGATGTAGTGTAGCACTTAGTTGGAAGACCACCATTATGGTTGTTAAGGACACTCCGACCCCTTCATATGCATCTTTATTTTTTTAGGGTTTGATGCTTTGTGTGGGGTTTTACAAGTAATTCTTCATTGGAAGTTCATGACGTCATTAGTGAAGCTAGTGTGACCTTAATGTGATAAAATAAAAATTATTGCATAGACCTAGTGACCCTTCTAGGATCATATTTTGAGCTATTCTGTATACCTGGGAACCCAGATTTCAAACCAGGGCACCTCAAGTGCCCTAATCCTTTCCCAAATGCCCAAGTCTGGCTAGATCTACCCTAGCTACAACTTTCTGAGGTGTGTTGTGTCACTATGTTCTACTTGTTCATCATCCCACTCAGTCCCAGATCACTACAAGGTAAGTCTATTCCAAGTTAGTACCTTACACCTCTTATTTTTTATATAGGATACTAAATAAGTTTTTTATCATTTATATTATAGTATATTTCAGTTATTATATTGCTGAACTTCTTTGATTAATTCTAAATTTTAGATTTTAGTTAATCAATTAGAAGACATAAAAAATGTCATAGGTTATTATTTGCGGTGGATTAGGTGAAACATAACAAATAAAGTGCTAAGGCGGTTTGGGTTTCCTGATATTTTGGTTAGATGAGAGAATAACATCTACCCTATCTATATTCTATATGGGATAGGGGCATATGGGGTGAAGATATGGAGGGGCCCTCTAGATACCCTATGTATATATGATGAAATCCTCACCTCTGAAATAAACTATCTATATATATATATTCATGCGGAGTGTAGAGTCTTTATATTCATCTATATATAACGTATATAGTGGATACATCAATTCCATTGAGAATGCCTCATAAAATATTAGATTATTTATAGGTGGGGGTGGTATGGTAGACTTTATATGGGGCCCCAACCCATATAGAATATTTCTGGGAGAGATCCCTTTCTATGGGGGACCGCCCACCCACCCAAATCTCTATCTCTATATAGATAGGGGTGGTCCATGAGAATACCATATATATAAAGGGTTTGAACCTCTGCTTAAGGTAGTAGGGGGGGCTCTATTATACTAGTATTATAGATGGCCCATATCTCAATATATATTGTTGGGGAGAAGAGAAATGTATTTGTATCTTCCCACCCTATCTATATATTTGAATATGAACCCTATTTGATTAAGGAATTATCTCTAGATATATAGATATATATATATATATATATAATTATATATATATATATATATACTATATAATATAATTAAGGACCCCTCATCTCTCCCAATCCCTATATGGATACAGGGGACCAAACCAGGCTAAATATGTAGACGGGGCATATCTAGACTCTTATACACTATATGGGGTGTGAGGGTCTAGTGATTAAGGTTTTTTAATTTTTATTTTACAAATGTTGGGTGTGGATAAAATGCGACACAAATTTTCATCACATTTGTGCCAAACCCACCTCTAACTTAAAAAACATAAAGTTACATGCCAAAAGGCTATCCCAATTTATTTCATTTCCTTTTAAAAATGACAAGAGTAAAGAATAAAGTAAAAACAAAGAGGATAGGACAACCACAGTGGAAGAAAAATAAAGGATAACTAGAAGGGAGAGGAAATAGTTTTAAAAAAATAAAAAAGAAAGAGGAGAAAAGAAAAAAGAAAATACAAAATAAAACATAAAAAAATAGAGGAAAACTGACATAGACACGAGGAAAAACTAAAACCTTCAAGGAAAGAAAACCCTCTAATGGAAGAAGAAGAGTACACGATGAATCCTAGATTTTAGGTATGCAAATTTTGATTTAAATTTGATTAGTAATGTATTTCAATTCTAGGAAGGAAAATACCAATCTTAGGAGAAATTGTGTAAACCTTAAAATAGACTTGAAAGGAAATTATGTAAATCCTAAATAAAATATAGAAACCATAGGATAAATTATGTAAACCATAGGGAATATTATAATAACCCTAGTGTAAATTGTGTAAACCTAGGGTAAATTGTGTAAAACTTAATGTAAACTATGCAAATCCTAGGGTAAATTTTTTAAACCATAGGGTAATTATGTAAACTATATATAATATTTTGTAAAACCTAGTGTAAACCCTATGGTAAATTGGATAAACCGTAGAGTAAATTGTGTAAACCCTAAGAACACTCAATATTTGAGATAATTCATGTCCTTTTTTTGTGAGGATACTCTTGAATTTTATAATATTACTTGATTCATGTCAGTCAACATTTATCATTCATTTATATACACACAAAATAACCAATTGAATCCATTAACTGTGGTTTTGTATTAGGTCTCCTCCCAAGCCTTGGATAAGAGATGTCAAAGAATAAAAAGTTCATATCCTCTCATAATTAGTATTTTAATTTTACCTCAAATGCCTATTTATTTTTATTCCCACTCATACATAGTTTAATTACATAAAGTTAAGGATTATGAATCATGATCCTTCATCATACCTTTCTTCACATCCTCAAATTGTGTAATCTCAATTTTTTTTTTCTAATTAAGATATTATTTCAATGTGTATAATGATATCAAAAAAAAATTAATATATTAATCATAACAAATATTCTATCCTAAATCATTCCTAAGATAATATTCAATCAATATTTTTCTAAAGTGGAATATAAAGAAATATGGTTACGGCTTAGAAATATGTCATTTTATTTGATGTTTATAGATGAGAAAATGATATATAACTATGTTAATTGGCTATGAATAGTTTCTTAATGTTCTTATAATTCATAGGGACCTAAAAATAAGCTCTATAAATAATATAATTGGTCAAACAATATCTTTGAGATATTTTTTCGTAGGGCATATGATTCTAAACCTCTACTACTATGAGGTAAAATAAAACTATGAAATCTCTTGCACTTGTGTATCTAGAAATGGGGCATTTCTTAAATTTTCACAATTGCACTTGTATACTTACAAATGTATTTTCTTTTTCTTGAAACCATAGCTCCCCTCTTATGACCTAAAAATGGATTAGTATAGATTTGAATCGAGATATCTCAAGACACTACATACATAACACTACATAGCACTACTCTAAAGAGACCTCATACCAATGTAGATGTCGATCCCAATAGGTGTATGAGAATTTGGATAAATAATGTAAATTGGAAATGAACTTTAGATAATTATCATTCTATTGTGGAATCACCTTAGTAAGAGATTCATTTCAATGTATTTAGAGGCATTTAGATGAGATTTACTTATTAGATTCTAAAGCCATAAAATAAAAGAGGGGAAGACAATAAAACATACTCATTCCACAATCAATCCTCCATAGTACATAAGATAAGTAATCAATCAAACATAATCATTCCACAACCAATCCTCATACGTATTGTGACTTCTATAATATGATGAGTTTTACACTCTATAGTACATTTGAATACATATTTCCTCACTCAATGCATTCTATTTTTGTTTTTATATTAGAGAGGACACAACCTATTCAAAAATACATTTGACGCCTTTAGTTGTGGAAACTCTAGATATTGGTTTTTGTCACAATATGACATAGATGAGGATTTATACAAAACCCATGTGCTTCATCGACGTCCATAGACAATTATGTGCCCACCATAAAGGTATAATATATAATATATATTAAAATTTAATATTTTTTATTTAATAAATTATAATTATACATCTTCGTAATGCCAAGTCTATTAATTATAGAGGACTATATTGGAGAAGTGCCAAATATCCACTGGTTCAAAGATTGCACATGTGAATGATGTGAGAGGTGAATTGTTCCAAGACAAAACAATGCAAGCATACAAGACTACAAATTACAAAAATACATGAGAGATAATTGCAATAACATAGAAATAGCTCCAACTCAATACAATCAAATAGAATAATGAAAGATCTATACATATAGGAGATGAATGTGTAACCTCCTCCTAGAATCATGGAAATATCCACCTAAAATAGTGGTAATAAATAACTATAATGATGTATTCAAGTGGTAACCAACCCCTAGAATAGTGTATTCAAGTAATAACCAACACCTAGAATAGTGTAGTCAAGTCTACACCCAAGAAAGCATATCCTATAAGTGTATGGAAACTCCAAGTGAGGTGGAATATCCTGAGTAGGATAATACAAATAAAGTGAGGAAAATAAATCCTACACTAACAGACTATAGGATCCATCTAGAGAATAACACCATATTTTCTTGAGTTATAATGATTGTTGCATTAAAAATCCTTTTTGGTTATTCATCTAGCAAAATGTCTCCATGTTATTCAACATGGTCTTCTTGGGACTCCACCTCAAAGCCCTCTTATAGATCTTATTTTTCTTTTTCTTCTTGTGTAGGTTGTGACCTAGGATTTTTCCTTGATTTTTCCTTGCTTACTCCCATTAACTCATAAAATGACATGGCATCAAAAATATTATATGAAATATCCCTATACTCCTCATACCATGTAACAATTTTTTCCACTTTGGATGTTTGAGTATTATTAATTTCCTTTGAAGAGATCCTTCCACCATTCAAACCTTGAATGGTGTGGATCAATTGAGCCATTTTAGTGGTCAATATTCCTTACCCTATGGAAATCCTTTCAAATCTAGCATCAGCAAAAAAATTATCTTCCATTTTATATTCTCTTTATTGATAAAAAATGTAGCTCTTATTACTTTCTTGCATGAAACCCTTAGGATGGGAATGCCAAAGCTCTGATACCACTGTAGTGTCCCTTTCTATGGTTGATCCAGAAAGTGATGGTTTTCCACAAACCCAAATGAAATAACTAAGATTTTTGTAAGAACATGTAAAATCCTTCTAGCTAATTGAAACCACGCACTTATGGTATCAAAATCAACTTATAAAATTAATTAATATCCCTTAAGGGCAGAGAACTATGCCAGCACTTAGGTGAAACCATTCACATGTAAAATCTAGCCAAAATGATGTAGAATGATCCCAAATAATTTAATAAACTAAGTAGAAATTATTCCATCTAATTTACTTCACAAATTACATAGAAATAAGTGTCAACACACAACTATAATTATTAAAATAGTCAGCAAAAGTACAATCCACAAAATTAGCTAAAAATGAGGTCTCCACACCCCAATAAAATGCCAAGAAGTGATATATCAGCCTTATAAATTAGGAGAAATTTTAATATTCACTTGAGACACCAAAATATTCCCTAGAAGGCACTAAAATAGTCTTCTCCATAAGTCTTCACCCTAGGAAAGGGTTCCAAAATGATGTAGAACTCTTGAAATCTCTTCTCCTTTAATGCTGTAACTAACCAACCAGAAATATAGTCCTCTTATAAGTCCTCAAAATGACCAAATTGGGTATTTTTCATCCTCCAACCTTATATAAGGAAAGCTTTCATCTTCATTTCTTGCCACAACAAAGGAGTTTCACTCCTTAGTGGATTGGAATAGAGAAATCAGCTCTACAACCAAATAGATAAAGTTATAATAGTCAAAAACATTTTTAAAATGAGCCTATGTGACCCCTTATATATATTTATGGTGGTACCAAGAGTCTTAGGGAATAATTCCCCAAGACCAACCTCCTTTAGAAACATATTCCATAATTAATCTTGTATTAAAATCTCTATAATCCAGCCAACATGCTTCATGGGAAAATAACAAAAAGAAAAATATAATTATTAATTAAAGAAAGAATAAAATATAGTTCATGGGATTCCAGTGTTTATCTTCTTCTTTCCCATGGGAAGAAGAATGGGCAAGAAGTATTCTAAATGGATTAGTTCGAAAAAGGGGAAATTAAAAAAACTCAATAGTTCCCACTTTTACTTCAAGTAAATTCTCTTTCGCCAACCGACCACACTTCCACTAATTACCTATATACAAGAATTTAGAAATTCTTGCTATCACCTATAGTGAGCTTATGAATAGCTAATCAATGTAGAGGTACAAAATTTATAAGATCTTTGTATTTAGATTTTATTCTATTCATCTATTTACAATAGGGGTTTATTTTGCACACCACACAAAACATCAAACAAACTAAAAAGAAAGGTTGAGGATTTGGTTCTCATGTATGCAACCACCATTATAGTTCACTTAAACCGGTCATCGCTACCACCTAAAGACTGATCATAGTGTTATTAAATTAGTGCAAATGATTTTCCACTTATTCTTTTATATGCACCCATCGCCAGCATAGCAAGAAGTCATTATTTTTCTCCTTCCTCTAATGCTTCTGTCATCCAATATGTTGTTTCTTACTCAACTGATAAATATTTAAAGATCATCTATAAGTGATTTTTAGGATAATTACTCCCACAGGACTAAACTTCCCTATTATACATGGATGTTGGGTTTTGTTGAAAATACATCCATTTAAAATAATGAGGCAAATCATTATTATTATCATTTTAACCCTTTTGAGTGTGAAATTTTAGCGACATGATATTAAATAGAGACATTATTCTATCTAATGAGAACATAACTACAAAATATCACTCAAAATTATGAAAATTAATAACCATTAATCTTCAATGATAGTCCAAGTTACAAATACAGTAACATAAAGCAGGAGAGCTAACTATATTGTAAAACAACAAATATTAACATAAACGAGTTGTTCTAATGAATCGTAAATGTAAACACACTCTAATATCAATCATATTCATGTGAGCACAACTCACATACACTATTAAATATTTATATAGTCTCACTCACAAATTATTATTTTACTAACCAAGACAAATACTAAATAGTGTGAGCACTAACAATTAATATTCCTAACATATGTTCCTATCAAACAATTTTTAGGTGATAATAATTTTTTTATTTTTCACTCAAGCATGCAAAAAAAACATCATACACTATTAAAAAAATACATAAACATTATTCTCTATTTATTTGAATAAAATTAATATATACATATATTATTATAGTTTGTATATAAAACTATATAAAAATTATGGTCGTATTTTAAATATGCAAGTCATACAAAATAATAATTTCGACATTTTACAAGTATATTATGGCTAAAATTGGGAAAAATGTGTAAACAAAGATAAAATTCAACCCCTTAAAGGCTACCCCTATCATAAGATCCAAACCATGATAGGTTATAGGAAATGGACATCAAGTCACAACATGCGACTAAATATTAAATACTTGCAACAATTTTGTAATGTCATGGATTTGTAATAAAATGGATCTTATCCATTTCGTTAATATGATGTGGTGGTGGTTTTCATTAGAAACACTATTGGAGAATGTAATGTTTATGGAGAAACACTTGGTTTGTGCTACGCCCTTAACCTATTGCTTGTATTAGGATATGAGTAGCCGAATTTTGGCTTACCATATCATTTTATTATATCATTTATACTTTCTCATGCTTAATAGGTCAGCCTAGGTGATGGCCATAGCATATTAATAGTATATATAGGGGATTGTAGGTAGTATTTCATTATCATTTGAGCATTTGAGTCTTATTATATGGTTTGGAGGTTGCCCCCTCAAAGTGGTGAAGCTATTATAATTGCATATTGAGATCAAAAGGTAACGGGTAATCACATGATCCTGGTTTAGTCGTTGATCCTTAAAAATAGGTAGAATGGAAGGTGAACAGTGCTCAAGGGACAAGCATTGAATAGACAAGAGGTGATATAGGACTTAATTCAATAGTAGAATGGTCGAAGATGTAAGGCATTAAGGGGCTTAGGTTCGGTTTTACCTTTGAGTGAAGATAAACGAAAAGCACCTGATCCATAGTATGAGTAACAATATAAGGTCCAAGCCAATTAGGAGAAAATTCACCCCGTTTGATTTTTTCCTCTTTTATTACATGTTGATTTTCCTTTAGGATGAGGTCGCCAACCTGGAAGGTTCATTCATGGACACGTTTATCGTAGGCACGTTTGATATGTTTTTGGTAGAAGGAAAAATTTAGGATGTGAAAGGTATGGTTTTGGTGAGACGTTCTCTAAAAGGAGGGGAATTGACAAGTCCCCCAGGGGTATAGGGAAGAATAAGGCAATGATAGGTATCATTATGTAAGAGTGGTCAATGTTGAGTGTGATGAGGTAAGTGGTGGTTAAATTAGGTAAGGTAAATTGGTTTTGACAGATTGGGATAAATTGGGTAAGGTTGATTAGGCAAGGTTAGGCAAGGTTTAGGAAAGATTGAGGCAAGTGGTGGGTAAATTAGGTAAGGTAGATGGTGAAAGTTTGGTTTGGATGAGAGGTACAGAAGAGAAGAATTGGGAATTTTGATTCCCCCATAGGGTAAAGTAGGATAAGGTGATGATAGGTAACTAAAAGGAATGGATCAATTTAGAGTAAAAACACAATTCAAAATTATATTCAATATGCTCTCATCTTCATATTACATAATCACTTGTATAGGAAATATCTTTCCTAAAATATAAGAAACCACTCACCTAAACTATATGAGTTGTTTTAACAACTCGTAACAACTCCAAAACCAATACAATACAAATAACATGAGTTGTTATAATAATAACTCATATAAACAATATACAAAATATAACTTTGCTCACACATTAACATAATGGAGCACTAATAGATCGATTTCCTAACATTCCCCCCCTTAGTGTGAACATGGGGAAAACCTACTTTGTACTGCAACATGCCACTACGTATCATGCTCATGATCTGGATGGTTTCAAGGACATTACCAACAACCTCTAGATGGTTTTCCAAGTGGTTAACCAACAACCACACAATAGATAGGTTTTAAGGATAGTACCAATAACCTCTGGATAGTTTTTCTAGTGGATAACTAACAACCACAATATCATGATGTTGCAATAGTATCATTGGCTCTCATCACTATCTCATTGCAAGAAATAAAATAGGAAAATATGTAGAATGTTGTTGTTCATACACACAAGATGAAAACTTGAAATGGAACATTGGATCATGTTCCACCCTCAATGTGAAAGTTCCACTTATTGAAAATAGGAACACTAAAATATAATCACACTGCAAACAACTGAAAGTAAAATAAACACACACATGTCACCAAATATGATATGCGGCCTCGTCATTGGTGACTAACGAGAGGTCGCTAATCGACCTCCAACCTCCGATGCATCCTACCTCTGGTCTTTTTTACTTAGTAAAGAAAATATTCATAATTATCACTGTTGTCTTCAATTATTTTTCCTTCCTCATAATCAGATTCATCTTCTATGCCCATATTTTCTTCATCCATTTTAATTTTTCCATTTAGAAGATCATGAGCTTGAATTTTACAAAATGGAGCTTTATGCCCCTTTTTCTTGTACTAAAAACATTTAATTTCCTCCTTATTTTTGGAGAAATTCTTGTACTTCTTTTAAAGTACAATGCAATTTCTTCTTCTACATCTTCTTTAGTCCTTTTTTCCTTAGCTAGAAGAGTTGATATCATATCCTCCAATGAGTTGGAAGGCATATGACCAAGTGTGAAGACAAAATTATTGTATTTGGGAGGAAATCTATTCAACAAAATAGATTTTGCATCTTCATCGTCTACTAGATCTTTTACTTCTACCAGTTGTTGGAGGAGAGACCGTAAATCATTAATATGACTGGACATTGTAGCTCCTTCACCCATTTTTAACTTGAACAATTGCAATTTGAGAGAAAACTTTTACATTCACGGATTTAGCACCAAAGGTTTTGTTCAAGTTTTCCCACATTTCATGAGACAATTTCTTGATATCAACATAGTGTAGCTCAGTATCTGAGAGAGCAAGACCAATAATGGCTTTGGATTTATCATCTCTCGTTTCCCATTCTACCAATATTGTCAGATCTGTAGGTGTTGGTTCTTTTCCATCTACTATCCTCTAGATATTTTTATTCATCAACTGCATCTGGATCTTTACTTTCCAAGTATGAAAATTGAGCGAATTAAATTTTTCTAGTGGGATTTCCATGCAGACTCAAAGACAAAGGTGAAAAATGATTCTATTTTGACAACACTATTTTTCACCCTTTTGATTTTTTTATATTGTAAAAATAATGAAAATGACTAATTGAACATAGCTACCACCTAGAAAATCAAACCCGTTCTATTCAAAGACTTATGTAAGGACTAGTGAATATTATGCACAGTACGGGTTACGGAGATAGAAAATATACCACATATCTGACATAATGAGTGGACAAGTATAGGTATAGATTTTCCAACACATACATATATAAATGGATAATTTTGACGCAATAATAAAGGGACTAAAATCTTTTGACAAAACTAAATAAAAATTCTAGAAATGAACCGATGAATACTACTTTGAAAAATGTCTTCCCGTCAATATTAATTTTTTTTTTTATCTCAATAGATTGTATGAATTTCATCACTTCTCTTCAACCGTGATCTAGGTTTTGGTAAAATTTTAATAGAATATTCCTAATAGATATATAAACTATCCTAAAAAAATTAGAATATTCAGAATATGGTTTTGTAAGATATTTCCAATTTATTAGTTGTATTTTTTATTGAATGCAATGAGACCTGGTACGCAGTATGAATCATAATTGCAGTATGAATTCTGAGAGATTGGAGAGCCCACCAATATAGTTTACAAGTCTGCACACTTCCCTGCTACTATATTCCTAGTGCTGTCATCAAACACACTAATGCTGGTAGACAAATCGCTGGAGTAGATTGTGTAATGGGACGAGATTGTTGGGACTGCAACATCTCAATATTTTCACCAATCTTAATTTTACAAAAACACTTGCTCACTCTGGTACCAATTGAAAGGAATGGATCATTTTAGAGTAAAAAACAATTCAAAACAATATTCAAAATGATCTCCTCTTCATATTACATACAATCGATTATATAAGAAATATCTTTCCTAAAATATAGGAAACCACTCACCTAAACTATATGAGTTGTTTTAACAACTCGTAACAAATCCAAAATCAATACAATAAAAATAACATGAGTTGTTATAATAAAAACTCATATAAACAATATACAAAATATAACTTTGCTCACACATTAACATAATGGAGCACTAATAGATTGTTTTCCTAACAGTAACGTTCTATAAAATTAGGCAAGGTTGAGTGTGATGAGGCAAGTGATGGGTAAATTAGGTAAGGTAGATTGGTTGAAATAAATTGGGAAAAATTTGGTAAGGTTGATTGGGGAAGGTTAGGAAAGGTTTGGGAAACTTTTAGGGAAAGGTTGAGTCAGATGGGTCAGTTGTGTAATAGTAGATAGCGGGTAAAGGTGAACTAGATGGGCTACTAATTTTCTCTTTTCCTTTGTCTTTCTGGGCGCGAGTAACAATGCTAACCATATTGATATGGGGTGAAGGATGAGGTGAGCCATGATAGGTGTAGTGATAGGATGAGAAATAGAATGAAGGAAAATATTTTTGTGAAATGAGTTGGGCGCACTGACATTTAGGTGGAGGTTTAGCTAGCTCTCTAATGCAAAACATGTTGATCTCGAATGTTGGAGGCAGATAAAAATATTGTGGAGGTGGAGATAAAGGTATTTGAATAGGTAGTGGGTGAGGATATGTGGTAATAGGTCAAGGTGGAATATATTCCTCATCTATAAGATCATCATTGTCAAAATTTGCTTCAGGGGGGAATAATTGGAGGAGAGTAGTTTTGAGAGCCTTACAACCCTCTACATCATGTCCTAGCACATGATGGTAGGCATAAATTTTAGTTTCATCAAACCCTTTTGGTTTGGGTTTGAGGGGGTCATAAGGTCTAAGCAGAGGTAATGTGATGACCGAGGTCTCTAAGAGGTTATCTAAAATGTTGGTGTAGGACCCTGCCAATGGATAGTAATGTGAGGTGAGTGTGGGTCTGGATAAAGGTGTGGATGATTATGGTGGAAGATGTGTTATGGGAGGTGGATTTGGAGGTGGGATAGGTTTGACCACCGGTTTGGTAGGTAGTACCATTTTAGGCTTGGGTTTGGCCTTCTTGGGTAAAGGCGTAGTATATGAACTAGCGATAAAATGTTTTTTAGGCTTAGCTACCTCTTTGGAGGTGTTTTTGTGAAAATGTGCAACAGGAAAATTGGAAGTTTCTATGCACGACAACTATACCCTTGTGCCAAATTTTTCTTTTTTTATCACTCCTAGGCACACCAAGTCAAATCTGCCAGTCTGGTCCCCCCTATTTGATGTCAAATTTGTCCCCTTGGTGATTTAGAAAATTCTATTCATTCCCCCTACGTGATTTTAGGGACTTCTAAAAAGATGCTATCTTCTGGAAGTATTGGGAAGGGCTATTGCTTGCCTTCTCAGTACTGGATCAAGCCCCTTGGAGCGGAGTAAAAGGTCTAAATTCAACATGGAGATGAATTGAATACATTATAACGTCATGGAAATGATTTTGGAAGGTTTGGGTAAGTTTTGAAAGACTTGGAACAATTTGAGTAAAAAAAGGGGTTCACAAGCCTAAGTAGTACACAGGCCTAAAACAATTATTGGGCTTCAAAAGAAGATTTTGGGAGCTTTGAATGGAGTTATAAGTAAAAAAAAATCATCTCCAAAAATAGGATTCCAAGACCTACATTATCGTTAGATCATATTTCTCACAAAATCTTGGTGCATAGGATTGACAGACAATTTTTCACAGGTACAAGTGGAGTCTCAAATCCAAAATCTACCTTTTAGGGATCATATGGTTGAATAAAGACATGATACTCCCACAATTAGATCCTAAATTCAATTTCTAGTCAGGGTCATATAAACTTCCACCAAGAAATTCCACCGGGAGTTCAAGTTATCATCATTCCAAGTTACCCTCTCAAAGGCAGTTCAAGACTTAGTCATTTTTCGGGAGGACACATGTCAGCACCAGGATCCTCACAGGATTTCATGTCCTCGAAATCCCAAAGGTACGGTAAACCAACCTTGGAAAAATTCACCTAGCCACCATGTGACCTCTGGGACCCTCATGTGACCTTGAGACTTGACTTTCAGCCCCCAAGTGCATTTTTAGAGCATCCATTCACTGTCATCGGATCAAGCACCACGTGTCAGACCCAGGACCACCATGGAAATTTATGTCCCTCACATCCCTAAGGTCAAGTACATAAATCATGGAAAAAAATTCTTAGCCCCTATGGGGAGTCTTTTGGTCACCCACATGACTGACTTTCAACCCCCAGGTGCATTTTTGGAGCATCCATTCCCTGTCGTCGGATCAATCGCCACATGTTAGCTCTAGGACCACCGTGGAAATTGATTTCCCTCACACCCCTAAGGTTAGGGAGATAAAGCATGGAACAATACACCCATACCCTATGGGGAGTCTTTTGGATATCCATGTTACAAGCTTTCAGCTCCTAGTGCTTTAAAGTAATTTTTCTCACCTTCATTCCCTGTCATCGCATTGCCGCCATGTGTCATCCTCTTGACCACTGTGGAATTTGATGTCCCTCACGTCCATAATGTTAGGGACATAAACATGAAAAATTTCACCCAAGATTCTCCCTTAATGCGTTCAAAATTTAAAAAATTTAACTGCCGCTCAGTGCTTCCAGCTACTTCCACTCTCGTGCACAAACAATCTTCATCCTTCCTCTACAAATTTCTTCCATCACTCCACCATTGCAAAAAAATCAAACTAGATCAACCAAGCAACTGAAATACCTTTCCCATGGCAATACACAGGTCTCATAAGGAATTTTCATCAAGCTAAGAAGGAGAAACAAAGAACAATGAAGAAGAGAACAATAAAATCTCCATAGCCAAAAAATGGAAATCTGAACAAATCATGCAAACTAGTGCACGCATCAAAAAACCATTTTATTCTATTTATTCATCTTTCCAAGACCATAAAAATAATAACCTCAAACTCTCCTCTTGTGTGACAGAGCATTGACAACAAATAAATCTCCTTTCTGGCTCAATGAAGAAAGAAGTGGGATTTCCCGTCAAACCGGTTGTCAGATTGAAGTAAGATCGCATTTGAAGCACCAAAATAAAAATCCCACATCAAAAATCTAATTTTCTTCACAAACAGGGGAGAAAACCAGACCTACAATTTTGAGGTTCACTAATGACTGTCGCATCTAGAAGCACTGCTAGGTCCAAAAATTAAAACTTTAAAATATCCTACACTATTAAGCGGGCATGGCCAAAATTTCAGAGGGTGATATTGGGAAAAAACCCATATCAAAAAAAATCATTCCATGTCAATCCAACTCCCATAATCCAAATTTATAAAAATAGCAGGTCTAGTACATATGAACAGTTATTTCAGGAAAGCCATTGACAGAAGAACTTGTGAAGGAGACAAAGACATAGTAGGAGCACTACATCTGAGAATTCATCAGAACAAATATTTTTGAAGGATATCATTCTTGCATTGATAAACACCAGTGACTTGATTAATGATAATCTCAAAATCACTGAAGATGTCGATATGGCGAGCACCAAGATTAATGGCATTTTGAAGACCTAAAACAAGAGCTTCATATTCAGCCATATTATTGGTACACTCAAAGTTAAGTTTTTGTGCGACCGGGATAGGTGCACCCCAAGGAGGAATCATAACAAAGCCTGCACCTCCCCCTTGCTAACATTTGGACCCATCAAAGAAGAGTTTTACCTTAAATGGATACAAACCAAAATTGATTTGTTGAATGTACTCATCTGGGAATTGGGTAAGGGGAATTTGAGTGTCTGGAAGAGGAGTATCAGCTAATCGATTTGCAATGACCTGACCCTTGATAGATTTTTGTGAGATGAACTCAAGATCAAACTCTGTCATGAGCATGAGCCAATGAGTGATATGATAATTGTGATATAGTTTCGCATGCATTGTCTTGAGTGGATTGACACTCATAACAATGTAAGTCTTGTGATTAAAGAGGTAGTGATGAAGCTTAGAAGTTGTGAAGAAGATAGCACAACACAATTTTTCAGCTTCAGAATAGCGTGTTTCATACTCATGAAGAGTGCAACTGATATAATAGATGGCTTGTTCTTTACCGTTAGCATCTTGATGTGAGATCATGGCTCCCAGAGCATGGTCAGTCACAGAAATATAAAGATATAATGGCTCCCCCTCGCGTGGAGGTGTAAGCACAGGTGGAGAAAGAAGATAAGCTTTGAGATCATCAAAGGCCTTTTGGCAAGGCTCATCCCATTCAAAATGAACATTCTTATGGAGGAGATGATGAAAAGGTTGACAATGGTCTGATAGTTGTGAGATAAAATGACGTACTAATTGAAGACGTCCTTGAAGACTGCGGAGTTGTTTTAAGTTAGAAGGGGGAGGCATCGCAAGGATAGCCTTTATTTTTGCGGAGTCGACTTCAATGCCCCTAATAGAAATGATAAAGCCTAAGATTTTACTAGTGAGAATGCCAACATGCATTTAGATGGATTTAGGTGAAGACAAAAATGAATGAGCCTCTCGAAGAGAGTTGCAAGAATGAAAATATGATCCTGACGGCATTTGGATTTACTGAGGAGATCATCGACATAATCCTCCACAGTTTTGTGTAAGAGATCATGGAAGATGTATGTCATTGCTCATTGTTAGGTTGCTCCTGCATTCTTAAGACCGAAAGGCATGACACAATAACAAAAAGTTCCCCAAGGGGTTATGAAATAATTCTTACATTGGTCCTCTGGTGTGACGAGAATTTGATTATATCCTAAGAAACCATCCATAAAAGAAAGCATCTCGTGACCTACGGTTAAATCCATGAGTTGGTCGATATTAGGTAAAGGAAAATCTTCGTTCGAAAAAGTGAGATTAAAATCCTAGAAGTTGGTAAAAATTCAAATTTTCCCAGTAGCTTTAGTTACTGGTACTACATTTGAAACCCATTGTGGATAATCAATGGGTTGGATGAAGTTAGCAAAAATCAAGCAGCTACGAACTCTTCTTTGACAAGAAGGGCTACACGAGGGTGCATTTTACACAAAAAAATGTTTAACTGATTTGATGTCTAGGAAGAGTAATGATATTGTGGACCACAATATCAGGATCCAGTCCTAGCATATCTTCTTTATGACCAAGCAAAATCTTGGTGATGGTTGGAAAGAAATGTGGTAAAGTCTCCTAACTCCTGTGGATTAAGAGATTGGCCACCCTTAATGATGCGAGGGTCTTCAGAAGTCCCTATATTAAGGTCGACAGTGGCTTCATTGAGAAGCGTAGACGTGTCAGAAGGAATGGTTTTAGGAAGATAAGAGTCCTCTGCCCCCAGATAGGTGAGGACAGAATCATCATCCGTACAGTGGATA
Organism: Taxus chinensis; assembly: GCA_019776745.2. Classification (NCBI taxonomy): domain Eukaryota; kingdom Viridiplantae; phylum Streptophyta; class Pinopsida; order Cupressales; family Taxaceae; genus Taxus; species Taxus chinensis. The sequence continues at coordinate 225,243,490 of CM034151.1, read as the reverse complement.
GTGTTGACAGTGGGAGAGTCGTCTCCAATTATTTCAAGGAAAACTAATGGTATGGAAGTGGATTCGCCATTAGTTTTATAGGTCAATGGACCTATGGAAATGGTATTGACTAAAAAAAAAGTTAGGCGGGATGGAAATGGCGTCATCCAAATCAAGTGATGCTTCTGACCTGGCAGGAGAAGATGGTTTTTCAATGGAGAGAGGCTCATCGAGAATGGTGATGGTGGCTTTTGAGAGAGGTTTAAATCCTAAACCAAATTTTTGATGTGGTTTAAGAGTTGGAATGGATGTGAGGTCATGTATACCATGTTCATATTTTCCCAGGCTAAAGCCCTTCCACACGCATCGATATAAATAAGTTTTTGTGAATGCGGGATTCTGTAAATAATCGAACCTTGTTGAATAGGGTTTGGCCCTTGGGGGAGAATCTAGGTGATAGTGAGGTGTATCAAGACCACCGTAAATGAAGTTAGTCTGTTGATTGGGCAGACCAATGGTGACGATGTGACCAAGACCTGGCTGGTATTCAGGTTGTTTGTCTGGTCTACCATACTCATTAGGTTTGAGATGGGCATCAAAAGAAAGAAGAGGAAGCTCTCCTAGTGAAAAATGCTACAATGTTTCTTCCAGATTTTGTAAATCTGGTAGTTTCGTTATATGTATGGAAGAGGATGAAGCCTCATATAGGAGAACCAGCATTCTCCTTTAGAGGGGTAGATCTTGTGGTCATGTCGCACTGTGCGGAAGGAAAAGGATCTCCTGGATGAGTATAGATTTTTCCCTCATGATGATATTTTAAGCATCGATGGAGGGTTGATGGGACACAATGCATTGTACGAATCCAGGAATGTCCAAGGATCATGTTGTAGTGGAATTTTCCTTCAACAATGTAAAAAAGCTCGTGAAGCAGTTTCTTACCCACCCGAATGGGCAGGACCACAGTTCCTAAAGTCACTGCCAGTTGATCGTTAAATGATCGAAGGGCGAAAGGCGGTGGTGACACTACATTCTTTGGTAACTTAAGTTACTCGAATATGTGAGAGGAAATGACATTGAGTGCAGCACCACTATCGATCATAGTGCACTTTAATGTAGTATTGTTGATTTGAACTGTGATGAAGAGGGGAGCCTCTAAATCCTCATAAGAAAGGGGAGGAATTTCAGAATCCTCAAAGGAAATGGCGGTTGACGGTCTATTCAACCCAACAACCATGTCAAAAGGCTGGGGCTCATCTGAATTCACCGTGATATGGCACAGATTATCAATCAGAGCCTGACGATGTTGTGGAGATGATTGAATGAGGTCAAAAAGAGACATTTTGACCAGAGCATGGGTGAGTTGTTTCATAACACTCTCCTCAACTGACACAGGAATCTGAGTCTGGGGTGAAGCACGAATAGAGACCTGAGGCCTCGGGGCTAATGAGGAAGGATGAACTCCTTCAGGGGCCGTAGAAATGACAACCCGTGGTCGACAGGTTGTAGAAGATGATGGATTATCATACCATTGTGCTCTAGTGGCGATATGAATTGTGTCGATTTGAGAAGGTGGAAGACCATCCAGAGTGGAATTAATAGAACTAGAGGCCTGAGTACATCGTTGAGGCTTAGATGTGGTTGAGATGACAGGAGATACTTGTTCCTCCTCCTCTTCCAGCAGAAGATCACTTTCTTCCAAAAGACTGCTCACGACAGATTAGAGGGCTTTACATCCCTCGGTGTCATGTCCTGGAGTGTGGTGGTAAGCACAAATCAAATCAGAGTTGAACCAGGAAGGTTTTACTCCTTTAGGATTATAGGGTTTGATCGGAGGAAGAGATATGGATGAAGATTGGATAAGTTGGTGAAGAATTTCAGTATAGAATCTGGTAGACAAAGATGAGGACAGAGATGACAGAAGGCACCTCTTTTGCCTCAACAGACTGCCAAGGTAAAAGAATCTGCATGTCTGGTTTGACAGTATTTTTAGGGATCATTTTTCTTTTCTGGATATTAGGAGAAGCAGCCTTGGGTGCCTGAGACGGAAGTAAGTGGGGCAAGATTGATTTTGGTGGAGGAGGAGCTCCTAAGATATATTTTGAAGAAGGCGAAGATGTGACAAGTGTTATGGTCTTCAGAGATGAAGAATGTTTCTTGGTTGAAACAAATGATGATTTAGATAAGACTGACTTAGATGAGGGATGAGCTCTGAAAAGAGGAACAAAGGGTGCCTTGGCTTTTGGTGATGAAGATGATGGTCCTGATAAAAGAGGTGACGCCTTTCTAGTGGGTAAATCCAATTTACAAGGCACCGGTGAAGAAGGTGTTGTAGAAGAAGATGATGGTTTTGATGGTGTTGTAGAAGAAGACGCCTTCTCAGTGGATAAATCCAATCTTCTATGAGGCATGGAGAGAGATTTCTGAGGAAAAGCACCAAGAGTTTTAATAGTCTGAAATATTGGTTTTCCTTTTTCGGGGATGGTGACAACTTCAACCGCATAAGGTGATTGTAACCTTTTCAGGGGAAGGAGATGGTGTGGTACTGATGATGCAACATTAGAATTTAGTTGTCTCGGTTTAAGTTCAGGAACCGAAAGTGTAGGTGTCAGTGTTATTTCTTTAGATTTTTCCGTAATGGTCAAGGCAGCGTTGGTGATGGAAGAAGTGGATGATGAAGAAGTGGTTCCCTGTGAGGGAGATACTTCTGGTACAGTAGTTGTGGGTGTAACTACTGTAGGAAAGGAAATGGGAAGAGTCAGAATCGAAGATGCTTCCATTGGTAGAGAAGTTGGTACGACTATAGGTATATTTACCAATGGCATAGTCGTGGCGAAAATGGGAGAAACAGAAGTAGATGTATTCACTGTGGAAACTCGAAGGGATGTCAATGTTTCTAGCATCGAAAGAATGTCTAACGACAAGACAGATGAGGATGACACTATCTCTAGCATAGATGGAAGATAAGAAAAAGAGGTAGGGAGAGATGAATCCATCTCTAACAATGGAGAAATATTCAAAGACAAATTGTCTGAAGATGGCGGAATTTCAGAATTTAACGGAGTGGGAGGAAGTTCTGATTCGGTCAACGTGTTTGTAGATGGCTTAGTTTTAGAGGAAGATTATTCATTAGAGATGAAGCTAATAGTATGAGTGTTTGGTTTTTGAGACCCTAAAACGTCATTGTTCGGGGAATGATTGGGAAAAGGTTGTTTAAAGACATCAAGTGCCTGATTTGGGGGAGCATTTGGGTTATCCAGAATGAGCTCGCCTTTATCAATGAATTTTTGGACAAGATTTTTGAAGGTCTGACATCGTTCAATGTCATGGCCTTTGGTTCTATGATAATGACAGAAGTCATTTTCCCTATACCAGAATGGACGTTCTTGGCTCTCATCAAAATTTCTAATAGGGGGAAGTTCGATCATGTGAACTTCCAACATTTTTTCTAAGATGGATGCATATGATTCTCCCAATGAAGTAAAAGATCGAGATGATGAGGGTCCTTTTCTAAAAGATGAAAAGTCTCTCCATGGTGTTTGATTAGAAGTTTTATCAGCTCATGGTGTTTTTAATACGATAGCATTGGTGGATCCCTGATTCTTGTCTTTTTTAGAAGTGGAAGGGTTTGATTTTGTAAACTGAGAAAAATCTGGTTTAGATTTAGAGCAAAGTTTTAACTTCCCTTGTTCAATGGCATGAGACTCAAGTTTGTGTGCCATCATAAAGGCCTCTTCAAATGTGTGAAAGGTTTGGATCCTTAAAGTGGAAGAAATATGATTAGCACAAGATCGAGTAAACAACTCGATCTGTTGAGATTGAGGGAGGGAAAAAGACAATTGATTTATTATACCTCTCCACCGAGTGACAAAGTCTACAATAGACTCGTCATCGAATTGACGAATGTTATAAAGATATGTAATTGAGATCTTATGTGTGATATTTATTGAAAAGTTTTCAACAAACATCTGAGCTAATTGAGAGAAAGAAAATAGGGAGTGTTGAGGAATGTTATTGTACCAGTCTAAAGCAGGCCTGCTAGAGACATAGGGAAAGTACTAGAGCATAAGCTCCTGATCCTGGACTATAAGGTAGCAAGCGTGTTTGAATGCTCGTAGGTGCTGTTGAGGATCCTCCCGACTATGAAATTTTGAGAACTTAGGAAGTTCCCATTGGGGAGGATAGGGCTTAAAAGCCACTGATGGATGAATTGGTTCATTACACACTTCTTCAAAAGAGTATGAAGGGCGAGCCCCTTTGGTGGAGGCTTCTAGGTCTGTGATTTTCTTGAAAATAATTTGGACGACATCAGATTGAGGGGGAAGCATGTTGGTATGTCCCGCATAAGAAGTGAGTGGTATATTTTGTTGAGGTGTTAACGGGGGATTTATTTGCTGATTAACAGGATGATAAGAGGAATAACCAGGCATTCTAGGTGACACCTGGTGAGGCACTTGTTGTGAAGGAGCCTGCATATGAGTAGGCTGTGAGATGACAAGTGGTTGAGAGAAAGGTGGTTGAATGAAAGATGGAGCCTGTGGTTGGTGGGCTCCTACACTTGTCGACTGAATCGGAATGGATTGAGGAGCATGGGTGTTGATTTGATTGGACCTGGTGGGGAACAAAGTCTGAATGAGGCTCTTGACTACCGGATTGGTTATTAAGGGTGCCGACACCAGAGGATGGGTAAAGGTCACTGTCACTGGAGCATTGGAAGAAAGACCAACTGGAGGACGAGAAGAAGGAACCAACTGACTCGTAGAAGGAGGTTGATTCATAAAGAGGTACTGACCCTGAGACGCAATGGATGGCATAGAAGAATTAACAACAATCTGTGAGAGCGTGGATGCACCCATCATAGCTAAAGAAGAGGACCTCTCAAAAATAGGTTGCGGGGTAGCTGAGGTAGCCGTGGCACTAGGGATAGGCACGACCATTTGGGAACCAGTCGACATGGTTGGTGGTAGAGAAAAAGGAGGCATAGATGTGCCACCCTCTTCCGTGGTTCGAGGCGAGAAAAAGTATGCTAACTGTTCTATAAAAGCCTGAGATGGTTCATGAGAATAGTTGTAAACTTGTTGGATTGGTGGTCCCTGATCAGATATTCGAACAGACTTATGCACTAGATAGTCCATAAGGGCTACCGGATTGTGATCAAGGAGCACCTGAAATTTAGGATCTCCATGAGGAACATACTCTATATCAGAAGCAGATGATACCTCTGAAGGACTGGGGGAAGCTGGACGTGATGGGATCGCTTTAGGATGATAGAAAGGATTATATGACCAAGATGGGGAACCAACTAATAGTGGTCCCGAGGAAGACCCGAGGGGTGCCGAAACATCCACATTAGTGGTGGTCTCGGATGAAGAAGGGGCCAGTTGAGCCATTTTTCTAGATTGTAACTGGGTGATGACCGTCATAAACAAACAGAAATATAGAAAAAAGGAGATTGTCCTAACTAATGCACAGACAATTCAAGCAGCGTAGGTGATTATCTCTTTTAAGTTTTCATGCTTTTAAGAAAGAAAATATTAGGGAAGGCTTTTTAGAACAAGAACTACTCAGATAGTCAAACTAAGGATGGTTTGGGGAATGTTTTGGTGAGGAGTCCCGAAGGCACTTAAGTAAAAGACTGGTACGTGGCTTGATATAGGGGCCTAACCCCGCACTTCACACACCACTGTGATAAGGGAGTCAGGTGCTTTGCCAAAATATACCAGAACTTCCGTGAATTTATAGCGCGGCCTGAGTACCGTCGTAGGCTCTTCCTCTTGGATGTCACTTCCAAGTAGGTGAGGCCAGGGAAGGAATTTTTGTTTAAATGCTTAATACCTAGTGATTTTGGCTTTGTGTGCAAGGGTGAAAAATAAAAATCAAATAGTGTCACTACCGATTTTGATCAATTTTCCAGCCTATTTAGAAAACTAGATGAAGAACATACAACAGAAATGACAAAGAAAAAGTTCTTTTTAAGCACTAAAGATGAAGTGTTTGATTTTCGATGAAGACAAGTCAAACAAGTTCTTTCCCAAATGTGATTAAATTATTTTTAAGCACCAAAATCGAAATGTTTGAATGTGATAGAAAACAAACAAACAAGTTCTTTTTAAGTTCCTAAAAAGGAGAAAACACCGTAAAAGAGGAATACCTGTAGATTTAGCTCTCCAAGGTGTGTGGACTTCAAAAAGCACGTTGTTGAGCTCTTCCCCTCGAACAATCCCATGAACAAGCAAAGTGCTCCATAAGAAAAGGTTAAGCAAACACACAAACAAACCCAGAAAGATATATCCAGATAATAGTAGAGTGAAAATTTCTATTTTAAGGAACTAAAAAACTTTCAAGAAGATAACAATTTTGTATAAAGAGATGGATCAAAAATGCAATCTTGCAATCAAATGAAAGATTTATTAATCTTTGAAATAGGAATTGGAATTTATTTTGCAAGAAAGAAGAAACTTTAACTTTGCAAATTATAAATGAAAAAAAGCAAGACCAAAATGAAGGAAGGAAATGCTTAAGGAGAACTGACGAAAAAGCAGTGAAGAAACAGAACAAAAGCTCAAAACTGGAAAAGAAATGAACTTACCAATAAGGGACTTTGGTTGGGTCCCACCAGGCGTGCCAGAATGTAGATCAAGAATTTCCGTGCTTGTTACCTATCCAAGTTAATGTACCAAACTAAACACAAAAACCCTGAAAAACTCAAATGAAATCGATACCTGATAGATAAGACAAGATGTAGATGGAAAAGAAGGCCGATGTAGACAAGACGGGTGCACACACGAGTGATCCTGTAAGGTAGATCCGAGAAACCTGTGAGACACAGATACTTGACAGAAAAAGACAACGTTAAAAGATATTTGGGTGGACTACCCGAAAAACAGGTCCGAGAAGCGATAAGCTCCCTCGGTGGATGTCAGTCCACATTTTCAATTAAAGGAAGAAGCATACATGATAAAAGAATGTAAATAAATGTCTAGATTTTCTGATCAAAAGTGACAGACAGAATGTAAACAATGGACAGAAAGCAACAGAAAATAGGAAACTGTGAAAACAATGTTGGATTTGTGTTACCTGAATTCTTTTACCTGTCTGCAGGCCGATCGGCGTCGATTAGGAAAATCGGCGTCGACTGAGATAGGTCGACGTCAACTAAGGAAAATCAGCGTCGACTGGGACCAGTCGACTAGGGGAAAATTGCAGGAAGATTGAGAAACGGACAATGAAAGCTAGATCATCAATGTCCGTTGGATCTGCAGGAGCCTTTGGGATGCTGACAAAGCTCCACCTTCGCTAGATGCAGGAGCAGAGTCACCAAGAGATTAATGGAGGCTTGCGATGTCGATGTGGTAGGAGCAGAGTAATGGTACTCCTCTCAGGGATTGATTTGGATGGAATTAGCTTTCGCTTGATAGATAATGCTCAGGCTTGATGTCCAAAACTCTCTTTCATTCTTTCTTTCTAACCAGAATTGAATTTTGGCCCTGTATATGTAATCAGCGCCGACTGTGTATAGTCGGTGCCGTTCTAAAAAATCGGCGTCGATCGAGTACCAGTCAGGCGCCGATCAGGGAACCGACTCCCGAAATGGCTAAAAAGAACCTTTTTGGAAGAATGCAAGTGATCCCTCCGACTCAAATACGGGAAATATCCCACTGCATGGTTTGGGGGAGGAGAAATAGGGGGGATAGATGGATATAATTGATATGGGAGGTTAGGAATTGATATGGGGTAGATAAGCAATTAAGATACATGTAAAAGTGTAATTAAATAGTTAATATTTAATTATCTATGGGTAAAACATAATGGGGTGAAATAAATTTAGGATAGATGTTTAAATCAAATATTTAAATAATACCCTAAGGGGGAAGTGGTGATATAAACGTGCCCCAGGTTACCCGAGAAGGTAAATGAACGTGGGGGACACTAAATTGGGTAATCAATTTTAGGTGTCTACAGATTCTACAGTGGGAAGATAGGTAATTAGTACATCAAAGTAGCTTGGCCAAAGGTAATCAAGCCAGTGAATGAGATAAAACTAACTTACTACGAGATGGGCATGATCCAATTTGGACCAGCTACTCATGAGGGAGATTTACACATATATCAACAATCTTCTGCTCGGATGGTGGTAAGGAATAAAGAATATAAAGAGAATATTGAGGTATTAGAGGAACATGTATAACTATTTCATCTTATGTGCAATACCTGGTGGAACCAAGCACCACAACACTTCCTATTAAGAAAGTGGCACCTATTAGTAGCTTTGATCTAGAATCCATTAGAAGATTGTATGAGATCACAATGTAGGGGCAAGAAAACAATGAATGGATCAACTCAATATCTGAAAAAGGGAAGTCAACACTCCAAGATGTAGTCAAGATCTTTGTGTACATGTGCGCAACAACCAACATAATGTGAGAACTCAAAGAGGATGTGGAGAAAGAAAGAGATTACTAGGAACCTCTAGGACCAATAGTGAGTGAGATGAGCAACACCCATCATCATGAGTTGATCGATAGGAAGGTTTTTGAAACTCATGTAGAAGACTTGACATGTGTATGGGTGAGGGCCTTGGTAATCATATTTGAAGCAATCAATTGGGCTTTCATTGAGCTAGAGGAGAAAGAAAAACAAACATACAAGCTGAAGGATAGTACGAATAGAAAATTTCAGAAACTTGGAGTACCCCCAATGAGTGAACACACAAATTATAATGAAATGATCATCCCTTTCGATGAATATGTCAAGAAATGGGTGGGAAACCCATTTTCCTTCACTAAGGATACTCTCAACTTCTTCTCGGAGATCCAAGCCTCCATTGCACTTAAAGTATAAAAACATTCATTGTGGTTCGAGAAGTGCAAGGACATCAACAGTGTGACCGATGGATGGACTAAAACCTTGAGATGCATTCACATCCCTCATGCCAACAAAGTAGAACCAGCAGTGGACCGTTTCAAACAAGAGCTTGGAAAGATAGAATCCTTCTCAGGATCACAAAGCAGAGAGCAGTTAGAGAGCGGAGCCAAGTTGACTGCAATAGCTCATCCTTCAGCATAATTCTTCTTCTTCTCTTTTCTCTTATTTCTCTCTCTCTCTTCTCTTCTCATGTGACACACTCTCTCTCTCTTCAATGTTATATTTTTTCATTGAGGTTTGCACTTTTTAATATGACTTACATGACTTTAGAAATATAATGTAACTTTAAGTCACCTTGTTATTATAAAAGGGACTTAAATATTTAAAGTGGAATATGAACTGTCTTAAGTCATATTAAGGAATTTGAAAAGTCACCGAGAAGATGAAGATTTGCCTCCACTTCTATAAATTGTAACAAGCTCCTCATTTGATCTTCTTCTTAATTTTGTCTTCTAAAAATTATTAGATGTTGGAGCTATTTTTTGTGAATTCATGAGAGAGATATCCTTTTGAAGAGAGTAAGAGATAACAAGTTTCTTCCATTTCTCCTACTAAAAAATGTCTTCTACTTCCCATACTATGTACAAATTTTGCTTGAGCTTCAATAAAGGAAGAAGGAATTTGAGCATCTTTGATTGAGGATTTTATTGGTACTTTGTGTTCATTAAGCTCTATTTAGTCTTGTTGTTGTTTTGTAGATTTGTTTTCTTTTGAAATACAAGTGCATGTAATGAAATTTCTGGCTAGTGTGTGTAAGTATATGATTTTCTACTTACATTATTAGTTTCTCCTTTCTAAATATTCTCGCTCCCATTTCCCACCTTCATAGAAAATTCCTCCCTTATAGATACCTGCAAGAATTTTCCACACGGTCAGTGGAGTGCCCTTGTTGGATCCCCAGCCGAAAGTCCACTAGGATAAAACTCACAATTTACTCGTGCATGCATGCATAGTAGCTGCACTGGTTAAGTAGAGGGAATTAGACTCCCAGAGCAATGACAAGATAACAACCAATTTTTCCCCAAAAAATTTTCTCGCCAAATTTTTTTGGCACCCACCGTGGGACAGATTTAGCAACATCTGCACCTCAATATGACCACAAGGTCTGAAAAATACCAAAAAAAATTAGAAAATTCAAAAAAGAAAAAAAAAATTCTAGAATTTTAATAGCTATATGAGCCACATGTCTACAAACCATGGCAATTACGGGAAATCCTCTTGTTGAAATACATGAATTTCTCTTCCACATCCAAGAGGATATCACTTCAGATTTGAGAGAAGCTATCTGACATAACAAGAAAAGTGTCAACAACTACTTTATTGTCACAAGAATTCTTGACCTTGAAGAAGAACACATTGCTAAATTATAGAGGCAAAGGAAAATTCCAACACCACAAAGAAGAGCATAAATTTCTAAGCTGGCGGATAGAAGGTACACCCGGAAACAAATACAAGGATGAAAAACCAACCCTATTTTTGAAGAGCTTCAAATAATACAAGAGTTAGTTAGAATTCTGAGGTCTCCTTTTCATCAAGCAACTAGTCATGTTGGGAACCTGATTATTTCTAATCATTTGGATGGTGAATTTCCATACATCAACGAAAACCTTGCAGATTTAACTGACGTAGAGACCGAAGAAGAAGATAGAGAAAGAGAAGCAAGAGTGGAAGAGGAAATAAGATCTCAACTTGAATAAATTGAAAGACTTCAAGATGAGGTGGATGAAATAACAGTAGTAAAAGTTTTAGCCTTAGCAAGGTTGAAATATAGAAACAAAAATAGAATGGGGGATCGTGAGCATGATCATGAATGTGAGCCCCGTAGGCCTAGTGTACCATGGGGAGGAAAAAATGGTCCACTTTCTCTTGCTCAACCACTCCATGAGCTACCAAGGGGCTTAAGAAAAAACTTTCCAAAATTCAGAGGAGATGGTTCTAAACTCCCCGAATAACATGTAACAACATTTATCACCGCTTGCGGTGTATTGGGTGATGAGGATGAAGATGTGTCAGTCCAACTCTTTGTGGAGTCACTTCAAGAAAAGGCTTCCGAATGGTTCTACATGCTACCCCTGAGGTCTGTAACATGTTGGGAAGATATAAGAAGTGCATCCGAACATCCTTTTTCAAGACCACAGAATATTGTCAAGATCTCTTGGTCTAATTGGTACAAATGAAAAAAGAAATTTCCAAGTCAATGAGATAATTCATAGTAAGATATAAAAGAGTGATAAGAAGAACCTTGAAGATGTGGTGCCACCTGAAAATAATTTGAAGAGATTCTTCATTAGTGCCTTGCCATCAGAAGTAGGTTTCTTCCTTAGAAGAACCCAACCAAGAACATTTAGGGAAGCTCACGACCATGCGATAGAAATCGATGATGATCTAATCCTTTCCAGTAAAGTGAAAGGCCCAAATGGAAAGTAAAAGGGCTAGAATTCAAGCTTCATCACCACAAACCCAATGTTCTAAAAAATGGCAAATGACTTGGTTGCCTTAAAGAAACAGTTTTCCTAGATCACAATGCAGAACACTCCAAGGAAGCCAAATCCTCCCAATAGACCAAGGATTGCTCCACCTCCTTGCCGGATCACTCTTGAAGCACCATTAGTCAATTCCTCCTGTGACGCCAAAGAACCAGAGGAGGAAGCAGAAATTGAAGAACTTGAAGAAGAAAACGTGGAAGACTGAAAACTATCTTGAGGTTGAGGAAGTTGATGGTGATACACATAATGGCCTAATTGAGTACGTTGATGATGAAGAAGCTCCAGGTTTATCATGTGTATTTTTCACTCATGCACAGTCCAAGAAAGGTGTTTCATCCTCAACAGCTACAGTAAAGGATAAGAAGAAGAAATAATATTCTCCTCTGGAGGTCCCACAAAATAAAATCATCAGTAGAGGATCACCACTACCACCTTCGATGGAGTCAGCTAAAGAAAAAGTAGACCCACTGGCTATCAAGGATCATGTTGCGATACTAAGTAAGTCATCTAATCCTTCTCCCAGCTCAAAGTTTACTAATAATAATTCTCCTTCAAATGTTGTTCTTGTAAAAACATCTAAGGTGCCATCAAAACCTGCATCCCCATCTCCTTCTAAGCCAATTATTGCACCCTTGAAGGAAAATTCAACACCCAAAACAACAAAACCTTCACCATGTAAATATTCCATCATTCCCTGAATCTCTTCCTCACCCACCATAGCCCCATTTGACTTTGTGTAACACCCAAGAAAAACTAAAGTCCAACTCTCAGAACTAGAATACCTACAAACTCATCCTACCCAATTTGATAGGTTCATTTATGTAGTCCGTGGAAGTAATCCTATAACCTCAGGTCTAAGTTCCAAAGGCTTACTCCCCACACCATCCACACCACCTTCTCAAAACATGCTAGCCCTCAATGCCTCCAAAACCAACAGGGTTGAACCTTTCTACTTGTCATTTATCATTAAAGGATTCCAGCTAAATAATTGTATCATAGATTCCAGAGCCTTAGATAATGTGATGCCCGTTAAAGTTAAAAATTCTCTTTGCCTCACCTTGACCTGGGAAAATGGCATTTGATATTCTATGAAATCCAAATAAGTGTCATTGGTAAGAAGAATCAAATATGAATAGGTAGCATTAGCTGATTTTCTAGACAAGAAGGTACTTCTAACCATTCTAGTGGCAGACATCCTAGCCTCCTTTGGCATGCTATTGAGATGAAGCTTTTGTAGAGACTTGGGTGGAGAAATAAAAATGGATTGGTCATTTGCAACTATTCCACTAAAAGGAAAACGAAGAAGTTTCTTCCAGTAAGAAAGATGAAGTTCATAGTATGAAAGTCTGATGATCCAAAGGCAAACATCCTTTTTCAAGATAGTGGGCTAGGTAACTACTTCCTCACATAAGAAAAAGATGAGAACTTGCCACTTCTTATGGAAGATGAAGAAGATCAAGTTTTGATGATGGAATTTATGGTATTCATTCCATTGTAGGTTTTGGAGTGGGCGTGGTGTTGTACTCTCCTTCCAATGAATTGTACCCATTTTCGTATAATCTGCAATTCCATAATACACATAACACAATGGAGTAAGAAGCTCTCCTCTTAGGCATGGGCATGGCTGAAGACATGGGAATCAAGAAGCTGAAATGTCGAGGTGATATAGAAGTGATAGTAAATCAAGTCCGACAATAATATCAAGTGAAAAATCCAAGACTCCTACATTATAGAAACAAAATATGGGACTGAATTGAATCTTTTGATGCATTTTCCATTGAAGCTATCCCAAGGGAAAAGAATGAAAAGAATAATTCTCTTATAGTATCAACTTCCCTAGTGACACATCATCCTTCTTTTGGTAAAGAAAAGGTGACCATAGAAATGGTATTCATGCCTAGTGTACCAGATAATGCAAATCATTGGCAAGTATTTAATGATGATAACCAAATCCTAGCATTTTTGGAACAAAGGTATAATTTCCATAATCTCTTCTTTGAAGGAAGCAAAAATCCACATTAAGAAGTAGTAGCCAAAGAAGAGAAAGAAGTAATTGAAGGTATTGATGATGAAGGAGTGATCAAATTGAAAAGGGAATAAGATTCCCAAAGGCCTAGTTTCTTTGGAAGACCTCTTTGACATAAGAATATGTGTAGATTTATGCAACCTGAACCAGGCATCGCTGAAAGAAAATTATCCTCTCACTATCATGGACCACATTTTTTAAGAAGTCACTGAATCCGAAATGATTTCATTACTTAATGGATTATCAGGGTATAACCAAATCAAAGTGGCAGAAGAAGATCACACCAAGACAACCTTCACAATGCCTTGGGGCACTTTTTCCTACAATAGAATGCCCTTCAGCCTAATCAATGTGGGATCTACATTTTAAAGGGTGGATTTAACATTCAAGGATTTAAATCATTACATTGTCATATATCTTAATGATCTCACAGTGTTTTCAAAGAAGATGGAAGATCATATCCATCACTTAGAACAAGTAGTTGCAAGGTGTAGAAAACATGGCATATCACTAAATCCCAAAAAGTGCATTTTCAGAGGTACAGAAGGCAAGTTACTAGGGAACATTGTGAAAAAACATGGATTACACATTGATCTTGATAGAGTATGATCAATTCAAGCACTATCTCTACCCACAAGAAAGAAAGGAGTTCATTCATTCTTCTGAAACGTGAATTTTCTTTGTTGCTTTGTTCCTGAGTTTGCTGAATTGACAAATCACATCACCACCATGATGAAACCACAAGAAAAATTCAAATGGAACAATAAAGGGAAGGCAATATTTGAAGAGATCAAAAAATCTATTGACAAGGCTCTGACTCTTGTGTCTCTAGATTTCAAAAAATAATTCCCCATTTATTGTTATACATTAGAACATACACTCTCTTCCATTCTTGTTCAGAAAAATGAAGGTGTGGAAGCACCTATTGCTTTCATGAGTTGTCCATTAAAAAAACATGAACTAAAATACAATCAATTGGAGAAGCATACCTATGTAGTGGTTAAGGATGTAAATTTTTTTAGGTTTTATATCCTTAATTTTCATATGGTGGTGATGGTCCCCGACAGTGCAATCAAGCCCATCTTAACACAACAAGATCCTAGAGCTAAAAAAGGAATTTGGATTGCAAAGACTCAAGAATATGTTAGGTTTTGGAGCCTGTTTTCATGTAAGAAAGTGTTGAATATTGTACACTATCCATAGTTGTCTCGCCGGGGTTCGAGGGCGCAACCCCTGAGAATTTTTTTTTTGGCCTTGAAATGTGCCTGATATACTAGGAGACCTACTTTTCTCATATGGGTGGTATTTTGACCCATAGGTTTATGGGACGGTTTTGGCCCATGGTTTTGATACCCACGGTTATTTAAAACTACTCAAGTATTTGTTTACTTATGTGGTTTTGTGCATATGGTAGGCATGGTGTAACATTGTAGATGTGTCTGAATTCGGGTGTGAATTCTATAGATTCTATTGAGCATAGCTCAAAACATATCCAGGTATTTTATTGAGAGAGGGGTGGCTTGTAATAAAATTTAAGCAAGTGATTCTTGGTGGACATAGCCCAAATTGGGTGAATGGCATTAAATACTGTCTCTTTGTGTTGTGTTAGTTTATTCTGCACTTTTATTTGAGATCTGTAATATTTTTCTGCATATTAGTTTCTACTGTTGTGATTCTGTGAGAGATTATTCCACATATTTTATCCCTTATTTCCTAACAATTGGTATCAGATCTTGGTTTGGTTTGTTGAATTGCAGGGAAAGTTTTAGCTTGAGTGGGAGTTATGACAGATGATGGAATATCAAGAGTTGATAAATTCAACGAGAAAAATTTCAGTCCTTGGAAGATGTAGATGGAAGATTACCTTTATTAGAAGGATCTTTATATTCTGCTATCGGAGAAGGTGAACAAATCCTTGAGCATGATAGATGTGGAATGAGATTTTCTTGATAAGAAGGCACTTAGGACAATCTAGTTGTGTCTTGCATCTTTGGTATTTTTTTATGTTTCAAAGGAAAAGACTACAAAAGAACTAATGGATGCATTAGGGAAGTTTTATTAAAAACCCTCTGCCTCTAATAAGATATTTTTAATGAAAACATTGTTTCATATGAAGATATATGAGAATGGTTCAGTAGCAGATCATTTAAATGATTTTAAAATGGTTTCAAATATGCTAGCTTCAGTTACAATAGAATTTGATGAAGAAGTTAGGGATTTATTAATTTTGTGCTCTTTACTTAAGAGTTGGAATAACTTGGTAATGGTGGTAAGAAAATTAGTTCTAGATAACTCCAATTTGAAGTTTGAGGATGTTGTAGGGGTGATTCTATGCGAGGAAATGCGAAGAAAAATCTCTGGAGAATCTTTTACTTCAGGGAATACTTTGACAGTGGAAACTAGAGGGAAACAGAAGAATAGAGGAAGCCGTGGAAAATTAAAGGATCGGGTAAGGTCAAAATCTGAAAGAAAGATAGTATGTTGGCACTTTGGAAAGTTTGGGCATGCAAAGAAGGAATGTTGGGAGCTTTGGGGAAAGAAGAAACAACAGGAAGAAAATAAGGAGGTAAATGTGGCAACGGATAATGTATGTCAGGATGCTTTAATTATTTCTTTATATAATATTACTGAATCTTGGGTTTTAGATTTGGGGGCTTCTTTCCATGCTACTCCACATAGGCATTATTTTATTGATTATGTTCAAGGAGATTTTGGGCATATTTTTCTTGGTGATGATGAGCCTTGCAACATAGTTCAAAAAGGTTTTGTTTGAGTTAAGATATAGAATGGGAATACTTAGTTATTAAAGGATGTTAGACATGTGCCTACATGAAGATGAAATTTGATATTTTCATGGCGGTTAGGAAGTGATGGTTGTAATGTGATATTTACAATGGACTCTTGGAAGGTTACCAAGGGTGCTCTTATGGTGGCAAGAGGTAAGAAGGTTGGAACCTTATATTTAACCAGTTATAACACTAATGGCTGTAATCTTGTGGCTTCAGAAGTAGACATAACATTGTGGCACTATAGGCTCGATCATATGAGTCATAAGGGCATGGAGATCATAAATAAGGATTTTCCCAGATATACAGAAACATGGTTAGAGTTCTGCGAGGACTGCGTGTATGGGAAAAAGAAGTGAGCAAGGTTTCTCAAGATTGTACCTACAAATAAAGAGAATAAGTTGAAGCTGGTACGTTCTGATGTGTGGGGGCCGTCTCAGGTATCATCTCTTGGGGGTTCAAGTTATGTTATTTTTATTGATGATGCAACACAGATAGTTTGGGTTTATTGTATTATAAAAAAATATGATGTATTTGAAACTTTTGTTAAATGGAAAGCCTTGGTAGAGAATGAAACAGGTCTTAAGCTAAAATGTCTCAGGTCAAATAATGGAGGGGAGTATTGCAGTAATGAATTTGATGATTACTGTTCTAAGAATGGAATCTGTAGGAAAAATATGGTTCCATGAACTCCATAGTAGAATGGGGTGTCAGAAAGGATGAACAAAACAATAATGGAGCGTGCTACGAGCATGAGGTTACATGCAGGAGTACCTCTTTCTTTTTTGGCAGAAACGGTGAGCATAGCTTTGTACTTGATAAAAAAAAGTACCCTCAAGTGCCTTAGATGAATGCATACCTAAGGAGGCGTGATATGGTAAGAAAGTTGATTATTCATTTCTTAGATTCTTTGGATGTGAGGTGTTTGTCCATATAGACAAGGATAATAGTACCAAGCTAGAGGCTAAATCAGAAAAATGTACTTTCATTAGTTATAGTGGTGATGACTTTGGATATAAATGTTGGAGTATTAAGGACAAGAAAATCATTCAATCTAGGGATGTGGTATTTAATGAGAAATTCATGTATAAGCATCAATTGTAGGAAAATAGGGAAGAATCCAAGAAAGGATATGCAGTGATAGAGGATCTTCTGGATGGGAAAGTAACACATGAATCAGTTCAAGAACCTCCTCAATAGGAACCCCAAACTCCTATATTGAGGAGGTCTTCAAGGGTAAGAAGAGAACCCAAACTTTTTTCTCATTCTTTTTATTATTTATTACTCACTAATAGTGGAGAGCCAGAGAGCTTTTATGAAGCAATGTAGGTAAATGCCAAGAAGAAGTGGGAGCAAGCCATGGATGAGGAGCATCAAGCTCTCATAGAGAACTAGACATAGGATTTGGTGAAGCTACCCAAAGGAAAAAGAGAATTACAGAACAAGTCGGTGTAAAAATTCAAAGAGGAAGGAGGAAAGAAAAGATACAAGGACCAGTTGGTGGTCAAGGGGTTTGCATAGAAAAAAGTTATAGATTTTCATGAGATTTTTTCTCCTATAGTAAAAATGACTTCGATTAGAATTGTTCTTGGAATAGTTGCAGAAGAAGACTTTCACTTAGAGCAACTTGATGTAAAGATTACATTTCTCCATTATGATTTGGAAGAGGATATATATGTGCAACAGCCAGAGGGATATGAGGTCAAAGGTAAAGAGGAGATGGTGTGCAAACTAAAGAAATGCTTGTATTGCTTGAAACAAGTTTCACGTCAATGGTATAAGAAATGTGATAGCTTCATGATGTAGCAAGGTTATATTAGATTCCATTCTTACCATTGTGTGTATACAAAGAAATGTGAGGATGGAAGTTATATTATCCTGTGTTTGTATGTGGATGATATGTTGGTTGCAGGTAAAAACATATAGAAAATAAAAGTACTCAAGAAGCTTCTAAGTGAATCCTTTTCTATGAAGGATTTGGGGGTAGCCAAAAAATCCTTGGTATGAGGATATCTTGAGATAGGAAGGAACGAAAGCTAAATTTATCTCAGGAAGATTACATTAAGAATGTCTCAGAGAGGTTTAATATGCAGGATGCTAAACTGGTTGGGACTCCTTTGGTAGGACATTTCAAGTTATCAAAGGAGTGGTGTCCCAAGATAGAGTAGGAGAGAAACCATATGTCTAAGGTACCTTAATAATCAACGATGGCAGTTTGATATATGTCATGGTGTACACCAAGCCTGATATTTCCCATGCAATGGGAGCGGTGAGTAGATTTATGAGTGATCCAAATAGAGATCATTAAAAATAACTAAAGCGGATCCTTTGGTATTAAAGAGGGACAGTGGAGATATTTTTGTTTTACAGTGGATCAGACACCACTTTGAGTGGTTATGTAGATTCAAATATGGCTGGAGATGTAGATAGCAGGAGGAGCATGACATGTTATATTTACACTGTAGGTGGGACAACAGTGAGCTGGATTTCATGACTACAAAAGTTGGTGACTTTATCAACCACGGAGGTTGAGTATGTTGTTGCCACATAGACAAGTAAAGAAATGATTTGGTTACAACAATTTCTTGAGGAGTTGAGGCATAAATAGGAGGAAGGAAAGTTGCATAGTGATAGTTAGAGTGTTATATACCTAGCTAAGAACTATGCTTTCCACTCTAAGATGAAGCATATACAGTTAAGGTACCATTTCATCAGGATAGCCTTAAAGGAAGAGAAGTTCAAGCTGGAGAAGATTCATACCAGTCATAATCCTATAAACATGATGACTAAGGTGTTCACAATGGAAAAATTGAAGCTATGTCTTGTTTTGGTTGGTCTTCATGGAGATTAGTGAAGGGTTGAGAAGCTTTCTTAGAGGAAACTAGTCTCCAAGTGGGAGATTTTAGGTTGTGGAGCCTATTTTCATGTGAAAAAGTTTTGAAGACTATACACTAAGAGTACTGAACACTTTCCACATTTGTCTCATTGGAGTTTGGGGTCAAGCCGTGCCTCGAGCAGGGGTCCGGGGGCGGCAGCCCCCGAGAAATTTATTTTTTTCCTTGAAAAGTGCCCGATATACCGGGAAACATGCTTTTCTCATATGGGCGGTATTTTTGACCCATAGGTTTATGGGACGGCTTTGGACCATGGTTTTTATACCCATGGTTTTATAAAACTACTCAAGCAGTTATCTACTTATGTGGTTTTGTGCATATGGTAGGCATAATGTAACATTGCAGATGTGTTTGAATTCGGGTGTGAATTCTGTAGAGTTTGTTTAGCATAGCTCTAAACACATCTGGGTATTGTATTGAGAGAGTGGTGGCTTGTAATAAAATATAATTAATTGATTCTTGGTAGATGTATCCCAAATAGATTGAACCACGTTAAATACTCTCTTTATGTTATGTTATTTTATTCTACACTTTTATTTGAGATCTGTAATATTTTCTGCATATTATTTTCTACTGTTGCGATTATGCAAGGGATTGTTCCGCATATTTTATCCCTTATTTCCTAACACAATATGATTTGGAGATTCAACCCTCTAACCTGGTAAGGGGAAATGGTTTGTGCCCGTTGATTGCTGAAGATGAAACACTCAAATCTCAACACGGTGAACAAAATTGTGTTTTCTCAACTTGTCCCGAAAACAATCCATAAGTTATTTTTGTAACCACTACTGATGAGTGGTGTACTGATATTGATTATTACTTAACTTATGGAGAATTCACTCCTCACCTTGATTACAAGTAAAGGAGAACACTTAAGCTAAAGGTAAAACATTTTGTAATTTAGAATCACACACTTTATAAAAGAGGCCTGGATGGATGCTTCCTCAGGTGCATAGATAAAAAGCAACAAGAAAAGTTTCTTAAAGCATACAATGACCAAGCATGTGGTGTATATTGTTTAGTGATGGTCACTGCACACAAGATCCTCTAAGGAATGTATTATTGGCCCACCATCTTTGCAGACACTCAAGATTGGGTTCCAAATGTGAAGCATGCCAACAATTTGTTGGGAGACCACAACTTGATGCACTATTGCTCAGGCCACTTTTTATTAAAAAACCATTTCAATAGTGGGGGCTATACTTCATTGGTGTTATGAATCCTCACTCAAGCACGGGGCACACCTGTGTGCTCATGGCAACAGATTACTTCACCAAGTGGGTGGAAGCCATTCCGAATAAGCAAGACAATACTGAAACAATATGCAACTTCATCAAGGAGAATATCATGTATGTTTCAGAGTGCTACAGAAGATTATAGCAGATAAAACTACCCATTTCTCTTCAAGGGAGTTGACTGAGTTTTACTATGGCTATGAAATTTTTCTATCTCATTCTTCTAACTACTATCCAAAAGGAAATGGATAGGCCGAATCAAGCAACAAAAAAATTGTGACCATTTTCCACAAGCTTGTAGACGAGAACCAAAAGAATTGTCACAAAAAGTTGTATGATGCATTGTGGGCTGACAGGATCATGTTGGAACATAATGATTAAGTGGTCTGGCCAACCCTTAATTAATATGGGTTCATCACTATTATATAGGTTAAATATTTAATAATATGAAATACTTTTCTATTATTAAATATTTATACCTAGGTAATATACATTAGGTAAGTATTTAATAATGTGAATCATTTATGTTTATATTTATTAAGTATACTCACCTAGGTATATGTGTCAACCATTTTAGATTAAAAAGGTGGGTCGTGAGACATACCCGATCACCTTATATAAAAAGGAATCTATGTCCTTATTTGATATATTCAGAAAATATATCAAAGGTGTACAAATCAAGTGATTTGGTTTTATCCTTCATAAATAGGGTTTTAAGAAGGAGGTGATCTTACTGGATGTAAAATAAGTTCTCTGAAGTAAAAGGTTATTTTCAGAGTGGTTTTTACCTATTGGGGTTTTCCACTATAAATATTGTGTCACTATGTCACATGTGTTATTTATTTCATGTAAGTATTTATTTATTTACTTGTGTTATGATGTAATGTTTATTTAAATATTTATTGTAACATTATATAATATGTAATTTGATTAAATCTGTATTTATTAGAATCCTCAAATTCTAACATGGTATCAGAGGAAGGTAAATAAATAAAGATCAAATGTTTTTTTTAATTTAATTTGTACGGGTTTTTTCAACTAACCCAGAAAGATAAATAAAATAAAATAATATCAAATGTTTTGTATTTTATTTTTTTAATTTGTACGGATTTTTTCAAACAACCCGGAAGGGTAAATTAAATAAATTAAGACCAAATGTTTTGTATTTTATTTCTTTAATTTTTACGGATTTTTTTAACCAATCTGGAAGGGTATTTAAAATAACCAGCCCCTTCTTTCCATTGTGCAACCTAAAAAAATTTCTCTGTGAAGAATCAAGGTGAATTCACAGGTGGAAAACTTGGAAACTTCTTACCTTCCATGAAAACTTGTGTAGAGGTAAGGGTAAAATATTTGAAATATTTTTTTATATAGTTTTAATGTGCAGGTTGAATTTTTTCAATGGTAAATTAAGGAGGAAACAAAACTCCATCAAAATAGGATCTGAATTTTTTCCATTAGAAATGTGAAAAATGTTGTCTCCTCTGTAAATTCAAAGGTTTATGTAGAATTTAAAATCACATGGCTTGGTAAATGTTTTTTTTTTTAAATCATGAGGGGCCACGTAATAAGGGTTATATGTGTTTATTTTTTAAAAGAAGTATATATACTATAGTTTATAATTTTTTATAGACTATATGTTGTTTTTATTTACATTATATAAACTATATACCTCTTTTTTAAAGTGAATATATTTTTATATTATAAATTATAATAGGTTAATATAATGTATTCAAATATAACCTCCCTAATATTATATACAAGAAGAAATTTTGGATTCACACAACAAGTTATACTCCATTAAATTTGACGGTCAAATGACCGTCACAACATACCAAACATAAGACAGTATGACGGTCATTTAGACGTCAAATTTAAGTTGACAGGATCTTTGTCTACATTATTTTGTTTCTAGAAATTTTAAGTTTTTTTACATTCTTAAGGGTTTCTTCTTTACTTCTATATGGTTAGAATTTATATATATATATATATATATATATATATATATATATAAGTATGGGGTATAATGCAAAGTCCTTCATATTGCAGGTTATTATTTTGATCATGGGAGGTTAATTAATATGCATTGTAATGACAAAACTAGTTATGATTAAATATTTTATGTAGATCTATACAATTTAGATCTATTTCTATTAAAAGTGTTTCTTTTTTTGATAAATATGTATCTAACTTTGTGATACATTATATATTAGAATGGGGTGTGTTTTACAGGTTTAGGAAAACAATGACGTCCAGCTATTTCTGTCTTGAGAAAACCCAGATCTTGAATGGAACCAACTATAACATTTGGAATATCAGGGTCAAATAAGAACTTATGACAAGGAAAATCTGGACAGTTGTTTCTGGATCTGAGGTTGCTCCACCATTCGTCAAACAACTGTAGATAACATGAATGCATTCTCACAACGAATGCAAGAGGTTCTTTCCATGATTTTGCACAATGTGAACGATGAGTAAATTCTACACATTGGTAATATCAAACATCCAAAAGAGGTATGGATGCAACTAGAATCCATGCATGAAAGTACGTGTTTATCTAAAATTATTAAATTAGTTTTAGAATTGTTGACAACTCCAATGAAAGTATCTATGAAAAAGTAGTTAATTTCTTAGCCAAAATTAAATATATTAAAGCACAATTAGATGGATGCAATTGTGATTTAATTGGTGAAAAATTAATCTACTTTATTTTTCAGTTAAATATACATGAAATATTTAGGAATTTTATTTCTATCTTGAACTCTAAATATCAAAACGAAAATGATCTACCTGTTAAATACCTTGAGTTCACTTCTAATACAGGAAGAACAAGTGATGATGAACTTTGACTCTAAGGAGAATACCTCTCAGGCACTTCTTTCTCATAATTTAAAGTTCAAACCTCGTAAGCCCTTCTTAGATAAAAAAATTTAGATCTAAATCTTCTTTTGTTGATAAGAAAAGTTTTTCTTCTAATCAATTGCGTGTTAGATTTAGTGGTAAATGTCACAAATGTGGTAAATTTGGATATAAAAATGAAGATTGCAAAACTAAGAAACCTATCCATAAAAATAAAAAATAAATTATTTCTTCTAAAGACAAGTTAAGGAAAAAGGATAGCTGTAATGATATTCCTAAAATTGTTGCATTATATGTTGTATTGTATTCTTCCTCTAATTATGAATGGATTTTAGATCCAGGTACATCAAATCATATGGCTGGTGTTTCAAATTCTTTATTTGATGTTGCAAAAATCAATTAACGCGTGTATCTCAGTGATAACTCATTTTTAGAAGTAATAGATAAAGGGAAAGTAAAATTTTCTAATGGTGTGTTGAATAATGTTTTATTTTTTCCTAAGCTTAAAAAGAATCTTTTATCATGTTCTTAATCAACTCATGATGGTTTGGATATTCAAATTTTGATAGATACTTGGTATATCAAGGATAGTAATGATAACATAATAGTTGAAGGAATTCAAAGAAATGGTATGTATATTTTTAATGATTTTTATTTTGCATCCTATTTTGTTTCTCAAATTTTGAATAATTCAAAACTATGGCATGAAAGATTAGGATATGTTAATTATCAAATTTTATATGAAATGGCTAGATATAATCTTGTGAAAGGTTTTTCTATGTTGTCTTCTTCTCATGATGCATGTGAAGGGTGTTTACACTCAAAATAAAGTGTTAAACCCTTTCACTCACATCTTGAAGAGAGTTCCTCTTCCCCACTAGAACTTATTCATAGTGATGTTAGAGGACCTCTTCAAGTAGTTTCATTAAATGGTTCTTTATATGCTGTGACTTTCATTAATGATTTCACCGGGATGATTTGGTCATATTTTCTTTAAAAAAATCTGATGTCCTTGGGAAATTTAAGGAATTCAAAGCATCTATTAAAACTCTTCAAATTATAACATTAAGAGACTTAGAAAAAATAATGGGGGTGAATATGTTAGCAAAGAATTTGAAAAATTTTGTATTGATTTTGGTCTTAAAAGGAAATAAACTTCTTCTCATTCTCCCCAATCTAATGGTGTTACAGAACGTAAGAATATGACTATTTTATATATGGCTCGCACTATGTTTCATTCTGCTAGTCTTCCCAAATTTTTGTGGGCAGAAGCAATAAACACAACAGTCTACATTCTAAATAGGGTTCCCACCAAAGCTATTCATCTTTCAAATCCTTTAGAAAAATGGTCGAATCAAAAACCTGATATTTCTCATTTAAAAGTTTTTGGTAGTCCCGCTTTTTTATACATTCCTAAAAAGAAAAGAAAGAAACTTGATATGACTTCTTTCTCTTATGTTTTCATTAGATATGGTATTAACACTATGGGACTAAGGATTTACGACCCTGTAAAAATGGAAGTAACTGAAAACCACAATGTGGTGGTTTGGAAAAATACTTTTATTCATCTAATAATGGTAAAGATGTTCCTAACTCTGTCAATATTTCTAATGATGGTTATGATTCTGATAATGAGAATATAGTAAATGGTCATGATGATGTTTCTTGTGTTGATACTATAGATGCTTCTGAATATCCTAACTCCCTAGTTAAGAAACAAAAATGGGCTCAATCTATGTTAGAAATTTCTAATCCTATTGATCTTAGGAAAATGACTAGAAGCTATCATATGTACCATACATTAATGACCTTGTATGAACCTGAGCCGCAAAGTTTTAAAGAATCTTCTCAGGATGAGAGGTGGATCAATGTAATACAAGATGAATATAATGCCCTAATTTAATATCAAACCTGGAATTTGGTTCCACCTCCAGAGAAAATAAATATTATAGGGTTTAAGTGGTTATACAAAGTAAAATATAATGCAAATGGTAGTATTGACAAACATAAAGCTAGACTTGTTGTTATAGGTTTCACTCAGAAACTTGGTATTGATTATGTTGAGGCATTTGCCCCTGTAGCTAAAATGAGTACTTTTATGACCTTATTTGTAATTGCCGCTGAATTTGGGTGAAAAATACACCAAATAGATGTGAAAATTTCATTTTTGAATGATGATTTAAAAGAAGAAATTTACATGTCTCAACCTAAAGGATTTGAAGAAACTGGTAAAGAAAACTATGTTTGTAAATTGAAAAAATCCTTGTATGGTTTAAAGTAAGTTCGTAGAGCTTGCTATGCAAAAATTAATTCTTTCTTTAAACAATTAGGATTTGTTAATTGTTCTTCTGACAATGATCTATTCATTAAGCAAGAAGGATCACATATTATCATTGTTTGTATATATGTTGATGATTTGCTTATGACTGGTGATAATCCTACTTTAATTTGTAGAATTAAATAAAAATTGAAATAATACTTTGAAATGAATTATTTAGGTCTCTTACATCATTTTATTGGCATGGTTGTATTTCAAGATAGACGTTCTATTGTTGTTTCTCAATCATAGTATGTAACCAATGTATTGAAATTTTTTAACATGATTGATTGTAAACCAATTTCTACTCCTATGGAAGTTGGACTGAAAATTGATCCTAAACCTTCATGTGAAAAATTTGATCTGACTTTATATAGGTAGTTAGTTGGTAGTTTGATATATATAACTATCACCAGACCAAATATTTCCTATGCAGTATGAATTACTTCTAGGTTTATGCAAGAACCTTATAAAGATCATTGGAATCTTGTAAAAATGATTCTTAGATATATTAAAGGTACAATCAATTATGGGTTACATTATACTAAGAATGAAAATGATAAATTATATGGATTTTGTGATTCTGATCATGCTGGTGATGTATTGGATAGAAAATCTACTTGTGGTTATGTGTTTAAATTTGGTGCAGGTGCCTTTACTTGGTGCAACAAAAATCAGTCAACTGTTTCTATCTCTTCAACAAAAACTGAGTATAGAAGTGCAATGGAAGCTACAAAAGAGGATCTATGGATAAAGAGGTTGTTCAATGAGATAAAGATGAAGGATCCACACAGTTTTCCTTTGTTCTATGATAACTAAAGCACCATATCTCTTGCACATAAGCTAGTACAACATCATAGGACAAAGCACATTGAGATACATATACACTTCACCCATGAGAAGGTGCTAAGTGGTGAGATAGATCTCAAGTTTGTGCTGACTAAAGAGCAGGTTGCTGATATCTCCACAATGCCCCTGAGTGCTGCAAAGTTTTTTCACTTTCATGAAAATCTTAGATTATCGAAGTTTCCATTGAGGGGGATTGTGTATGATAATGTCACCTCCTAATGAAACTTGGTTTTTTAAAAAAGACCTTTGGGAATTTGTAAAAAAGACCTTCAGGAAAGTGTAAAAAGACATTTGGGCATGTATACCTCCTCAGCTTCTTTTTTAGAAAGAAGTGTAGAAATATCTTAAATGTGGTCTTCAGTAAACTCTTTAGTGCTATTGAGTTTACTTGTGAATATTCAGTACAAGCATATTATTAAGGAGGTCCTTGGTTATAAAATACTCATATATGCTTGGGTTCAATAGCCTTTTATAAGAACATGTGAGAATATGTAAAAAAATAATACTTAGCCACTAATCATGGGATGATATTTGGGATTCCAAATCCTTTTGTACCAAAAGGTAACTTGAGTATGATGAAGGTGTTATAATTCCTTCACCCGATATGCTAGCCTAAAACCTTTATGGTTTAAGGATTGTAAATCGTGTAGTGTACCACGGGAAGGTAATCTATTAGCATATGTTATCCCACTCAACATTAAGGGGGAGTGTTGGAACATAATGATTAAGTGGTCTGGCTAACCTTTAATTAATATGGTTCCATCACTATTATATAGGTTAAATATTTAATAATATGAAATAATTTTCTATTATTAAAAATTTATACCTAGCTAATATACATTAGGTAAGTATTTAATAATGTGAATCATTTATGTTTATATTTATTAAATATACTCACCTAGGTATATGTGTCAACCATTTTAGGTTGAAAAGGTGGGTGGGGGAACATACCCGATCAACTTATATAAAAAATACTCTAGGTCCTCATTTAATATATTCGAGAAATATATCAAAGGTGTGCAAATCACGTGATTTGGTTTTACCCTTGGTAAATAGGGTTTTAAGGAGGAGGTGATCTTACTGGATGTAAAATAAGTTCTCTGAAGTAAAAGGTTATTTTCAAAGTGGTTTTTACCCTATTGGGGTTTTCCACTATAAATATTGTGTTACCTTTGTTATTTATTTCATGTAAGTATCTCTTTATTTACTTATGTTATGATGTAATTTTTATTTAAATATGTATTGTAACATTATATAATATGTAATTTTATCAAATCTGTATTTATTAGAATCCTTGAATTCTAACAGATCACTCCTAAGAAGGCAATAGGTATGTCACCATTCCAACTGTTGTATGGAGTCGAAGCAGAAATCACCCTCACGATTGAGATGCTAACTCTCAAGTTACTATAGGGAATAGAAGATGGGCACTACAAGGATTCCATTGACAAGAGAATCCTCTTTCTTGAGAAGCTAAAAAAAATAGACTCCGAGTGGTGGACCGTATCAAAGAGCACTAGTTGAAAGTATTGATAAAAAGGCCCAAATAAGAGAATTCAAAGTTGAAGACTTCATACTGCTATGGGACAAGAGAAGGGAACCAAAAGGAAGCCATGGAAAGTTTGATTCATTATGGCTCGGCCCATTCCAAATTCGTGAAGCTTGCAGTGAAAATGTTTTTCTACTCTCATATTTGGATGGAACGCCATTGGAATTACCTCCTAGTGGGAAATACCTAAAATTATATCATCAGTGAAAGTGGGTTGTCCCCCACCTTGTACCACATGTGATTTCTAGGCATGTTTCCAATTTTTTTTTTGTCGTGTGTTTCCTTTCCGTCAATTTTTGTGTGTGTGTGTGTGTGTGTTTCCTTCTTCCAATCTTTCTTTCTAGAAGTTGTGCATGTCTTTACAAGGCCCAATGGATAAGGAACTGGTCAAAAAATTATATGGTCTATGATTGAGATTCTGAATTCCCATGTCATGACTTCACTCCACTCAGTCCATGCCATGTCCCCAAGCTAGAGCCAACTGTTGTCATGTAAATGTGAAATAGGGAAATTAGAAGTTTCCAAGCACAACAACTATACCCATGTGCCAAATTTTTCATGTTTTATCACTCCTAGGAACCCTAGGTCAAATCCATTAGTTTGGTCCCCCTATTTGATGTCAAATTGGTCCTCTAGGTGATTTATGAAAGCCTATTCATTCCCCCTAGGTGATTTTAGGGAATTCTGAAAAGATGTTATCTTCTGGAAGTATTGGGAAGGGCTATCACTGGCCTTCCCAGGACTAGATAAAGCCCCTTGGAATGGAACAAAAGGTAAAAATTCAACATGGAGATGAATTTAAGACCTTATAACATCATGGAAATGATTTTCGAAGGTTTGGGGAAGTTTTGAAAGACTTGGAACTGTTGGGATTCAAAAGAAGATTATGGGAGCTCCAGAAGGAGTTAGAAGTAAGAAAAAACATCTCTAGAAAGAGGATTCCAATACCTACATGATGGTGAAGTCTTATTTTTCACAAAACCTTGGCGCATAGGATTGGCAGGCAGTTTTTCTTAGGAACAAGTGGAGTCTCAAATCAAAAATCCACTTTTTCAGGGATCATATGGTTGAATCAAGACAAGATACCCCCACCATTAGATCCCAAATTCCATATCTAATTAGGATAATATAAACTTCCACCAATAAATTCCATCGAGAGCTCAATTTATCATCGTTCCAAGTTACCCTCTCAAAGGCAGTTCAGGACTTAGTCATTTTTCAGAAGGGCATGTGTCAGCACCAAGATCCTGGCAGGATTTCATGTCCCTAACGTCCCTGAGGTCAGGTACACCAACCTTGGAAAAATTCACCCAGCCCCCAGATGACCTTTGGGACCCTCATGTGACCTCTAGACTTGACTTTCATCTCCCAAGTGCATTTTTGGAGCATCCATTCCCTGCTGTCGGATCAAGCACCGCATGTTAGCTCCAAGACCACCATGGAAATTTATGTCCCTCAAGTTCCTAAGGTCAGGGACATCAAGAATGGAAAAATTAACCCAACCCATATGGGGATTCTTTTGGTCACCCACGTGACCGAATTTCAGCCCCCAAATGCATTTCTTGATTATCCATTCCTTGTCGTCAGATCAAGCGCCACATGTCAGCTCCAGGACCACCATGGAAATTGATGTCCCTCACGTCCCTGAGGTCAAGGACATCAAGAATGGAAAATTTTTCCCAGCCCCTATGGGGATTCTTTTTGACATCCATGTGACCAGCTTTCAGCTCCTAGTGCTTTAAAGTAGTTTTTCTCACCTTCATTCCTTGTCAGATTTTAGCCACATGTCATCCTCTTGACCACCATGGAATTTTATTTCCCTCATGTCCCTAAGGTTAGGGAAATCAAGCATGAAAAATTGCACCCAAGATTCTCCCTCTATGCATTCAAAATTTAAAAAATCTAACTGCCACTCAGTGCTTCTAGTGCTTCCAGCTGCTTCCACTCCCGTGCATAGACAATCTTCATCCTTCCTCTGTAAATTTCTTCCATCACTCTGCCATTGCAAAAAAATCAAACTAGATTAATGAAGGAACTCAAACACCTTTCCCATGGTGATTCACAGGTCTTAGAAGGAATTATCATCAAGTTAAGAAGGAGAAACGAAGAACAACGAAGAAGAGAACAGTAAAATCTCCATAGCCAAACAATGGAAATTTGAACAAATCCTACAAACTAGTGCACAAATCAACAAACCGTTTACTGATTTTTGTTCCTCTATCCAAGACCATCAAAAATATAACCTCAAACTCTCCTCTCGTGCAATAGAGCATCAACAACGAATAAATCTCCTTTTTGACTCAATGAAGAAAGAAGTGGGATTTCCCATCAAACCGGTTATCAGATTGAAGTAAGATCACATGTGAAGCACCAAAAGAAAAACCCCACATAAAAAATATAATTTTATTCACAAACAAAGGAGAAAACTAGACCTACAATTTTGAGGTCCATTAATGGCTGCCGCATCCAAAAGCATTTCTAGGTTTGAAAATAAAAAATTTAAAATCTCCTGGACTATTAAGCAGGTAGGACCAAAATTTTAGAGGAGTGATATTGGGAAAAAACCGATATCAAAAAAATTCATTCCATGTCAATCCGACTCCCAAAATCCAACTTTATAAAAATAGCAGGTCTACTACATAGGAACTACTATTTTGGGATGGTCACCGACAGAAGAGCCTATGAAGGAGACAAAGACATAACATGTGTACTATAGCTGAGAATTCACCAGAACGGAATTTTTCGGCACTTACTAAAAATATTAAGTGGGCCCTCAAACACCTGCTAAAAATAGAAATTTGATCCAGAAGGAATGAGGAATGTAGGGAGAAAGAGGAAAACTGAGCCACAACATCCAGTTGAAGATCGAGGACTTAATTTTTCACACTTACTAAAAATAGCAAGTTGATGTTTCTAAGGGAGACATGAAGCCAAAGTGGACAGGTCAGAAGCCGACAGAGCCCTTTGCCTACAAGTATGATGTGCAAGACAACAATGTCTTGTACATAGACTTCAATGACCTTAAAACTGGCATGGCCTCCAAGGACTGAAGGAGGATCGAAGACCAGATATTCACAAGTGGTTTGTTTACCACTACAGGACACCGAGTGTCTATGAAGAGTTTTGAGTTAGTCCTAGCCTACTCTTTCCACTATGATCCCAAGACAAAAACCATCTGAGATGATAATGGTACAATGATGGAGGTCACTATTCCTAGGACCATTTCACTCTCTTTGTAGATACCGACATCCCCTGACATCGTCCTCATCTCAAAATATAGGGTTGTGCGTGATTCGGAAATAGTGGATTCATATGTCTAAGGAGTAGCACTCGGCTCATGGTTGAAAACAAGAAGAAAGCCCCTCCAGGATGCCCAAGAATATTCCAAGGTATGAGTTTTGAGAAGTGTATTCTGATGTCATCACTCTCCTCAGTAGAGTTATGGGAAAAGAAAGCATGAGAGACTTCCAAGACTGGATGGGCCTTTTCATCCTAGCACTGATAGAAGGAAAGTAGAGAATTGACTGGGGGTAGATCATCAGTGATAATATCCATCTAAAACTACTCTAAGTTCCCATGATAAAGAGGTTCCACATGAATTATTACCTATTTTATCTCCTTGCAAGCTCGAGGTCATTCAAAGGATTGGCTCTCACACAGAATATTGCTGCAAAGGTACCTACATTCAAGAAACTTCCATAGTTGGTAATGGAGGAGAGTAATAGGCATTTCACTCACATGAATGATGTGTTAACTATGTACATGTTCCGAAGATTAGAAGGTGATCTTGAAGTTAGGATGTCACCAAAAGTGACATCCTTGATTAAGGAATACAACTCGTACTTCATACAATTCTCAACATTCTCCTACATACGATTCACCGGCTTCAACCAAGCTCTGATGAAACTGTGTAAGTACCCCAATGACCAGATTGTATTGTTTGATCTCTATAGGGAGATAAATCAAGTGAATAACAAGCTCAGAAGTAGGAGAAATACATTTATTTCATTCCATATATCTCTAGGGGAGTTCACGTGTAAAAACACAAATGATGCATCTCACCTGGAGGTTGCTTTCGCACATTTGACTTTTTATTCCTACATCTCCAGGACCAACTTTGACATCTAAGAAGAGCCCAACTCGTTCTATGTCCCAGAATCACAACATGAGCCACAAGTCGAGGACTATTGGGCCAACTGTATTGATGAGTTTGAAGTATGTGAAAAGGACCACATGTGGATGAAAATCAGTGAGATGAATAAATTCAAGTTCTCTTGGTATGAAAACATCTTGCATGATGATGGGATAGAGATGCATGATCCTGAGTATGCAGTAGTCAAGATGTCCCCAATGCCCCAAATAAAATAGCTTGTTTGTGAATCAAGAGATATATTGGAGTGAACTGAAAAGGTAGTGAGGAGAATGAGGAACTGATTTCAAAAGAAGAGGAATATAATCATTTAGTCATGAGGAATTTCTCCAAGCCATAAGAAAGCTTCACATCATTCACCTTCAAAAGTGGTAGAGGTGAATTCCAGCTTTGAACACTCTGGAGTGAATTAAAAAAGGATGGCCATGGAGTTGGAAACTTCTCCGTGCGTGAGAAGACACCCAAGAAATTTAGGGAAGAAGAAGGTTCATTGGTGTCACCACAGGAGGAAGACGTGATATCAGTAATGCAAAAAGAAAATCCAATAGCAAATGCACAGGAAAATGAGGATTATGTGACTCATGATCTCGTCTTTGAACAACTGGAAGAGGTCTTTCTTGTAGTTGACACCAATGCCCCTCTCATTCAGGACTTTCCTCCTCCAATATAACAAAGAATGGTTGGTGCACCCATCATTGAGTCTAAATCCGACAAACTATTTCTATGGATGTGGGAAATGGTCATCCTCGACACTTGCACTATGCAATAATTAGCAGCCCCCAATGTATTAGCAATTATCTTGTTGGCTAAATAAAAAAGGTCAAGAAATATCATAAAGAAAACATCACAATTCTATAGTGGGGATACAGGGAATCATTATATCGAAGTAGCTCACCCAAAGGTAATCAAGCCATTGGATGAGATGACACCATCTGACTACGAGATGATCATGATCCAATTGGGACCAACTACTCATGAGGGAGATTTGCACATATATTAACAATATTCTTCTTACATGGTGGCAAGGAATAAATAATATAAAGAGAATATTGAGGTATTAGAGGAACATGTACAAAATCTTTCATCTTATGTGTGACACCTAGTGGAACCAAGCACTACAACACTTCCTATTGAGAAAGTGGTACCCATCAATAGCTTCGATCTAGATTCCATCATAATAATGCATGAGATCGTGATGCAGGGGTGAGAAAACAATGAATGAATCGACTCAATATTTGAAAAATGGAGGTCAACACTCTAAGAGGAAGTCAAGATCTTTGCGTACATGTGTGCAATAGCCAAAAAAACATGAGAACTCAAAGAGGATGTGGAGAAAGAAAGAAATTATAGGGAACCTCTAGGACCAGTAGTGAGTGAGATGAGAAACACCCATTGTCATGAGTTGATCGATAGGAATTTTTTTGAAACTCTTGCAGAAGACTTGACATGTGTATGGGTGAGGGCCTTGGAAATCAGATTTAAAGCAATCAATTAGGCCTTCACAGAGCTATAGGAGAAATAAAAACAAATATACAAGTTGAAGGATAGTATGAATCAGAAAGTTTAGAAACTTGGAGTACCCGCAATGAGTGAACACACAACTACTGATGAAATGATCATCCCTTTCTAGGAATATGTCAAGAAAGGGGTGGGAAACCCATTTTCATTCACTAAGGAGACTCTCAACTTCTTTGTCAGAGATCTGAGCCTCCATTGCATTTGTCATAGAAAATCATTCATCATGGTTTGAGAAGTCCAAGGACATAAACAATGTGACTGATGGATGGACTAAAGCCTTGAGTTGCATTCACATCCCTCATGCCAAAAATTAGAACCAAAAATGGCCCATTTTAAATAAGTGTTTCACATAGAAATGCTTCCACTCCTGGAATAGAGTTGCTTCTATCCTTTCATTCCTTTGGGAAAGAGATAAGGGTTAGGGCTAGGAGGAATACCTGTTGAATGTCGAGAGGGTGTGCGCGTACCGTAGAGAGAGATCAGATCAATTGCAAAGAACTCCTTTTTGTCTGGGAAGGACTACCTATAAGTAAGAATACAAGACCACCAGATTCTAATTAGACAATAAATGAGGGAACTGCCTTGGGCCCAGGAAATATTAGACTTCCTTTCGAAGGTGGTCAGTTCCCTTGCTAATATGAATTAACACAAATTCTAACAAAGAAGCTATTGTAAAATTACAATTTAATTACCTTGTTAGAATAATAGAGAAAAGGCTAGTCTTGGTTTTGAATCACAGTGACCGATGTCGGTCACTATCACCGGTACCGGTTTCTGATAATCGATATCGGTAGGGGTAGTGATTTAGAGGCTTTGGTGAAGATTGGCTATAAGATGACTAGGGTGTTTATTAGTTTGGTAAATGATTGGAGATAGGTAATGGGGGTGATGGAGAAGACTCAGAGAATGTGGGGTTGTTCTTGGGGTAATGTCAGGGTAGAGGAATGATAGTTAGATGTAGGGTGTTATCGGGTAGTAGATCTAGAAGTAGACTTGTAATTACTGTGATTTAGAAATCCAAGAAATGCTTATTAAAAGAATGTACAAAATACTACTCACTAGTTCCTGATGAAGATATAGGTCCAAGGACTGTTATGATGAAGACATGGTTTAGGAAGGATGATATAACAATTCAAGATGAGCTATCTTCTCTCCCAATGCTTGGATGAGTGTCACTGGGCTCCGGTTACTCAGTTGCAGTCTTGGGCTTGATGTCCTTCTCTGCAAACTCCTCTCTTTCCTTCACTTGTCTCTTCTCGGCCAAGTGAATTCTAGATTCTTCCAATGACTTCTGATTCGGATCAATGAAAATCCAACCCTTTGTTTTTGGTTGGGGGAGGTCATTTACAGGGAATCGATGGCAGTTACGTAACCGACGGCGGTCGAGTAGGAACCGGTATCGGTTCAGTCAAAGTGGGCTATTTTTAGTAAAATAGCCAACTTTCCCTCCTTTTCTCCCGAGGGATTAGTTGTGGGCTTGGTCAAGTCATTATGAGGTTGGTTTTGGTGCGGGTGAGGAGTAATTAGTCATGGGTGTGGATGTAGACCAAGTTATAGGTCTTAATTAGGTTAGTTTAGGGTTAGGACTAGGTCATGATGAGGTGGAAAAATGAGGTGGCAGGTTTGGAGATGTGGATTTATTAATTATAAGGTAATTAATAAATAATTGCGCAAGGTTTAGGTGGTGAGGCTAGGTTGCGAAATAAGATGCGGGGCAAGGGGGGTCGTAAGACATAAATTTAGTGTCTACATTAGCCCCTTGTTGTCATGTAGCTTGTCTTGTAAAGCTGTACTGACAATAATAAGAAGTGGTTATTCCTGTTAAGGGTATTATTAATCCTTCTCAAATCTATCACAGATTGAGGTAGCGTGAAATCAGGGATAGGGTTGATAAAGGGTAAATGGTGGTGAGATGATGGTAAGATGGTGGAGTAAGTCCAAGGAAGCAGACGCACATTGAAATGTTGTAGTGCGACCAGGGTACATGATTTGAAGAGCAAACAAGCAATTCATAGGCAAAGGTCAATAGTTTATCCAAACAAGGGTGATATAATCTTGGTATCCAAGGCATAGGAAGTAGCTCCAGGGGATATAACGGGTAAGGTACAGGAACGTTTAGGCATGTTCGGCTAGAGTACCAAATGGTTGGTTTGGTTGAGATAAATGTCACGGTCTTGGTCTAGGCAAAGTTGGTCGACTGATCAAGTCAAGTACCCTAATCATGCTAAAACACGAACAGGTGAGCTCAATTGAACAAAAAGCTACATGATGGGTGGATAAAATTGTAATTTGTTGGTTTTGGGCGAGGTATTTAATTGGTGCGGCCTTGGGTCGGGCTGATTGATTAGTGAGGGCCATGGGTCGGGCCTGATTGGTTGGTTGCGGCCTTGGGTCGGGCCAAATGGTTGGTTACAGCCTTGGGTCAGGCCAGATTGGGTGGTTGCGGCCTTGGGTCGGGCCTGATTGGTTGGTTGCGGCCTTAGGTCGGGCCTGATTGGTTGGTTGCGGCCTTGGGTCGAGCCAGATTGGTTGGTTGTAGCCTTGGGTCGGGCCAGATTGGTTGGTTGCAGCCTTGGGTCGGGCCTGATTGGTTGGTTACAGCCTTAGGTCGGGCCAAATGGTTGGTTACAGCCTTAGGTCGGGCCAGATTGGGTGGTTGTGGCCTTGGGTCGGGCCTGATTGGTTGGTTGCGGCCTTGGGTCGGACTTGATTGGTTGGTTGCAGCCTTGGGTCGGGCCAAATGGTTGGTTGTGGCCGTGAATTGGGCCAATGAAGTCAAAAAAGGCTATTTAGCAAAGGAGGGTACAGGCGATGTCGTGAGAAAGGGAGATTAGTGAATAAGGGTAGAAATTGGGGAAAAGGTGGGATTAAACCGGTATCGGATATCTATGACCGGTATCGGTTAGATGACTGATACCGGTGTTTTAGGGCACAATATAACCGATATCGGTGTAGACACTTAAAATTGGTTACTCAATTTAGTGTCCCTCACATTCGTTTACCTTCTCAGGTAACCTGGGGCACGTTTATATCACCACTACCCCCTTGGAGTATTAATCAATTTGTGATTTAAACACCTATCCTAAGTTTGATTCACCCCATTTTGTTTCACCTATGAGTAATTAAATATTAACTATTTAACTACACCTTTTTACATATATCCTAACCACTTATCTACCCCATATCTATTTTATCCATATATCCCCCCTATTTCTCCTCCTCCCAAACCGAGTCGCGGGATATCTCCCGTACTTGGGATGATAGGGTCATTCTCATCTTCCCATAAATCGCTCCGTTTAGCCATTTCGAGAGTCTGTTCCTCGATCGGCGCCGACCGGTACTCGGTCGACGCCGATTTTTCAGAACGATGCCGATTTAATCTTGGTCGGCGCCGATTATAAATAGAAGCCCAGAACTCAGTTCTGGTTAGACACAGATTGTAAGAGAGAGAACGAGAGAGCTCCGAACATCAAGTTTGAGCATTATCTATCGAGTGAGAGTGAATCTTGTCCATATCAATCCCTGAGAGGAGCACTGTTACTCTGTTCTTATCACATCGACATCGTACGTCTCCATTGATTTTTTGGTGACTCTGTTCTTGCACCCAGCACAGGTGGAGCCTTGCTAGTATCTCTCCGGCTTCTGCAGATCTAGTGGACATTGGCAATCTTGCCTTTGTTTTCTATTTCCCAAACCTTCTTGCATGTTGCATCGGATCGACGCCGATCTGAACCAGTCAACGCTGATTCTACCAGTCGACACCGATTCTACATAATCGACGTCGATCTGAACCAGTCGACGTCGATCACAGTTTCCACAGGTAGGTAAAAAGACACAGGTAACACAAATCTAGCTTTGTTTTCACAGTTTCCTGTTTTCTGTCACTTTCTGTCTGATGTTTTGACTCTATTTATTACTTTGATCAGAAAATCTAGTCCTGTACGTACATCTTTTATCATGTATGCTTCTTTACTTAATTGAAAACGTGGATTGACATCTGCTGAGGGAGCTTATCGCTTCCCGGACCCGCTTCTCAGGCAGTCCACCTAAATACCTTTTAACATGGTCTTTTTCTGTCAAGTACTGGTGTCTTGCAGGTTTCTTAGATCTACTGTGTAGAATTGCTCGTATGCACCCGTCTTATCTACATCGGCTTCCTTATCAGTCTACATCTTCGGATCTTGTCCATCAGGTATCAATTTCATTTGATTTTTTCAAGGTTTTTGTGTTTAGTTTGGTACATTAACTTGGACAGGTAACAAGTGCTAAATTCTTGATCTACATCCTGGCACACCCGGTGGGACCCAACCAAAGTCCCTTATTGGTAAGTTCATCTCTTTTTAGTTTTGGGCTTTGTTCTTTTTCTTCACTGATTTTTATCAGTTCTGTTTGAGCATTTCCTTTCATCATTGCAATCTTGCTTTTTATGCGAAATCATTATCTTGAAATTTTTCTAGTTCCTTAAAATAGAAATTTTTCGTTTTCACCATTATCTGGATATATCTTTCTAGATCTTGTTTGGTGTTTGCTTAACCTTTTCTTGCGGAGCACTTTGCTTATTCATGGGATTGTTCGAGGGGAAGAGCTCAACAACGCGCTTTTTGAATTCCACACACCTTGGAGAGCTAAATCTATAGGTATTTCTCTTTTACGGTGTTTTCTCCTTTTAGGAACTAAAAGATATAATAAAAAAAATTTGTTTATTTCCTATCACATTCAAACATTTCAATTTTTGGTGCTTAAAAGGAATTTAATCGCATTTGGGAAAGAATCTATTTGACTTGTCTTCATCGAAATCAAACACTTCATTTTTAAGTGCTTAAAAAGAACTCTTTTTTTGTCATTGTTGTTGTATGTTTTTCATCTAGTTTTAATTAGGCTGGAAAATTGATCAAAATCGGTAGTGACACTATTCGATTTTTATTTTTCACCCTTGCACACAAAGCCAAAATCACTAGGTATAAAGCATTTAAACAAAAATTCCTTCCCTGGCCTCGCCTACTTGGAAGTGACATCCAAGAGGAAGAGCCTACGTGGTACTCGGGCCGCGCTATAAATTCACGGAAGTTCTGGTATATATTGGCAAAGCACCCGACTCCCTTAGCGCAGCGGTGTGTGAAGTGCGGGGGTAGGCCCCTATATCAAGCCACGTACCAGTCTTTTACTGAAGTGCCTTCGGGACTCCTCACCAAACATTTCCCAAACCATCCTTAGTTTGGCTATCTGAGTAGTTCCTATTCTAAAAAGCCTTCCCTAATATTTTCTTTCTTAAAAGCATTAAAATTTAAAGGAGATAATCACCTGCGCTACTTGAATTGTCTGTGCATTAGTTAGGTCAATCTTCTTTTCTGCGTGTTTATGACGGT
This sequence comes from Taxus chinensis, assembly GCA_019776745.2. Lineage (NCBI taxonomy): Eukaryota > Viridiplantae > Streptophyta > Pinopsida > Cupressales > Taxaceae > Taxus > Taxus chinensis. The sequence continues at coordinate 225,204,554 of CM034151.1, read as the reverse complement.
CATCACTCGGTTACAATCTAGAAGAATGGCTCAACTGGCCACTTCTTCTTCCGAGATCACCACTAGTGTGGATGTTTCGGCACCCCCCAGATCTTCCTCGGGACCGCTGTTAGTTGGTTCCCCATCCTGGTCATACAATCCTTTCTATCAGGCCGAAGCAACCCCATCACGTCTAGCTTCCCCTAGTCCTTCAGAAATATCATCTGCTTTTGACTTAGAGTATGTTCCTTGTGGGGATCCTAAATTTCAGGTGCTCCTTGATCGTAATCCAGTATCCCTCATGGACTACCTAGTACGCAAATCTATTCAAATATCTGATCAGGGACCACCAATCCAACAAGTGTACGATTATCCTCGTGAACCATCCCAGGCTTTTGTAGAGCAGTTAGCATCATTTTTCTCGCCTCGAGCCACGGAAGAGGGTGGTGCACCTGTGCCTCATTTTTCTCTTCCACTGACTGTATCGAATGGTTCTCAAATAGTCTTACCTATACCTAACGCCGCAATTACCTCGACTATTCCATAGCCTACTTCTGAGAAGTCCTCTTCTCTGGCTACCATGGGTTCGTCTGCGCACCCACATATTGCTGTTAATTCATCTATGCCGTCCATTGTGTCCCAGGGTCAGTACCTCTTTATGAGTCAACCCCCTTCGACTAGTCAGTTGGTTCCTGCTTCTCGTCCCCCAGTGGGTTTTTCTTCCAATATTCCGACAACAGTGACCTTCACCCATCCTCTAGCTTCGGCACCCTTAATAACTAATCCGGCAGTAAAAAGCCTCTTTCAGGTCTTGTTCCCCACCATGTCCAATCAAATCGACACCCATGTTCCTCAATCTATTCCGATTCAGTCAACAAGCATAGGAGTCCATCAATCACAGGCTCCATCTGTCATCCAACCTCCATTTTCTCAACCACTTATTGTCTCACAGCCTACCTATACACAGGCTCCTTCACAGTAAATACCTCACCAGGCGTCACCCAGAACGCCTGGTTATTCCTCTTATCATCCTATCAATCAATAGATGAATCCCCCGTTGACACCTCAACAACATCCACCATTTACTTCCTATGTAGGACATGCCACTGTGCCTCCTCCTCAATCTGATGTGGTCCAAATTCTTTTCAAGAAAATCGCAGACTTGGAAGCCTCCACCAAAGGGGCTCGTCCTTCATACTCTTTCGAAGAAGTGTGTAATGAACCCATTCACCCCTCAGTGGCTTTTAAGCCTTATCCTCCTCAATGGGAACTTCCTAAATTCTCAAAATTCCATAGTCGGGAGGACCCTCAACAGCATTTGCGAGCATTCAAACATGCTTGCTATCTCATAGTCCAAGATCAGGAGCTTATGCTCCGTACTTTTCCCATGTCTCTAGCAGGCCCTGCTTTAGACTGGTACAATAACATTCCTCAACATTCCTTGTTTTCTTTCTCTCAATTGGCTCAGATGTTTGTTGAAAACTTTTCAATAAAAATCACACATAAGATCTCGATCACAGATCTTTATAACATTCGTCAATTCGATGATGAGTCTATTGCAGACTTTGTCGCTCGTTGGAGAGGGATAGTAAACCAATTGTCTTTCTCCCTTCCTCAACCCCAACAGATCGAGTTGTTTACTCGATCTTGTGCTAATCATATTTCTTCCACTTTAAGGATCCAGACCTTTCATACATTTGAAGAAGCCTTTACGATGGCACGCAAACTTGAGTCTCGCGCCATTGAACAAGGGAAGTTAAAACTTCACTCTAAGTCTAAACCAGATTTTTCTCGGTTTACCAAATCAAATCCTTCCACTTCTAAAGACAAGAACCAGGGATCCACCAACGCTATCGTATTAAAAACATCACGAGCCGATAACACTTCTAACCAAACACCATGGAGAGACTCCTCATCTTCTCGAAAAGGGTCCTCGTCATCTCGATCTTTCACTTCGTTGGGAGAATCATATGCTTCTATCTTAGAGAAAATGTTGGAAGTTCGCATGATTGAACTTCCCCCCATTCGAAATATTGATGAAAGCCAAGAACGTCCATTCTGGTATAGGGAAAATGATTTCTGTCATTATCATAGAACCAAAGGTCATGACATTGAACGATGTCAGACCTTCAAAAATCTTGTCCAGAAATTCATTGATAGAGGTGAGCTCATTCTGGATAACCCAAATGCTCCCCCAAATCAAGCGCTGGATGTTTTTAAACAACCTTTTCCTAATCATTCCCCGAACCATAATGCTTCAGAGTCTCAAAAACCAAACACTCATACTATCAAATTCATCTCTACTGAAGAATCTTCTTCTGAAACTAAGCCATCTGCGAACACATCAACCGAATCAGAACCTCCTTCCACTTCGCTAATCGCTGGGATTCCACCATCTTCAAATAGCTCGTCTTCAAATATTCCTACATTGCTAGATACGGATTCATCCTTCTCTACTTCTTTGTCTGACCTTCCATCCATACCCGAGACAGTGTCATCCTCATCTGTCTCATCGTCGGACATTCTTTCAGTGCTCGAGGCAATTACATCCCTTCGAGTTTCCACTGCGGATACACCTACTTCTGTTTCTCCCATTTTTGCTGCGACTATTCCATTGGTGAACGTACCTATAGTTGTACCAACTTCAACGGAAGCGTCTTCGATTTTGACTCTTCCTGTTTCCTTTCCTACAGTAGTTTCACCCACAATTACTGTACCAGAAGTAGTTCCTTTGCAAGGAGCTGCTTCTTCGTCACTCACTTCTTCCATCACCAATGCTACTTCGCCCATTAAAGGAAAATCTAAAGAAGTAGCACCGACACCTATACACTCGGTTCCCGAACTTAGACCGAGACAACCAAAATCTAACATTGCGTCATCAGCATCTCCCCCTTTGTTTTCTCTAGAAAGGTTACAATCACCTTATGCGGTTGAAATTGTCACCATCCCTGAAAAGGGAAAGCCTATAGTTCACGTGTTCAAGAATCTGGGTGCTTTCCCGCAAAAATCTCTATCTACGCCTCATAAAAGATTGGATTTATCCACTACAAAGGCGTCTTCTCCTGCAAACTTATCAGAACCATCATCTTCTTCTACAACACATTCTTCACCAGCACCTCGAAAAGTGGACTTACCTATTAAAAAGACGTCACCTCCTTTATCAAAATCGTCATCTTCATTACCAAAAACTAGGGCACCCTTTGTTCCTCTGATGAGACCTACTTTGGGAGCTTCTTCCTCATCTAAATCGACATTATCTAAATCATCAGTAGTTTCGACCAAGCAGCCTCCTTTACCTCTGAAGACCGCGACACCTGTCACATCTCCATCATCTTCAAAATCTATTTTAGGGGCTCCTCCTCCATCGAAATCAATCATGTCTCACTTACTTCCACCTCAAGTGCCCAGGGCTGCTCCTCCAGATGTCCAAAAAAATAAGATGATCCCTAAAAAGATTGTCAAACCTAACATGCAAGTCCTTTTACCTCGGCAGTCTGTTAAAGTAGAAGAGGCGCCTTCATCATCCCTGTCCTCATCTTTGTCTAACGGATTCTATACTGAAATCCTTCACCAACTTATCCAATCTTCATCCATATCTCTTCCTCCGATTAAACCCTATAACCCTAAAGGAGTTAAACCTGCCTGGTTTAACTCTGATTTGATTTGCGCCTACCACCGTACCCCGGGTCATGATACTGAGAGGTGTAAAGCCCTTCAATCTGTTGTCAACAGCCTTTTGGAAGAAAGTGATCTTTTGCTGGAGGATGAGGAACAAGTATCTCCTGTCATCATAGCTCCATCTGAGCCCCAACGATCTACTCAGACCTCTACTTCTAGTGATTCCACTCCAAACGATCTTCCACCTTCTCAAATCGACACAATTCATATCGCCACTAGAACCCAACAGTATGATGATCCATCCTCATCTACAACATCTCGACCACGGGTTGTCATTTCTGCAGCCCCCGAAGGAATTTCTCCTTCCTCATTAGCCTCGAGACCCCGAGTCTCTATTCGTGCTGCACCTCGGGCTCAAGTTCCCGTATCAGTTGAGGAGAGTGTTATGAAACAACTCACCCAGGCTCCGGTCAAAATGTCTCTTTTTGACCTCATTCAATCCTCTCCGCAACATCGCCAGGCTCTGATTGATAATCTGCGTCGCATCGCAGTGAATTCAGATGAGCCCCAGCCTTTCTAGATGGTTGTTGGATTGAATAGACCATCAACCACCATTTCTTTTGAAGACTCGGAAATTCCTTCCCTTTCTTCCGAGGATTTAGAGGCTCCCCTCTTTATCACAGTCCAGATCGACAACACTACATTAAAATGCATTATGATCGACAGTGGTGCTGCACTTAACGTCATCTCCTCGCACACATTCGAGCAGCTTAAATTACCAAAGAACGTAGTGTCACCCCCACCTTTCGCTCTTCGATCATTTAACGATCAGCTAGCAGTTACTTTAGGAACTGTGGTCCTACCCATTCGAGTAGGTAAGAAGCTGCTTCACGAACTCTTTTACATTGTTGAAGGGAAATTCCACTATAATATGATCCTCGGACGCTCCTGGATTCGTGCAATGCATTGTGTCCCATCCACCCTCCATCGATGCTTAAAATATCAATATGAGGAAAAAATCTATACTCATCCAGGAGATCCTTTTCCTTCCGCACAATGCGACATGACCACAGGGTCCGCCCCTCTAAAGGAAAATGCTTGTTCTCCTGACGGGGCCTCATCTTCTTCCATACCTGCAACCAAACTACCGGATTTACAAAATCTAGAAGAGACATTGCAGCGTTTCTCACTGGGAGAGCTTCCTCTCCTTTCTTTTGATGCCCATCTCAAACCTAATGAGTATGGTAGACCAGAAAAACAACCTGAATATCAGCCTGGTCTTGGTCGCATCGTCACCATTGGTCTGCCCAATCAACAGACTAATTTCATTTACGGTGGTCTTGATATGCCTCACTATCGCCCGGATTCTCCTCCTAGGACCAAACCTTATTTAACAGGGTTCGATTGTCTACAGAATCCCACGTTTGCAAAAACTTATTTATATCGATGCGCGTGGAAGGGATTTGGCCTGGGAAAATATGAACAAGGTGTGCATGACCTCACATCCATTCCAACTCTCATGCCACATCAAAAATTTGGTTTAGGATTTAAACCTCTTTCAAAAGCCACCGTCACTGTTCTCGATGAGCCTCTTCCTATTGAGGAACCATCTTCTCCCGCTAGGTCAGAAGCATCACTCGATGTGGACGACGCCATTTCCATCCCGTCTAACTTTTTTTTTAGTCAATACCATTTCCTTAGGACCACTAACCTATAAGACTAATGACACGTCCACTTCCATACCGTTAGTTTTCCCTGAAATAGTTGGAGACGACTCTCTTACTATCAACACTATCCACTGTGCGGATGATGATTCTGTTCTCACCTATCTGGGGGCAGAGGATTCTTATCTTCCTAAGACCATTCCTTCTGACACGTCTACGCTTCTCAACGAAGCCACTATCGACCTTAATATAGGGACTTCTAAAGACCCTCGCATCATTAAGGTCGGCCAATCCCTTAATCCACAGGAGTTAGGAGACTTTACCACTTTTCTTTCCAACCATCGTCAAGTCTTTGCTTGGTCATATGAGGATATGCCAGGACTCGATCCCGATATTGTGGTCCACAATATCGTTACTCTTCCCAACATCAGACCAGTTAAACAAAAATTGCGTAAAATGCACCCTAGAGTAGCCCTGCTTGTTAAAGAAGAATTGTAGTGCTTGCTCTCGGCTAATTTCATCCAACCCATCGATTATCCACAATGGGTTTCTAATGTAGTACCAGTAACTAAAGCCACTGGGAAAATTCGAATTTGTACCGACTTCCGGGATCTTAATCTTGCTTGTCCAAAAGATGATTTTCCTCTACCTAATATCGACCAACTCGTGGATTTAACTGCGGGTCATGAGATGCTTTCTCTTATGGATGGTTTCTCTGGGTATAATCAAATTCTCATCGCACCAGAAGACCAACATAAGACTTCTTTCATAACTCCTTGGGGGACCTTTTGTTATCGTGTCATGCCCTTTGGTCTTAAGAACGCAGGAGCAACCTATCAACGAGCAATGACCTACATCTTCCATGATCTCTTACACAAAATTGTGGAAGATTACGTCGACGATCTCCTCGGTAAATCAAAACGTCGTCAGGATCATCTTGTCATTCTTGCACCTCTCTTTGAGAGGCTTATTCACTTTTGTCTTCGCCTAAATCCATCTAAGTGTGTGTTTGGCGTTCTCACTGGTAAACTTTTAGGCTTTATCATTTCCATTAGGGGTATTGAAGTGGACCCCACAAAAATAAAAGCTATCCTTGAGATGCCTCCCCCTTCTAACTTAAAGCAACTCCGCAGTCTCCAAGGACGTCTTCAATCAGTGCGTCGTTTTATCTCACAATTGTCAGACCGTTGTCAACCTTTTCATCATCTCCTCCGTAAGAATGTTCATTTTGAATGGGATGAGCATTGCCAAAAGGCCTTTGATGATCTCAAAGCTTATCTTCTTTCCCCACCTGTGCTTACACCTCCACGCGAGGGGGAGCCTTTCTATCTTTATATCTATGTGACTAACCATGCTCTGGGAGCCATGATCTCGCATTGGGACACTTGCGGTAAAGAACAAGCTGTCTATTACATCAGTCGCACCCTCCATGATTATGAAACACGTTATTCCGAAGCTGAAAAGCTGTGTTGTGCTCTCTTCTTCGCAACTTCTAAGCTTCGTCATTACCTCCTTAATCACAAAACTTACATTGTCACAAGTGTCAATCCACTCAAGACAATTCATGCGAAGCCTTATCACAATGATCGTATCACTCGTTGGCTCATGCTTATGACAGAATTTGACCTCGAGTTTATCCCGCAAAAGTCTATCAAGGGTCAGGTTATTGCAGATCAATTAGCTGATGCTCCTCTTCCGGATACTCAAAACCCCCTTGCTCAATTCCCCGATGAATATATCCAACAAATTGATTTTGGTCTATCTCCATTTAAAGTAAAGCTCTTCTTTGATGGATCCAAATGTCAGCAAGGGGGAGGTGCAGGTTTTGTGATGATTCCTCCTTGGGGTACGCCTATCCCTGTCGCACACAAATTAAACTTTGAGTGCACCAATAATATGGCTGAATATGAAGCTCTAGTCTTGGGTCTTCAAAATGCCATTAATCTCGGCGCTCGTCATATTGACATCTTTGGTGATTCTGAACTCATCGTTAATCAAGTCACAGGCGTCTATCAATGCAAGAATGATATCCTTCAAAAATATCGTGATATCATTCTTGCTCAACTCCAATCTTTCGATAAATTCACTATCCAAGCCATTCCTCGCACTGTGAATCGATTCGCGGATACAATGGCTTCGTTAGCTTCGCTTATCCTGCCTTTTACCGAAGACTCGTGAATTTATGTGGCTGTGCAACGATTAGATCAACCATCTCATCTCTGGCAACTAACTTTAATCCATGCTGTCACAACCGATACTCAGGATGAGTGGTATCAACAGATCGTTGATTATCTGTCTCATTCGGTCCTGCCTCCAGATCTGACTACCAATGGTAGAAGATCTTTTATCCAACGCGCTAATCGCTATACTATTCTAGGCGGGATCCTCTACAAACGCGGCTTTGATGGCATTTTTCTTCGATGCCTCAAAACCCGTGAATCATCTAAAGCTATCCAGGAGGTCCATGACGGTATCTGTGGTGGACATTTTAGTGGCTTGGCTGTGGCTAAACGCATCTTACGTTTGGGATATTATTGGCCTTCTCTTAATCGAGATTGCTGTGAATACACTAAGAAATGTGTCAAGTGTCAACAACATTCTAATCTTACACATATCCCTAGTCAAGCTTTACAACCTGCAGCGGATTTGTGGCCTTTTTCGCAATGGGGTCTTGATCTCATTGGTCTCATCAATCCCCGTTCTTCACAGCGTCATCATTCTATCATTACTGCCACGGAATACTTTACTAAGTGGGTGGAGGCTATCCCTCTTTCTTCAACAAAGGCTAAACCCATAGTTGATTTTGTCTATCAACACATCATTTGTCGCTTTGGCGTTCCACACAAACTCATCACAGATAACGGTAAGTCTTTCAAGAACGTTGATTTGCAGAATCTCTGCGACGCTTTCAATATCAAACTCAGTTTTTCTTCTCCATACTATCCGCAAGCTAATGGCCAGGCCGAAGCTTCCAATAAAACTTTGCGTAATATCCTCGCAAAGGTAACTAGTCGAGCTGGTAGGGATTGGCATTTACATATCCCTTTTGCTCTCTGGGCTTATCGGACTAGTATTCGTACTCCTACGGGTGCTACTCCCTTCTCTCTCGTCTATGGGTCTGAGGCTGTTCTTCCTTTGGAAGTCCAAATCCCATCTCTCCGTGTTTCTCTCAGAGAATTTGTCTCTGATGAGGACTATCGTCAAAATCGTCTAGCACAACTTGAATTATTAGATGAGCGGCGTCTCAACGCTCTTGAACATCATCAAGTCTATCTTGAGCGTGTCAAACGTGCTTATAACAAGCACTTGCAGCACCGTGACTTCAAAATTGGTGATCTTGTTCTTAAAGAAAACCAAAATGTCACTACACTCGAAAGGAGTCAACGTGGTAAGTTTTCTCCCAACTGGATGGGCCCGTACATTATCACTCATAAATATGGGTCTGGGGCTTATCGTTTATCTTCCATGGATGGTATACCTGAAGTGGAACCTCTTAATGCTTTGCATCTACGGCCCTTCTACTGTTAAAATCTATCTTACACAAATTTAGTCGCAAGACAGATCTTTCATCCATCTAACAACTAGTCATATACTTTCATGGTGATTCGAAACTATGTGGTTCTCCACCTATTGCCTCTTTTACCTTAAATATGAGTATCGCGGCTCTACTCATTGCATTTTTCTTCTGGATATGTTCCTCCTCATGGTAGGAATACCTTAATCACCGTTTCATTTGTCCCAAGTGCTTATCTTAATCGGATCTACTCGGGGCATGAGTGCGTGCTCTTTTATGTTTTCTTCCCCTCTATCTGATCTATCTAGGTCTAAACTCAGCTTCTTCCAAAAGGATTTTCAAAAAAAAAAAAAAAAAAAAAAAAAAGATGCTATCCAAAAAAGATAGACTGATCCCTTGAAGGACAGCTATCCATACAATCAAATGAATCAAAAGATATAGACCATGCCCTCGAAGGATGGCTATCATTAAAATTCAAAATACAGACCGCTCCCTTGAAGGACGGCTGTTTCTCAAAGAAATACTCAAGGCTTCTTGCATTGATCAGCCTTTCAGTCAGTTTGTACACTTTTTAGCATCGCTGAAAGACTTCCCGTATTGATCAGTCTTTCCATATCTAGCAAACTTCCCGCATTGATCAGTTTGCTTTTCTGCCAAAATCATGAAGCTGAGATTTAAGACCTTTTGTCGATCATATGGAGAATCCTATTTTCCCAGTATGAACATGTATTCTGTCCCTTGTAAATTTCGACAAGATACTTACTTACTGCTCTTTCCGTTTCCATCCTAAATCTGGTTTGCGGCTAGTTAGTGTCAGGTTTATTTTAACCTCATATAGGGCCTTGTATGCATGGTCTTTTGGTTTCCTATCCAGATTCTATTTATGGTCGGTTGGGAGTCTGATTTATCATTTTTCTTCATATTTGGGTGTATTCCCTTTATTTCTAATCAAGGTCGTTCTCACTACATCCTTGACTCTCACCAAGAGTCTTTCCAATTATTTCATCCAGTTAACTTAACATTTAACATGTTAATCAAACTCTATCATTTATCTAAAATTCATCTGATCTACTTTGTCCAATACATATCTCATCGCCTCTATCTATTTTCATCAAAATATAATTAAAATCTCAAAAATATCAAATCCATTCCAGCTATTACCTCCTACCTATCTATCACATCATCTAATCATTTGTCTATCCATGTCACATTACATCTATCTATATCTATTTTCTCATCCAAATTAAATCCACATACCAATCACATCAAATCACATCTATTTATATCATCTATCATCTATTCTATAATCATATCCATCATCTATCATTCTATATCTATCCAATCACATCTATTCATCATCTATCAGTCTATTTAATTTTTGACTCTCTCTGAATCAATCGTCACGGTGTAAATAAATCGTTTACGTTTTCCGTTCGCATATTTATATGTGCTATAAACGGTCGGCGCCGATTTTTTTGGTCGGCGCCGTTTACTTGGGTCGGCGCCGATTAGTGTGATCGCCGCCGATTTTCCATATCTGCTTGCCATAGTGTTGATGCTTGGCCTTATTTATCTGATCATTATTGTGCGCTGAATGTTGCCTTTTGGCACATATTTTCGATATTACCGTCCATTTCGAGTTTGTTCCCTTTGCGTGGAGCACTCGCTTTTTTGGCCGCTTAGGGTTCACGGGTCTGTAGGCACTAACGTCGTCTGCCTTGCAGACCGTCTAGTTGTCCCTACCAATGTGTCTCTCTTTAGAGGCTGACTATTTTGCAGCTCTCCTTACGCTCATGGGTCTGTAGGTACTAACGTCGTCTCATGAGGAGACCGTCTAGATTTCCCTACCAATGTGAGTTCTTTAGGTTGCTGCCTCTTTATTTATTTTTGTGCATCATTAATGATCAGATCTACTCCAGACATCCGGCTGGGGCATCCTGCGTTTTCATCTACCTCTTTCAAACTTGGGATCGTCTGTTCTATCACCCATCCCATCCCTAGTTTGAGGGGGATCACATCATCACTTTTTCTTCTTTTCTTCCACCTCCTTGTTTTTGTCTCACAACCTTGCTTATCGCAAGTTACTTGACAAAAAGGGGCAAAATGTAGACACTTAAAATTGGTTACTCAATTTAGTGTCCCTCACATTCGTTTACCTTCTCAGGTAACCTGGGGCACGTTTATATCACCACTACCCCCTTGGAGTATTAATCAATTTGTGATTTAAACACCTATCCTAAGTTTAATTCACCCCATTTTGTTTCACCCATGAGTAATTAAATATTAACTATTTAATTACACCTTTTTACATATATCCTAACCACTTATCTACCCCATATCTATTTTATCCATATATCCCCCCTATTTCTCCTCCTCCCAAACCGAGTCGCGGGATATCTCCCATACTTGGGATGATAGGGTCATTCTCATCTTCCCAGAAATCGCTCCGTTTGGCCATTTCGGGAGTCTGTTCCCCGATCGGCGCCGACCGGTACTCGGTCGACGCCGATTTTTCGGAACGGCGCCGATTTAATCTCGGTCGGCGCCGATTACAAATAGAAGCCCAGAACTCAGTTCTGGTTAGACACAGATTGAAAGAGACACAGATTGTAAGAGAGAGAACGAGAGAGTTCCGGAACATCAAGTTTGAGCATTATCTATCGAGTGAGAGCGAATCTTGTCCATATCAATCCCTGAGAGGAGCATTGTTACTCTGTTCTTATCACATCAGCATCGTACGTCTCCATTGATTTTCTGGTGACTCTGTTCCTGCATCTAGCACAGGTGGATCCTGGCCAGTGTCTCTCCAGCTTCTGCAGATCCAGCAGACGTTGACGATCTTACCTCCGTTTTCTGATTCCCAAACCTTATTGCACGTTGCATCGGATCGACGCTGATCTGAACCAGTCGACGCTGATTCTACCAGTCGACGCCGATTCTACATAATTGACGATGATCTGAACCAGTCGACGCCGATTCGAACCAGTCGACGCCGATTCTACCAGTCGACGCTGATCACAGTTTCCACAGGTAGGTAAAAAGACACAGGTAACACAAATCCAGCTTTGTTTTCACAGTTTCCTGTTTTCTGTCACTTTCTGTCTGCTGTTTAGATTCTGCTTATTACTTTGATCAGAAAATCTAGTCCTGTACGTACATCTTTTATCATGTATGCTTCTTTGCTTAATTGAAAACGTGGACTGACATCCGCCGAGGGAGCTTATCGCTTCCCAGACCCGCTTCTCGGGCAGTCCACCTAAATACCTTTTAACGTGGTCTTTTTCTGTCAAGCATCGGTGTCTCGCAGGTTACTCGGATCTACTGTGCGGAATTGCTCGTGTGCGCCCGTTTCATCTACATCGGCTTCCTTATCCGTCTGCATCTTCGGATCTTGTCCATCAGGTATCAATTTCATTTGAGTTTTTCAAGGTTTTTGTGTTTAGTTTGGTACATTAACTTGGATAGGTAACAAGCGCTAAATTCTTGATCTACAATCGGTTATAGGTCAAAAACCTATAAAAAGAAAAATGCGGCCTGTCATTGTCACATTGTCAATTTGAAAACCAAATTTAGTTGTTTGAGGTGTTTTAGTGATATTGTTAAGTTTTTCGGCTGAGGTGGCATGATTTGAGTGGAGAAGTGAGTTGTTGGTAGACCCCAACGAGTAGGAGATAGAATTTGATTGGTGGAGAAACCAGCTGAGGAGATTTATAGCCATGACACAGCCAGGAGGAGCAGGAGGTGTTGGACCAGCTAGACCACCACCACCTATCCCACCACGACAACGTGTAGTCGTACCGGTAGGCTCTAAACCTCTAATTAGGTGAATTTAATGATTTTAAGTTTAGATTTGGGTTTTGGGTAGGAATCCAAAATTTAATGCAATAATGAATAAATGGATGTAATTTGAAAAATGGAGTGGGTAGGTAGGTTAGTTAGGCTAAAACGGTAGGGTGGGTAGGTTTTTGGGGGTTTTCAATGGGTAAAAGGGTAGAAATAGGAAAAAATGGGTTTTTGGGGGCCGCATCGGGTTTGGCTTCAGCCATGGACAGTGACCCATGTCGGTCACTAGGCGACCGGCATCGGTCACAAAATTTTTGGGCAAAGTGGGTTGTTGGTAGACCAGTGTCGGTCGTATGTCGACCGGCACCCGTGTATATCATGTGCTGTAGGGGACCGGTGGCTGTCAAGGGTGACCGGTAATGGTCATTAGTTAGGATTATTTATTTTGTTGTTTGGTTTTGTTTTTGTTTTGGGTTTTTGGTTGTTGTTTGTTGTTGTGTTGTGTGTTGTGTTTGTTTGTTGTTGTTGTTGTTGTTGTTGGTTGTTGTTTGGGGTGAAGAGGGAGGGGGGTAGAGTTGATAGGAAAGGGGATATCGTAGATGTTTTAGTGTAAGATAGGTGGGTGTAGATGTGTGTTATCGAGTCGGTGTGTGGTCGGGTGGGTAAAAGAGGGTATAGAGGGTTAAAGCAGTTGTTTTTGTAAAGGGTAGGTCTAATGAAGTGGGTTGTTTTTGTAGGCACGTCAGCAGCTTACGATGCGGGATTGGATGCCCCCGCTTTTGAGATGGCTGCGGCCATATGTGTCCGCAGCACAGTGGGCCATTATGCGCGAGGTGGGACTCGATAGAGTCCAGTGGTATAGGGCTGTGGATAGGGACCACAGCCTTATGGTTGCCCTCATCGAGAGATGGGATCCGGTGACCAATGTTTTCCATCTCCCTACTAGAGAGATGACTATTACCCTGGAGGATGTGTATCGCATCCTGAGACTTTCAATCATAGGGGAGGCAGTATTCCAGGTAGATGCGGAGATGGCCATGGACAACATTCTTCAGGTATTTGGGGATGCAGCCGCATTAGTGACTTATCACAGCACGAGCATTGCCTATGGGGACATGTATTGCGCCCACAGACATGAGACACGGCTGGCCGTGTTGATGATGATAGGCATCACATGCTTCGCCCTCCCAGACTCAAAGGGAGGATGCTTCCCATGAGCTCTGATGGGAGTGCTGCTTGAGATGGTAGAGGAGCATACATGCTATGCCTGGGCACCAGTATATCTGGTGCAGCTATACAGAGAGCTGAGGGGTTATTGTCGGATGAGGTGATTTGGGATTTGCTCCACATTTTTGTTACACTGCTAGGCATATGAGCACATTATATGTATATGACCAGTAGGGCTGCCCCAGCAGCCAGGGCCATAGGTTATATATAGATATGGATTTCAGAGGTGGTTGGGGGTCATGGGCCAGCCATGAGCGGTGCTCGTAGGACGTGACGTAGCCTACTAATGACATATGTTAGAGGGCTTGACCACACTAGACATTGTATGGAGGCCCTACAGAGGCCATCAGCCCCGAGGAGGAGCCCGAGCACAGATGCGCTGGATCCAGTATACTTTCTGGATAGCTGGACGGAGGCCAGGAGAGCATGAGTGGATACCCTTAGAGAGGGTATGACGGTAGTTGGGGCTGCGACAGGATGAGCCACCTCCCTTCCCACAGTACCGGAGGGATGATGTAGAGGCCCCACTTCCTGCATCGTAGCCCGTTGACCCAGATTGGGTTACAGAGAGGCTAGCAGACGATACAGTGGACAACGCCGGGTGCACTGGTTCATTTTTGGTGTGGTGGGCAGGGTAGAGAGCAGCCAAGAGAGCACAGCCTGCACAGCTAGATTTGGCGGCAGTTATAGCGGAGAGGGACCGGCTTGTAGGACAGGTGCAGTTATTACAGGGACAGCTTGCTGCTACACAGACACAGATCAGGTTATTACAGGGGTAGTTAGCCCAGGCACAGGTGCAAGCACAGGTATAGGTACAGCTACAGGCACCAGCACAGGCACCACCACAGGGTGTACCGACCGGACAGGGGCCACTATTATTAGGAGTCAGGGGACCATCCCCAGTAGCTTTGGTGGCACGGGCCCGCTATATGGAGGTGAGAGCAGAGGCTCGGTATTATCAGGATGTCCTTGATGGTACCGGGGATGACTATCAGCCATATGCGGTGCACAGAGCTGAGACCTCTCAGAGCTAGAGATCCCAGGGGGGTGCAACTACAGCCGGTGGGTCGGTGACAGGGAGGAGGCGGGAGTCAGCACAGGGACCAGTAGGGAGAGGAGCTGAGGGCGATGGGGAGAGCTGAGACATCCCTGGAGTGGAGATAGGTGTTTTGTTTGTACATTGGATATACGCACCGGTCTATGAACCGGTTATTTATATAGAGGCCTGCGTGCCCACATATGATTCATTCATTTATTCATCTTGTTGTATATACCGGCCTGCGAGCCGAGTACAGGTTGTATAGTTGATACCGGCCTGCGAGCCGAGTACAGGTTGTATAGTTGATACCGGCCTGCGAGCCGAGTATATTTTTGATATGAGAGACCGGCCCGCAAGCCGAGTCGAGATTTTGACAGTTATTACGGTCTGCGTGCCGACTTTGTATTATTTTTGCGATCACAGAGGCCCCTATGCAGGGCAAGTAGTATATTTGAAACATTGATATATATAGAGATGATGATTTTGATCCATATGCTGTGTATAAAATGTTTTATGTATTTTTTTGATGGTTTTTGAAATTGAATGTATGTAGATGATGAGTTTGGATTCGCAAATGGTGTATGAATTGATGGGTTTTGATGTATTTTTATGTTGTTTTATTATAGATAGATGCTGTTGATGCACCTTGTGATGAGATATTGTGTGATGTGCTGGCAAAATATTGTATAATAGTGTCGTTATGCAGGAAACGAGAGTGGGTGCCACACAATTTGCATGCAAAAAATAAAGAAACAGGCACCAGATTTAATAAATAGGAGGCCATTGCCGATGTGGTTAGCTCACGTGACCGTCGGTAGATTTTGACGATATCGGTTAGGTAACCGATACCGGTTCATGAGCCAAAATGATCTTTTCTAAAAATTGAATACTTGGGCGGCAACTTAAGTTCTTATTTTTAGAGTCATGCAACAAGTTAAATGCGGGAATGTGACACTATATTTTTACTACTGTACAGGTAATTGCAATGAAGAAATTGAGTGATAAGGAGGAAAGAGACAGGTGAAGTGAGTGTGGGCGGAGATTAAGAAGTTAGAAAGACAAATTATATTGGAAGAGGGTGGTGAACATGGCTGAACAAGGAGAAGCATCCAACAGGCAGGGACGAGAGGGAAGACAAGTTCCACCCCAAGCTGTTGCATCCCGAGAGGTAAACTGTTTGGTTGTATTTTAATTCTTGCATGTTTTGATGAATAGGATGAGAGAAGGTAAGAGGGTAGAGATGAGAAAGAAAAGGTGATAGGCAAGGGTTTGGGATAGAGTGAGTGTTATGGGGTAGGTAAGCAGGGTGTTCACATATGTTTTTAGGTATAGAGAGGAGTAAACGAGCAAAATAATTATCGTAGGTGGATGTTTTTAAGCAGGTTATATATGTTTGACAGTGACCGGTATCATTTAGAGATAACCGGTATCGGTTAGTAAACCAGTATCGGTTATCTATAACGGATACCGGTTACTGTAGGAATTTCCAGAATGTGAGAAAAAACCCTTGGGGATTTAATTTATTGAATGGTTGTGTGTCATTTTGATGTATGCAGGCGGAGGTAGGGTTAAGGATGAATGATAGTGTGCTAGCTTTGTTGTCACGAATCTGAGCGGATGTAACAACAGCTGAATGGGCATTGATAAACCGTGTGGGGCTAAGTGGAATCCACTATTATTCATGAATCACACGTAATCATGCTATGTTGCAGGCTTTGATTGAGAGGTGGAATCCGGAAAAGAATACCTTCTATCTGCCAACAGGGGAGATGACAGTGATGTTGGAAGATGTGTTTAGGATTTTGAGGCTCCCAATGATAGGAATACCAGTGTATCAGGCGTTGCCTAGCGTAGGGCGGGCAGTGATAACAACAATATTTGGTTCAGCTGCATGATATTTGACACAGCGAGGTTTGACATTCACTTATGGTACAATGTATGCAACACACCCTGAGGAAACAAGGTTGGCAGTGGTATTAATGATAGCGGTGGGGTATTATGCATTACCGAGGGCGGAGGGTGGAAGATTTCCAAAAGCATTGATGAGTGTTATTTGGGAAATGATAGAAATGAGCGTGACTTTCACATGGGCACCCACATATCTAGCAGAGTTATACAGGGGTTTATGGGCCTACAGGTGAAAACACATGACAACACTAGATTGTTCATACTTATTACATTGTTGGGCCTATGAGCACATTGTTTGTGTGTGGCCGATAGGCTGACCCATCCAGTCGGGAGAGACAGGAGTGCAGAGGTTGGGACTCAGACGATGGGTCCAGACAAAACAAGAGGCGAGATCCCAGGCCGTGATAGATGACATCGAGTATTATAGGCAGGTATGGGAGATGGTGACGATTGTGGATATTTGTTGGAGGCCTTACGGGAACTATATGGTGACAGAGAACATAGCTGAGGAGTTGAGGGGTGTAGAGCGATTAAAGTGGATCGCAGGGCACAGGCCAGGTGAGTACGAGAGGATTCCTCTAGATCCCGTGCGGTGACAATTTGGATTCGTTTAGGATATACCTATGACATATAGACCATACATGAGGATCGATGCCGAGGCAGCATTCTCACCTCCCCGACCGACACCTCCAGAAGGGCCAGAAGAGATAGCAGTCGATCGTAGGGTAATGGATGCAGGAATGACAAAGGCCTACAGATTATGGTGGGTAGCAGAGATGTGAGGTGTATGTGATCGTCCTGACATAGCTGTGATTACAGCGGACAGAGACTACCTGCAGGATTTGGTTCACCAGCTTCAAACACAGGTGATGAGACAACGGGATTGTTAGAGGTTTCGCAGTTACGAGTGGAGAGACTGGAGGCAAGATTCCTCCATGCGAGAGGACGTATTCGTATGTTATAGGAGATGTTGGCAGATCAGTGGGAGGAACCAACAGCAGTAACACCTTTGAGGATGGAGAGGACAAGTGAGTGGCGTCGACGATCACGATCACCACCTGATTCGGGAGGAGGCGCAAGGGTGTAAGTGAATTTCATAGGATTATAAGAATAAATAAGGATGCCGACCTGCGAGTCGATGATAGAGAAGATGTATCTGTTTAACATCTAAAATAAAACTAAATATGCATGTTGATTTGAGTGATGATAATAATAAGAATGGTTGTGTTTTGAATGTTTTTTTTTTTGTTTTGAAAAAGGATAAAGATGAATGTTGTCAAATAGAAATACACAAAAATATTTATATTTACAACACATGATAGGGTATGGTAGGGGATGGTCGAGCTAACCTTGGAAGACCCCATGTCTCCTAAGTGCTGCCTACATAGCCTATTGCACAAAGCAAGGAGGGGCCTTAGACCGATGTAGTTCTCCCTTAGAACTAGGGAAAGGTGAATTCAGGCAATTTGGTTGTGGTTAGGCAATTTTTTGGTTGGTAAAAATTTGATGTTGGTAGGGTAATGTTGTTGGTTTTGGTAAGGTATTGGCGATGTTGATGTAGGTATAGGTGAAGCGAAAGTTAGCTTACCCAAGTAGTAGGGAATCGTGTCCTGATTAAGGTCAACACACAATCCTAGAGTCGAGCAAAAGAGGCAAAAGTGTCCCATAGTTGAGAAGAGCTAAACAAACCACATATTACCATAGGATGAGCTTGAATCCCTAGGTACCTTGCATAGGCGAGAAGTCAATAGGTGAAAAGAGTTGTATAATCACAATATATAGGATATACGTCACGTCCCTTGAGTTTTGTTGCTTTGAAAAATGGTGAGGTGAGGTGGTTGATATAGGCGGGGGTGTTGAGAACTTGTTATAAGGTGACTATTCTGACGAAAGAGAACCAAACCTAAATAGACAAGTCCATGACTCAAAAGTGCTTTTGGAATACTGTTTTTTACTTCTTCTTTTTTTTTGGATATAGACTGATCGATGCGGGAAGTCTACATGGGATATGTATTTTGTTGTTCTTGAGGTCTTCACGAAGCTGATCAATGTGAGAAGTTTATGATAAAGGCCGACTTTGTATAGCTGTCCTTCAAGGGAGCAGTCTATTTATAGTAGCAGATGCGGTTTTTGTGCATAGTTGTCCTTCGAGGGAGCAGTCTATGTATAACTTAGAGGTCTAGATGTCCATTTGGCATGAAGCATCTAGTTTTGTAGGAAGTTTGACTCAAGAATATCCCATAAGTGTACAATTGAGAACATGTTATTTTGATACTTTTAAGTCATGGACCAGACTAAAAAGGGGAAGGCATCTTTAAGAGGAGGTAATGACCAAACCACGTGAGTTTGATTCTATTTTGATATGCATGGAACAAAAGTGTATGAGGTAGTAAATGAGCTCAAGGGACGAGCGCAAGGTAGATAAGAAGTGATATAACACTAAAATTCAACAGTAGAATGGTCGAAGATGCAAGGCATTAAGGGGTTCAGGCTCAGGTTTACCATTAAGCGAAGCTAAACGGTAAGTGTCTGATCTGTAAATATGCGTGATAATGTAAGGCCCAATCCAATTAGGATCAAATTTTCCACGTTTTCTCTTTTCTAGTTTGGTTACATGTTGATTCTCTTTGAGGACAAGATCACCAACCTTAAAGGTATGCTCATGAAGTCGCTTATCATAAGCACGCTTGATGTGTTTTTGATAGATTTGAAGGTGGTCAAGAGCTATAAGACGACGCTCGTCAAGAAGCTCCAATTTGGCTAACCGCTCTTGGCGGAAATCATCGTTGGTGAGAATATCCTGAAGAGATATTCTTAGGGAGGGTATTTGTATTTCAAGAGGCAAGACAGCCTCGGTACCATATACCAAAGAAAATGGTGTGGCATTAGTGGAGGTATAAATGCTAGTACGATAAGCCCAAAGGGCAAAGGAGATGTGATCATGCCAATTTCTTCCAGAATCGTTAACAACTTTCATGAGGATTTTGGTTAGGGTTTTATTAGAATATTTGGCCTGACCATTTTCTTGTGGATAATAAGGTGATGAGAAGCTAAGTTTGATAGCAAAGTTGTCACAAAGGTCTTGTAACAACTTATTTTTGAAAGATTTTCCATTATCTGTTATCAGGCGATGAGGAGCGCCAAAACGATAGATAATGTGATGGTTAATGAATTCGACAATTTTTTCTTTTTTGGTTGAAATGAGTGGAATGGCTTCCACCCATTTAGTGTAATATTCGGTTGTTGTGATTATCCAATGGTGACGTTGTGAAGAGGGCGGGTGAATCTCACCAATAAGGTCTAAACCCCATTGTGAGAAAGGCCAAAGATCTCGTGTGACCTGTAGCGGATGGCTAGGAGTATGTTGAAGGTTGGCATGTTGTTGACAATTAACACAACACTTAACATATTCGTAGCAGTCGTTATTAAGAGTAGGCCAATAATAGCCTTGGCGAAGGATCCGTTTGGCCATGGCCAGGCCACTAAAATGTCCACCACAAATACCGTCATGGATTTTTTGGATGGTATAGGTGACCTCCGCACCAGTTAGACATCGAAGGAGGATGCCATCAAAGCCACGTTTATAGAGGAGTCCCCCCATGATGACATAATGAGAAACACTTTTAAGAAAAGCACGTTTGCCATTACTAGTAAGGTCAGGTGGGAGAACAGAGGTTGTAAGGTAGTCGTGAAATTGGTGATACTAGGTATCCTGCGAATTAGCAGACACATTATTTATCATACAAATAACCGGGGCTGAGTAATATGGGGCAAAGAGTTGTTGGACCAAGACGAATATGTCAGAGTCAGTTGGTGAGGTAGGAATTTGTGAGGCTAAGCAAGCCATAGTATCCGAAAATTTCTTAGTGGAGAGGGGAATGGTTTGGATAGAATAATGAGTAAATAAGGTCAAAAGTGAATCCACATAATGTTTGTACTTTTGAAGTTCCTCATTTTTACATTGGTAAATGCCCATAACTTGATTGACTACCAATTGAGAGTCACCAAAAATATTAATAGATTTGACACCTAAGTGTAACGCAACCTAGAGACCCAAAACAAGGGCCTTGTATTCCGCTGTATTATTAGTGCAGGGGAAATCGAGCCAGAATGAAAGAGGCATAGGCTCAACGTCAAGAGGAATGAGAACAACGCTGGCTCCTCCACCGCGCTGGCATTTGGATCCATCGAAGAAGAGGGTCATTGGATACGACTCCTCACTGAGTGAAAGAGTGGCGATGAGTTCGTCGGGGAAATTAAAATTGGTAAATTGTTCCCCAGGTAAAGGGGCTTCTGCGAGTTGGTCTGCGATAGTTTGTCCTTTTATTGATTTTTGATGTATAAATTCAAGATCGAGGTCGGCAAGGAGCATAAGCCATCGGGTGATGCGTTGGTTTAGATGTGGTTTGGCGTACATATAATGAATGAGATCCGTGTTGGTGATGACAAAAGTTTTGTGATTCAGGAGGTAGTGTCGGAGTTTGGTGGCTACGAATGATAGGGCTAGGCACAAATTTTCTACATGTGTATACCTAGTCTCGTAATCCACGAGAGTATGACTTATATAATAAAAGGCTTGTTCTCGATGCTCAGAGTCATGATGTGTGAGCATGGCTCCTACAGCATGGTCAGTGGAAGAAAGGTAAAGGTAGAAAGGGAGATCGTCCTGAGGTGGGATAAGCACAGGTGGCTGTAAGAGATAGGCTTTGAGAGCCTCAAAGGCTTGGTGGCATTCTTTGCTCCATTGAAAGGCAATGTCCTTTTTAAGGAGGTGATGGAAAGGTTGACATCGATCCGAGAGTTGGGAGATGAAACACCGGATAGATTGGAGTTTACCTTGCAAAATACACAATTGTTTGAGGTTAGTAAGTGGGGGCATTTCTAGGATAGCTTTGACTTTAGATGGATTGACCTCGATGCCACACAAAGAGACGATAAAACCAAGAATTTTTCTCGAAATGACACAAAAGACACATTTCTTTGGTTAAAGATGGACACAATATTGTAACAGGTGATCGAAAATAATGGTTAAAACATCGAGATGTTCACTGCAATGTTTAGATTTGCCAAGAAGATCATCGACATAATCCTCAAGGATAGTGTGCATAATGTCATGAAAAATGTAAGTCATAGCCCGCTGATAGGTCGCATCAGCATTCTTAAGGTCAAACGGCATGACACAATAACAGAAGGTTCCCCAAGGAGTTATGAAGGTAGTTTTATGTTGATCGGTCGGGGCTACCAAAATTTGATTGTATCCTGAAAAGCCATCCATGAGAGAAAGCATCTCATGGCCTGCAGTGAGATCAATAAGTTGATCAATACTTGGGAGGGGGAAGTCATCCTTGGGGCAAGTGAGGTTAAGGTCTCAAAAATCCGTGCATATCCAAAGTCCCCCTGTTGGTTTAGTGACAGGTACGATGTTAGAAATCCATTGAGGATAGTCAATAGGTAAGATGAAGGAAACAGAAAGGAGTCGTTGAAGCTCTTCTTTGACCAAGTGGGAAATGCATGGATGCATTTTTCTCAGTTTCTGTTTAACTAGTTTGGAATCAGGTTTCAGGGTAATGTTATGGACAGCAATGTCAGGATCAATTCCTGGCATGTCAGCGTAGGACCAAGAAAAAGCTTGGTTGCGGGCACGGAGAAAGGTAGTAAAGGCGGCTTGTTCTGATGCGTTAAGAGATTGTCCGATCGTCACAATGTGAGGATCATCCTCTATGTGGATGTTGATTTCTATAGTCGACTCATTCAACATGGTTTGAGTTTCAGATGGTAAGGCACGTTGAATATAAGAGTTGTCCGCACCAAGATAAGTGAGGATGGAGTCGTCATCCTGGCACTCAACAACATTAATTGAAGGTGAATCCTCTTCGATCATGTCTGGATACAGAAGGGGAAGAAAAGATGGGTCCTCATTATCACGTTGATAAGTGAGAGGACCCAAGAAGATAGCATTTATGAAAAAATAAATAAAAAAAAATTAGGAGGGATAGATTCAGGGTCTATCGACTCTGTGGGTGACGATGGCAAAATGGGTGATGATGGTTCGGTAGGGGTGACATCATCATCTTCCAAGATACAACTGACACGAGGTTTCTTCGGTGTAAGTGTTTCAGGAAATCCGAGACCACTATGATCATTTTGTTTGTGTGTAGTCACGGGAATGATTATATGTCGGCCTTGTTCATAAAGACCAAAACCAAAACCTTTCCAAACACAGCGAGTCAAGAAGGTGAGGGTGAAACGATGATTTTTCAAGTATTGAAAATCGGATTGGAAGGGAACCACACCAAGGGGAGGTTCAGGGGTAATGGAGGATGCGTCGACACCCCCATACGTTAGGTTGGTGCGGCAATTAGGTGGTCCATAAGAGATTACCTCCCCCACGCGACGGTCATAGGTAGGATGCACATGTAACTGTCCATACTCCTGTGGGGTATGGAAAGAGCTAATGTTATATAGGTGATACTCCCCCAGCGTAAGGTGTTGAAAAACATCTACTAAGGGGTCTGAGGTTGGGATGTTGTCCGCGGGAAAGGAAGTGGTATTTGCGATGGCGGTTTCATTAGTTGAAGGTGTAGGTGCGGTTGAGGTGGATGGTAGAGGTGTGGTTGAAGTGGATGGTTGGGTTGGATGAATGGGTGTCTTGACTGGTACAAGCACATCATTAGGGCGATATAACATATTGCAGGTTTTGAAGGGGGGAGGATCAGCTTTTACAGTGTAGGATTTCCCCTCGTACTCAAATTTTATGCATCTATGTAAGGTGGAGGGAATGCATCCCATAGCCCGGATCCAAGGGAGGCCCCACAACATGTTGTATTGGAATTCTCCCTCAAGGACATAGAAGAGTTTGGGTAAGGTACATGGCTCGACACGAATGTTAAGGATTACAGTGCCTAAGGTAGAAGTAATAGCATCGTTGAATGAACGCAGCATGATGGGGTTGGCACACATGCAGCTAGAGGGGATATTCATTTGTTGGAAGGCTTTGGAAGAGATGATGTTTAGGCTATCACCCCCGTCAATCATAACACGATGCACCCAAATGTCCCAGACGTAAGCTGAGATGAAAAGAGTGGGGTCAGGATCTTCTGCACCAAAGTCGATAATTTCATCTTTGGAGAAATTGATAGCATCGGCATGCTGTACAGAGACAGAAGTGGTTGGGGAGATAGGTTGTTTGCAGAGCGAAGCAACATGATTGGGTGTTAAAATGGAGGTAACATGAAATGTTTCGTTAGGTAAGACCTCTATCCCTTGAAGGATTTCAACGAGAGCTTGTCGATGAGATTCAAAGGTCTGAATGAGATCATACAGTGTCATTTTTACAGGTGATTGGTGAAGCTGTTTGATCATGGTTCGGTGGGCAACTCCATTAGAGACGGGGTAGGTGGGTCCACGAATAACCACTTTAGGTGGTGGTGTGATCGAGATGGTGGACAGAGAAAGAGAGGCCGCAGGTGTGCTTTCTTTAGCTTTCCCATTGTTTTTCTTCCCTTGAGTAGCAACACTAATCATGTTGATCTCGTGAGCACGAGAGGAGGAAGATGGTATGGATAAGTCATGGTCTTCAAGACGTGGGGTTGTAATAATGATAGATCTTGGTGAGGTGGGGACAGGTGGTATAGGAGAGGGAATTGAAGCTAAAGGTCTCTCCCTTCATAAGTTGTCTTTCTTAACCTTTCTATCTGAGAGAGGTGACTGACAAAGTATGGCTTTCAATGCTTTGCATCCCTCTACATCATGTCCTGGTGTGCGGTGGTAAGCGTAGATTTTAGACTCATCATAACCTATAGGTCGAGGTTTAGATGGATTATAAGGTCTAAGTAGGGGTAGGGAAATGGTCGCATTCTCCACCAACATATCAAGGATTTTGGCGTAAGACCCTTTGAGCAGGTCAAAGTCAGAGGAAGATGAGGCTATTGACTAGGTATTTTTTGGTAATGACGGGGTATGGTTGATTTGTATGGGTGGCGGTTTAGCCAAGGGGTTTTGATAATGGGATTTAACTAAACATGGCTTCTTCGGCGTAGAAGTTATGTTTAGCTGGTTAGATGATAATGCCACAGATGATGTGGTATCAGGAAACAACCACGGAGAAAGAGGAGTGACAGCAAACAAATCCTTTGATGATGGAGTTTGTTTAGGGTTGATAGGTGGACAAGATACGTGGGGTGACGATGTTGATATACCCTTGGATCTTTGTACGGGTGCAAAAGGTGTAGGTCATTTTAAAGAAAACATAGGAGGTATGATGTATTGATGCAAGGTGGAGGGATGAGGTCCCAATATAGAAGGTAGGTGTAATGGCGAGGGTTTTAGTTGTGACAGAGACATAGATTGGACTTGGGCTTTAGGGGATCAAGTTTGTCTCTTAGGTGGATGGACGGCTTTACTTTTGGATAAATCTAACCGTTTAGGTGGGTGTGTTAGACTAGGTATTGGTGAGGTCCCAAGCGTAGGGGAAGGTTTGGTTAGGTCAATAGAGGTGGATAAGGTATTTGGTAGAGATGAGGGGGGTGAAGATGAGGACATAGGCATTTTAAGCTTTTGTAAATACTTTGGGTATATGGTAGAGGCGTCTGGATCGGTCATCTGCATTTGAGTAGAATATGGTGTACTCAAACATTCCCATAGGACTCGTCTATCTTCTGAGGGGTGACAATCCTCACATGTGCATAGGAACTTTTGTATGGAAGAAAGGTGGGTTGTGATTCCGGTCCACTGTGGGTGTGATATAGGGGGTAAATGAGGCATTGCATCAATGGGCGTTAAGAGGTCAACTGGTCGCTGAAAATATTTAGGCGATGAAGAACTAATAGGTAGGAGGGCATGTTTGAGAGAATCTGTCATGATTAAAGAATTTTGTGATGTCGGTTCAAGAGGTTTCTCATCTAAGGATGACAAAAGAAGTGGTGAGCCTTCCTCTTGTACAGCAAGAGTGGTAGAAGGAGATGTTTGAGAAATAGATAAGTTAGATAACATCCGCTCACAGTCTTGTAAGAATGTGGTGTAAGAAGGCTCATCTTTGAGAAGAGAACTTTGGGCGGTTAATTCCTTGATGGGTAAAGGAACGGCAAGGATTTCGTCTTGTCTTGATGGTGGTGAAGGGGGTTCGGGTTCCTGCGTTAGTGAAGAGGCTTGATTCAGAATTTTTTTGATAGAGGCTTTTGGCTGGGAGTCGAAGACTGCATGGATTTCATGAACACTCTCCTCGGCTAAGATATCCTGATTTATGTTACTGTTAGAAGAGTGGTTTGGGAATGGTTTGTTGAATATTTTCAAATTTCGGTTAGCAGGGGCGTTAGGATTATCGAGGGCTATATCCCATAATGTTTCACACAGAAATGCTTCTGTTCCTGGAATAGAGTTGCTTCTATCCTTTCATTCCTTTGGGAAAGAGATAAGGGTTAGGGCTAGGAGGAATACCTGTTGAATGTCGAGAGGGTGTGCGCGTACCGTAGAGAGAGATCAGATCGATTGCAAAGAACTCCTTTTTGTCTGGGAAGGACTACCTGCAAGTAAGAATACAAGACCACCAGATTCTAATTAGACAATAAATGAGGGAACTTCCTTGGGCCCAGGAAATATTAGACTTCCTTTCGAAGGTGGTCAGTTCCCCTGCTAATATGAATTAAACAAATTCTAACAAGAAGCTATTATAAAATTACAATTTAATTACCTTGTTAGAACAAAGAGAAAAGGATGGTCTTGGTTTTGAATCACAGTGACCGATGCCGGTCACTATCACCGGTACCGGTTTCTAATAACCGATATCGGTAGGGGTAGTGATTTAGAGGCTTTGGTGAAGATTGGCTATAAAATGACTAGGGTGTTTATTAGGCTGGTAAATGATTGGAGATAGGTAATGGGGGTGATGGAGAAGACTTAGAGAATATGGGGGGTTGTTCTTGGGGTAATGTCAGGGTAGAGGAATGACAGTTAGATGTAGGGTGTTACCGGGTAGTAGATCTGGAAGTAGACTTGTAATTACTGTGATTCAGAAATCCAAGAAATGCTTATTAAAAGAACGTACAAAATACTACTCACTAGTTCCTGATGAAGATACAGGTCCAAGGACTGTTATGACGAAGACAGGGTTTAGGAAGGATGATCTGATAATTCAAGATGAGCTATCTTCTCTCCCAATGCTTGGATGAGTGTCACTGGGCTCCGGTTACTCAGTTGCAGTCTTGGGCTTGATGTCCTTCTCTGCAAACTCCTCTCTTTCCTTCACTTGTCTCTGCTCGGCCAAGTGAATTCTGGATTCTTCCAATGACTTCTGATTCGGATCAATGAAAATCCAACCCTTTGTTTTTGGTTGGGGGAGGTCATTTACAGGGAACCGATGGCAGTTGCGTAACCGATGGCAGTCGAGTAGGAACCGGTATCGGTTCAGTCAAAGTGGGCTATTTTTAGTAAAATAGCCAACTTTCCCTCCTTTTCTCCCGAGAGATTAGTTGTGGGCTTGGTCAAGTCATTATGAGGTTGGTTTTGGTGCGGGTGAGGAGTAATTAGTCATGGGTGTGGATGTAGACCAAGTTATAGGTCTTAATTAGGTTAGTTTAGGGTTAGGACTAGGTCATGATGAGGTGGCGAAATGAGGTGGTAGGTTTGGAGATGTGGATTTATTAATTATAAGGTAATTAATAAATAATTGCGCAAGGTTTAGGTGGTGAGACTAGGTTGCGAAATAAGATGCGGGGCAAGGGGGGTCATAAGACACAAATTTAGTGTCTACAATAAGAACTTGGAAAGATACAAGCCTTCTCAGGATCATAAAGTGGAGAGTAGTCAAAGAGTGGAGCCAAGTCGACTGCAATAGCTCATCCTTTAACAGAATTCTTCTTCTTCTCCTTCCTCTTCTTTCTCTCTCTATTCTCTTCTCATGAGACACTCTCTCTCTCTTCAAAGTTATATTTTTGCGTTGAGGGTTGCACTTTTAATATGAATTTAGTTACTTTAGAAATATAATGTAACTTTAAGTCACCTTGTTATTATAAAAGGGAATTAAATATTTGAAGTGGAATATGAACAGTCTTAAGTCATATTAAGGTATTCAAAAAGTCACCAAGAAGATGAAGAGTTTCCTCCACTTCTATAAATTGTAACAAGCTCCTCATTTGAACTTATTCTTAGTTTTGTCTTCTGAAAATTATTAGATGTTGGAGCTATTTTTTATGAATTCATGAGAGAGATATCCTTGTGAAGAGAGCAAGAGATATCAAGTTTCTTCCATTTCTCCTACTAAAAAATGTCTTCTACTTCCCACACTATGTACAAATTCTTCTTGAGATTTAGTAAAGGAAGAAGGAATTTCAGCCTCTTTGATTGAGGATTTTATTGGTACTATGTGTTCATTAACCTCTATTTAGTCTTATTGTTATTTTACAAATTTGTTTTCGTTTGAAATACAAGTGCATGTAATGAAACTTCTGGCTAGTGCGTGCAAGTCTATGATTTTATACTTACAACATTAGTTTCTCCTTTCTAAATATTCTCACTCCCATTTCCCTCCTTCATAGCAAATTCCTCCCTTGCACATACCTGCAAGAATTTTCCACAAGGTTAGTGGAGTGCCCCTATTGGATCCCCGCCCGAAAATCCTCCAGGATAAAACTCAAAATTTACTCATTCATGCATGTACGGTAGCTACACCGGATAATTAGATGGACTTAGACTCCCAGAGTGTTGGCAAGATAACCACCAGTTTGTGCTTGAAAAAAATTTCTCGCCAATAGGAGGGTAGTCAGGTTTTCAATTTTGGTTACACCTTCCTGAGTAAAGGTGAAGGAGGAGTATATAATGTAGAAGGGAAATCAGATGGTGGAAGAGGACGAGTTAGCCAAGGTGATAAAGGAGATGCGGTAAAATTTTTTGGTAGAGGTATGGTAGAAGATATGGGTTGAAGAGAAGGAAATATCATAGGTACTAGTAGAGTTATTGTAGGTTGTGGGGGTATAGATGTTAAGATAATATTGTGATGAAGTAGAAGGTTGCTTTGATTTTTATTTTCCTCGGGTAGGGGGTTATTTGGCCAAGGTTGATGGGTGAGATCCTAGGATCGATGGAAGGGTCGAAGGTGATAAAGGCATGGTGGGTGAGACTAGTGTATGTGGCCTACAAGGTTGGGTCTTACTTTTAGGTAGAGGAATTATTTTGGTGCGGGATTGGGAAGACGTGGCTAAATCCAATCTAACAGCTGGATGGACAAGGTTGGATGTTGGCATGATACCGAGGGTAGTGATAGGTCTTGATGTGGAAGCGATTTAGTTGCAGGTAAGTTCTTAAACAGAGGAATGAGTTTGGTTATGGGTAAAGGTTCAGATGTAGGTAAAGGTAATGAAGAAGAAGCCATTTCAACAGGCATGGTCAGGGTCAATTTGGTTACTGGAAATACCTTTGGATAGATCATGGAGGTATCTATAGGAAACATTTGCATTTGAGTCGAAAAGGGGAGCCAAAGATGCCCCCAAAGCATGGAATTATCAATGTAATCCAAGTAATCGATTAGTCGTGAAAATGACACTGCTGTAAGAGAAGATGTAGTTGGTTTAGTGGCAATCCCTATAAAATATGTTTGTGATATAGGGAATTAGTTAGCCTCGGGCTCTGTGGGTAAAAGAGATGAGATAAGATCAACAAGATCCTAAAATGCTAATGGGGAATTGTCCCCAATAAGCAGCAGTGTGTCTAAAGGATCTCCCATGGGTAGGAGAGATGGTAAGTGGGGTGAGGTCGATTTCTCTTTGAGTGGAGGGGAAGGCAAGTATGACTCTTCCATTGGTAGGAGAGTTAATACCGTTGATTTTTCATTCGGTTTAGAATCCAGAGGTGAGTGGTGAAATGGAATTGGAAGAAATGGTGGACTCCTCCATAGGTGAGGGAGTAGATGAGTAAGGCTCCTCTATAGGTAGAGGAGCTCTTGATAGAATTTCCTTGATGGAAGGGACATGAGGAAATTGGGGAATGGTTGGTATGATATCAAAAACATCATAGACTTCATGGACATTGTTATCATTCATTGAAGATTCCTCATGCTGATTAGATGATGGTGTATGATTAGGAAATGACTTCCTAAAGATATGTAAGTTTTGATTTTTCGATTCGTTTGGGTTGTCTAGGATGAGATCTCCATTATCTAACATTTCCTAGACAATGTTCTTAAAATTTATGTAATTACCATCACTATGGCCTTTGATGTAATAACAATTATAACATTCATGTTCCTTATACAATGCGGGCATAGGACGAGCGGGATCGAAACCAGCATGAATTTTTATGGGGGGTAGTGTAATGGCTTCAACCTTAAGAAGCTTTTCCAAGACTAAATAATAGGGCTCTCCAATTAGAGTGTAATTTTTTTGTTCCCCCCGGAACTAAAAAAGTCTAAATGGGAGAAATATTGGAGGAAGGTTTGGCTTGATTAGATGGATGAGATGGACCGGATTTGAGAAATACGACGTTGGTAGATCCTTTGGCTTTTGAATAATTTTTTTGGGGGCTTTGAAGATGAAGAAGAATCATTTGATTTGAACGTAACGTTTTTGTTTCGCAATTGGATTTTCTTTTCTTCAATGACATAAATTTCTAGTTTTCATGCCATGGTAAATGCTTCATCGAAGGTACAGAAGGTTTGTACCTACAAAGTTGGTGAGATGTGTCTAGCACAAGCTCTAGTAAAAAACTCTATAAGCTCAACTTGAGGTAATAGGAATGTTAATTGGTTGATAACTCTTCGCCATCAAGAAATGAAATCTGTGATAGATTTTCCATCATACTGTCATGTCAAGTATAGGTCATTCATGGTGACTTTTTTATGACATTGATTAAGAAGTGGTCCAAGAATGCTTGAGCCACTTGGTTAAAGGAATTGATGGAATGTTTGGGTAAACCACTCTACCAATCTAAGGTGGGTCCTGTCAAGGACATGGGGAATGTTTGTAGGAGTAAAGCATCATCATGGGAAATTAGATAACACCCATGTTTGAATGAACACAAGTGTTGTTGTGGGTCTTATTTACTATTGAAACGGTTGAACTTGGGCATTTCCCAATGTACAGGGTATAAGAGAATGGGGATAGATGGATGAATAGGATCATTACAGATTTCATCATAAGTTAAGGTGTTACGAGAGCCAAAAATTGATGCTTCTAATGTTTGCATCTTTTCCATCATCATACTAATGAGGTCATTGGTGGGTTGTGAGGAATGGGTGCCTCATGCACTAAATGGAGGTTGATGATGGATGTATGATGTGGATGAAATCCCAGTATATGGGGTGCTAAGTATGAGAACTGTGAAGGGGGAATAGATGTGGGTGGAAGATATCTCAAATAAGTGATAGGCGAGATTGGGGGTTGTTGGTGATGCGTGTAAATAGGTGGGGTAGTCATAACGACTCTCATGGTAATTGGGGGTAGAGACTATGAGATGGAAAGGACGAGGTTTTAGATTAGGGTATGGGTTGCCGAAACCATGGGTGGTTGTGATGCAATTGGCACATACAAGGTAAAGGATACATATGGGGCCATGCTTAAGGTAGTTAGTGAAGGTATGGTTGAC
Organism: Taxus chinensis; assembly: GCA_019776745.2. Classification (NCBI taxonomy): domain Eukaryota; kingdom Viridiplantae; phylum Streptophyta; class Pinopsida; order Cupressales; family Taxaceae; genus Taxus; species Taxus chinensis. Next base: position 225,173,251 of record CM034151.1, on the reverse strand, counting down.
ACCACAAGTGTGATAGATGTCATTGGTGCAGTAGTTAAAGAGGGTGTAGGTTCTAGTTGAGACACCATAGGTGGTAAGGTGCATGAAGGAAATGCTGAGATAGTTGTAGCTGACGTGGAAGTGGGAGTGAGGGAAGGAGGGATAAACACGGGCATACCATGTACCAAGTATCCCGAGGAGTCTCGGGTAGATGAGTGGGTGAGATAATATTGTAGGGCAGCGTGATTCTGGTCAAGGAGTCTTGCGAACTCCTCGTTGCCGGTACTAATGGTGATGGGATAAGTTGGATCCATAGGTGAAAAGATAGAATGTGGTGATGGGATAGGTGGAAGTGGCTGAAGGCTGACATGAAACACAAGGGTGTTAGCTCTGCTGCGAGTCAACACCATGTGAATTAGCATATTATTGGTAAACCATACTCTATAAATAACATATAAAAAAATAGAGATGGAGAAGGATAGATTCCAGGAGGTGAACTTAGATGATGTTCTAATTAAAAATCAAAACAGAGTGACCGATACTAGTTAGACTAAATGATGACGGTTACAGTAACCGATATGAATTACTATGGTGAAATCAATAATTTTAGCAAATGACGTAAAAAATGATGAAAATGAAATAAGGAAATTGTACTTGACTGTGATATTAGAATTCTGGGGATATGATGATTTCCTGAGAACTTCAAATAGAACATAAGAGGTGATGAATGCTTTTTTGGGTAAAATGACCAAAAGAACTAGAAACTGACACCGGTTAGGTAAACCGATGATGGTCAGATGGAAACTGGTGATGTTCATTGGAAGGAAATTGATTACTATGAAATTTGAACAAGTGAAGAAAAATTGGTTTTTGTTAATTGATTCAGATGGAGTATCGACCCAAAAGTATGAGCATGATAGTATTAGACCCTGACACACTCAAAAATAGTTAGAATATTCAAAATATGATGGTGTAGTTTGAAAGGAAGAGGAAAGTGGAGAATGTAACCTCATAACTCAAAACACAACTCAAGAGAAAGATAAGAAAAACATGTAATCCTATAAGTGAATTTTATGTTTTTAGCTTATGTTATTTAAGACTTACTTGTGAATTCAGAACAGAGTTTTTTGGTTGGGAAGGCATCTTATAAAGAGGAAAATTCTAAAGGGTGGTTTTAGGTTATGTTTTGGCGGGGGCGGTCCTTTCTCTAATAATGATTGGTCAGAGAAACTGGTTGGGCACCCACTGTCAATCCTCTGATTGTGTGATCGTTAACAGTCTCTTCCAGGTAAGGTGTTTTTTAATAATATGTGTAAATTTATGTTTGTGTAGTTTGTCAAAGAGAGCGAGAAGAGAAAGTGATTCTACAATTCAATTATGTCAACCATCATCTGGGCATGACTTCCAGCATATAGTTTTCCCTCAGTTTTTAATGTGAGCTAAAATGTAACATACAAGGATGAAATGCAACAATTTTTAGAACCCATATCGACAATTATAATTGATGCAGCAAATGATGAATAGGTAAAGAACATGATATTTCACTACTATGAAAATGCAAGAAGAAAGAAATGATTTGTTTTAAAAACCAAATCACAAATGTCATTTAGACAATTAGAAGAAAAGAAGGTTACTGGGGAGAAGATTAAATGTGTATTTTTTAAAAAGAAAGAGACACACAAGATTTCCCTATATGAAGAAAATGTAATGAACCCAAGAGAGGGTCCCATCGGGCATGCCAAAATGTTTCACCGGATTCTTAACAGACTTAATGAAATAGATAGAGGGTGATAGTCCAAGGAGGAATACATGTTTGTGATGTTGGTTGAAGGTTGTGTGCACGTCCTGACTTCCTGTTCCAATGCTGATTGTGAATACTTCCTTTTGGCTAGGAGGAACTACCTATAAAGTGTAAAACAATACCACCAGATAGAGTTAAACACAACAATGAGTGGAATGCCTAGTAGATGCTAGATCTAGGAAGCATGGTGCTTCCTTAACTGGTTGTTAGTCCACTTATATATAACAGTATTATTTTTATTTGAAATAAACATGAAATAACAATCTTATTTGAATTGAAATGATTTAGGTACCTCATACAAAACGAAAAAGAAGGGTCAAGTAAAAAGGTGATTGAGGTCAAAATGGGTCAGGTGATGGACTAGTGTTGGGTTGTAGGTCTGGTAAATACTTATGGTGAGATCTGGTAAAGGTTACAAATGATTATGGGTATTTTGGGAGTGGGTATTATCTTTTTTTCCTGAGTTGGGTTATCAAACACAGAGACCGATGTCAAACATGGTATGACCGATGATGGTTTAGATATGACCGATGACTGTTTGGGATGGATTATGGTAGAAGGTCAAAATAGGTGTCTAGACTCTCTCTGTGTCTACAAAGAGAGTTGGGAATGCCTCTTGTGGGATTATAGGTGGGTCACCAGTCTTGGGTAAGGTTCTGTGAGGTTTTTGAGGTGATAATGTTAACTTAGTGAAAGTCTATCAGAATATACAATAACTGGCGTCAATCTGGTGACCGATTCCAGTGAAGGGGAAACTGATGACTGTTAGGGTGACTAGCATCGGTAGGGGTGGAATGGTGGAAATCAAATAAACTTAGTTTTTAGGGCTTCTATGTGATTGCACAGAGAATGGGGGAAGGATGGTTGGGTTTATAAAAATGCTAGGAAGGCTCAGGAATGTCTAAGAGTCAGGTATGGGGAGCTAAAAGGGTTTTGGGTGGTTGGATGGGTGGAATAATAGGAAGGTGGGGATGGTAGAATGTAAGGGAGAATAATATCTAATAAACAGAGGTAAAGAAACTACAATCTAAGTAAACATAGAATGATGCAGATCAAAACATACTTGTATTTGCAGGCCTGGTTGGTGGAAGATAGTAATGGTTGATCTATGAAACTAATGGTCAGTGCCACAGGAGTGCTTCCCAGAATGTTAATGAAAATTCCAATGCCTTCATATTAGTCTTGGTGCTGGTTAGGGATGTTTGGATGCGTGAGAGGCATCTGGTTCATGCTTACATGTAGATCTCTCTCTCTCTCGCAAAACTCAAAATTTCCAACCTCTAGAACAAGGTTGCCAAAAGGAATATATGGTAACCGATGACAATTAGGGTGACCAACGTCAAATTTGGGTTAATCAGCATTGGTTAAGGAAGGAAATCCTAGATTTTCCAAAATAGTAGATCTTGGCTATCTTCTGGCCAGTTCTGCCCATTGGTCCCGATCTAAAATGGTATTTAATGCTTAGATAAGTGGGCATGTTGTTGGAGAAATAATAGGCATCTAATGTTAGGGTTAGACTAAGTCTCAGTTTGTTAAGGTAAGTATAAATTGAGTCTTAGTTAAAAGAAACGTGCTAAGAATAGGTCCATGATGAGGTGTTTAGGTGATGTGGCTAGGTGAGGTGTAAATTAATATAATTAACTTAATTAAATTAATAGATAAAGTGAGGATGAGCATTAATTCAATTGTGAGTAATTACATTAATATGAATGTGGGGTAAAGGGGTCATAGTTATATGAACATGCTATGTTAATTTCTCGAAAGGGGAACAAGGAGAGTGTGACCCAAATTTGGTGTCAAAACTGTGATGAGGAAAAGTGTGTAGAAAGGATCCTGTAGATGTTGTAGAAGACTAATTTTTTTGGGTGATCTCACGCCAGTTGTGCTAGCCGCAAATGTTTGGGGGGATCTTACACAAGGTCATGGAAGAAGTTTAGGTATAAAATCTTGGTGTTATCCTCCAACCTTTAACTACTTATTGTAATGTAGAACACCACTACAGATGGTGTGTAAAAATTTGAACAATTCAAAAAAATTGATCCGATATGAAAGTAAAAATTGTTGTGTTGTGCATGCATGTAGAGTGCTAAGGACTATGTGCCCTGTAAAGGTCATTACATGGATTTTGGTAGAATTTTATGAACTTCCAAATTCTATGTAATTACCCCCTAGTCACAGGCATCCAGGAAGTGTCAGATTTACCCAGGCGATACTGTCTCGGTATATGCGCTAGTGTCTATTTTGAGATAAGGATCCAAGTATGATTTTCAGTCATTTGATACTGACTACTATTTTTTATCATTATTGTGTTGTGTTGAACTGTGACTGTATGATACTGTATGGGGTGACCGATTCAACCAAATGATGCCCCTCTCGTTTGGGGTGTATGTGACATTGTTGAAGGAGTATGTGACTCAAAGCAGGAGTGACCGCTATGTTAAAAATATTCCCTACAGGGTGGAGTGTGCTTGGTAGAAACCAAGGCACCCAAAAATAAGTGGCTAGGAAACAAGTGTTATTATGATAAAACATGCATATAAAGAGTAAGCTAGTAAATAAGCAGATAATGTGTAAGATAAGACATAAGAATACAACACACAAGAAGACAATGTAGACTATGAAAATATGGTTTCAAACATGGGACCTCACTCATGATGTCGCAAGATATCAAGGTTGACTAAGCCAAAAGAAGACAAGATTACACACAAGACAAAGGGAAAATCCCAAAAATAGTGGTAAACAATGACAAACAAGAACAAACAATGTAATAGACAACCATGGTGGCAAATAGACCTATAAGACAAATGTTACACATGAAGAACCCATTAACATGTTAGAAAGATAAAAAGTATGTTAATGTGTGTATAATCTGACAGTAATGTGCTATGAAAAATGAAACAATAACACCTCTAGTGTATGAAATTAGATGCCCCCAGGAGACATTGTGGAACTGGTAATAAGTATTGTGCCAAGCATATGTGTTGCTTGTATGTATCTGTAGAATCTATAATAACAACTAGAAAGTAAGTGAACACACCTATGTGTATGGAAAAAGATAATGGCATACAAGATATCTATCTAGCATGTGTAATAAAGAATACATGTAACAATTAAATGTAAGAAAGAATAAATGCAACTAAGATATACAATATGATATGTGTAGTCACAAAATCATACGCTTACTACTATTATTAGACCACCAAGTATGTTATTTTACATATGGATCTTGCATAAGAAAAGTATTCACTAACGATCCATTCCATAGTCTAGTCATATGTCTTTTTGGTCTTTACCGTTGTTGGTCTTGTACATTAATCACTCACTCACACAGTTTTGGTCAGGTATTAGGGATTCCTATCTGTCGGTGCTCACTCAGTTGTTGTCACTAGTATAGGGTGCCTAAAGTGGGATTAGGGAACCTAGGGAACCATGTTCCACATCACAGTTGGTTTTATTTTTGACATTCAAGGTCCGTCTTTTTGGTTTTTCCTCTCATCTCCTAAGGTACTAGTCAGCATGTCAGGTCATTAATGTCAAAATTTGAGTAAGATATCCCTATATAAACACAACATACATACTATCTTATGGGCATAATATTTCTATCAAGGGATAGTTATCTACATAGAGAAAGGGAATGCATTTGGGAATTATTCTACATTGCACACTGCATAGGAAGGGGAGTTCATTCTATTCCACCCACCATTTTGCATTTTTATCTACATATTTCCTATTATCTCTACATCATTGACGCTAGGGAAACCTAGGTAGATTATTACACATATAAGCACACAAAACTACATTAGGTCTGATATGTAGTACAAAACTCAGTTGTAATTCCACCATTGTGGTGGTTGAGGATAGTCTGAACCCTCATTCTGCATCTTTCTTTTTTAGGTTTTGATGCTTTGTATGGCATTTTACAGGTGATTATTCATTGTAGGTTTACGGAGACATCAACGAACAAAGTGTGACATTAACATGACCAAAGTTGAATTATTGTGAAGACTTAGCAACCATACCAAGATCAGATTCTGAGATGTCCTATGGATGAGGGTGCCAATATGTTAGACCAGGGAGCCCCAGGCACCCCAGTTTTTCCAGATCTTCCTTTGTTATAATTTTCTAAGGGTTCATGACAATGCTCTGTTCCATTATTTCATCACTCTATTTAGTCCCAGATCACTACAAAGTAAGTCTAATTCCAGTAAGTAACTACCCCCTTTTATTTCATTTCATTTACTATGTAAAATAAATTACTTAGCATCTATATTCTAATGTGTGTCATTTATCATAGTTGTACATTTCATAATTTAGTAAAATAAATCATATTTTATTGAATCATTTTGGTGAACTCGTAGATTCAAATTTTGTCCCTAGGATCCCATAAAACCTTAATGATTAAGGATAGCTCTTCTCCTTCTCATATCATCATTTCTCGTGTTAGTATCTACCCCATCTATGATGGGGTAACTATAGCTGAGCTCATGGATCTCTATAGCAATGTTACTATGTCAGATGATATTCAACAACAACTCTTAGCCCACGAATTCCATGTGCCTACTAGAATTGAAAATTCTACCATTGGCATTGTTTCTGATGTGATGAGCTTCATTCATTGTACACCATGTTATACAGTTATTCATGATCCTCCTTCTGACATTTCCAAATAAATTCTATATGATTCTCTTATTAATTTCATGCTTTGTCTTGATAATAATACACATGTGCATATTGATTCTCCTTCTATTCAAACCACTACTCTAGTTGCATCTCATTCTTATCCTATTTCTGATAATGTTTCTCATGATCCTTCGCATACTAGTTCACATACTCCTTCATACTATGTTGATGATACACTTAATGAAATTTTCATATATGAGTCTCTCTTTGATTTTGATGAAACAATTTATAGTCATGAGTCTACTACTTTACATACTGTAGAGTGTGAATCTCCTGCTCCATTGTCATCTTCTTCTGAGGCTATATCTAATTATGCATGACTCGTCTCTATCTATCAGTTCATCTCCTCCTACCATTTCATCCCCTCCTATCACTCCATCTATATCTATTAGTCTGTCTTCTCGTATCATCACATCTCCATCTGACGCTTCATCTCCTAGGGATGTTTCTGATGTTAAACCTATAGCTTTTATGGATGTTTCATATCCTTCATCACCTATAGCTTCTTTAACACCTATACCTAGTGTGTCCTTAGCATCGAAATATCCTTTGTCTCCTCTCGACATCCCTATGATTACTCACAATGGAAATTTACAACCGTTTAACAAATTGTTTCCATCCTCTATTATTCCTTCATAGGATTTATTATCTCTCATGCATGCTATTAGGAAATTACAATCTCAGGTTCAATCAATCACATTATAAACTAGGGCCTAATATGCTTCCATTGATAATAATTCATTACTTAGAAACCCTATTCCTAAGAATATTCATAACTCAACATTTCCTAAGGATTTTATCATGCCTACCTTTTCAGTTTTTGATGGTACTGGAAACCCTTACTTGCATCTCAAGCATTATTATATGGCTACAACTTCATATTCTAATGATCAATTATTACTTAAATCATTTCAACATAGTCTCATGAATGACACTTTATAATGGTACACTCATCTACCATTTGGATCTATTAGCACTTACTGTGACATGGAAGAATCTTTTCTCCATCACTTTATCATCAACAATGGCCATCAAGTTACATATGATCAGCTACCTACTTTACATCAAGGAAAAAAAACCTATCATGGATTACATTTTATGATTCAATTTTTGTATGTATCAATTAGTCTTCCAACCTATAGACTTAGAGAATCAATTTATTTTCTATCGTGGTTTGTTTCCAGCATTAAAAAAAAGGTTGTAATATGACAAATGTGAATCATTCACACTTCTATGCTATAGATTTATTGATCTAGAACAAGACCTCATTGATACACATGTTATAGATGCTCCATCTATTGTTACTACTGCTACATCATATAAGTATTCTCAATTTCCATTTGTTGAGCGTCCTACACAATGTACATCTCCTCCTAGCAAGAAAGTCCATCCTACTACATCACAAAAGTGTCCTTCTTATCCTACTCTGTGGTAAGCTACACCTCAATCTTCTACACCTGTTTCACATGAGACATTACATTTCTCTCATCACAATCAACCACATGATGTGATGCGTGCTTTACTTGACAAGCATTTAGTTCTCTTACCTTCTAACCAACATAATCCACAACATTATTTACAATTTCAGCGTGATCAACCATACTATAATTATCACTGTATTAATGGCCGTAGGGACAATGATTTCTTTTACCTTCATGATTGATTGAAACAGTTAGAGGATAATGACATCATGTCCTTTGTCTCTCGCTCACATGAGCAGTCCATATCTCATCTCCCTCATTGGAAAGATACTACTCTAGTCAATTTATCTCCTTCATCTAGTGCTAAGGTCATTGTTCATCCATCACCAAAGTTTGTCACTCATGCTCGTTCCCCATCATGCCCACTCAACATTGAACTATCTCATACACCACATCATGATACTACTTCATGTTTGCTTCCATAGCCCTTGGAATTTGCACCTCTCACCACCGCTCCACATGACATTCAGTTTTTTTCATACGCTCATATTGCTTTCATTCCACATGTTTCCACCACTTTGTGCCACCTCGATCTTTGGTAGGTGATTATTATCACATTACCCCCAATGACGCACTTGTGTTCTTACAGTTCTTACATGACTATTGAGGGATTTGTTACAATAAGAACCTCTCTTCACACACTTCGTCAATTCATCTAGCGTAATCTATCGAATCATTTCTTGATGACACACTCTTGCTTTTTGATTCATTCTTGACTACAAAGGGGTATTATCTAAATGAACCTCATCATCTATATGCTGGAGGTGGGGAATAGTTAATCTTCTTCCCCCCTATCTTCATCATACTAACATACGCTTCGTTATACTATTACGACCACATCATACTTTTACACATCACCAAGAATTCATCACAAAAGGTTATGTTTCAACCACACATTATAATATCATCATCACATTAACTATGCATTACAAATCAACTCAAGAAACATGAACCAGGGAAAATTTTAAGGGTCCCACTAATAACAAGAAAATATTTCATGAATATTGGTAAATCAACTTTTGCATATATGGTGAATTACAGGAAAAGTTGTTTCATGTGATAAGATATTTTTTAACATGATTGTGGGAATGGTTGGGCCTTATACATTGGCCTTATGATGCGGAAAAAAATAATAAATGACACCAAATGGGGGTATTGTAAATTTTTTTGGTCAGTAGCATTCTACATGCTATCGATCGATAGCTTGCAAAATTCTATCAACTGGTAGCATTTTGCATGCTACTGGATGATAGCATTCTACATGATACCATCCGGTAGCATTCTACATGATGTTGACCGGTAGCACATTTCATGTTGCCATCTAGTAGCATTCTACATGGTACTAGCCGGTAGAATTGAATATTTTTCCATTCGATAGCACATTTAATGCTATCGTTCGGTGAGATAAAGGTTAATTTCGGTTGTTGTATTAAACTTGCTATAAATACATGAAGGCGGTCATTTTCACTCCACATAATAGAGAGAAGCCAGAGCATACAAGGAAAAAACCACAAGATGAAACTTGAATTCCAAAGGACGTATAAAAAGGAAGAATCTAAAATGCCAAAAGATAGCTACAACCAAGAATTTTATAACAGATTGAAAAAATGCCAAGAAGAAAGAACACGTCCAAAGAGCCCAAGAGCCCAGTTGCGTCAACAACAAATATGAATATTTTTTTGTTCAAGAGCCTAGTATTTCATCAACTAGACACATTTCTATAGGATCCTAATGTGTTTTCCCAATAGATCGAAGTGGCCAATTTCACAGACCTATTATATATGCCCCAATTTTGGAAAGATCGGAAAACACTTAATAATCTTCTACTCAATTATGACACTTTCACTTTCACCTTTCATTATCAACTCCCATCTCATGAAGATTCATTTGGAATGTCACCTGATGAAATTGAGCATCTCACTGGATTACCACATAAATATGTGGATCCTTTCACAATGAAGGTTGTTTTATCAGATGAAGAATGCAAGTATTTGGAGTCTATTTTTCAGTTATCTATTGATGCAATTGTAGATGCTACTTATCATAAGTTTATTTTATTTTTTACAACATTACATTTTCATTATTTTAAATTTAACAAAGTTTGATGATGTTTAAAATTCACTACTAAAAAAAGTTGTCTCCTTGTTGTATTGATAATTACATCTTCCCAAAACAATTCAAAAAGAGGGATTCAACTCAAGGATTTTAGTGACCCATTTCTGCAGGTTGTGGTGCAATTCTTCTAGGACATAATTATTTTACAAGTTTGATATATGGATATTTCATGGCGGGCTTTAGCGTATATTGTTTGCACCTTATGTGGAAAGAAATTTGACCGGTGCAACTTTTTATCCTCTAAGATAAGATTTGATATCACAAATATTCATTTGAATGACAATGTTACCATAAACTCAACAAATTTTATTCTTGGTTTATATTATGAATCTCTCTATGATTTACGTGGCACCTCTCCTCTGACAGAAATGCATTCAAAGCTAACGACCTTGTCATTAACATTAACAGTTGAAGAGTAAGATGTGATTCCTAATGTTTTATTATATAGTTTTTAATTATTATTTTTTATTATTGTAATATTTACCTTTTAAAATTAATATTTGAAATTAATTAACAATTTATTGTTGAATTATCACAAAAGATAGTAGTTGCAGTTACATCACGAAGGGAATTTACTATCAAAGGTAATTTCCCACCAGGTTCAAAAGATTTTTTTACTATCTAACAATCAACAAACAAACGAGGACACCCCTCCACATTATGCTAAAAAAATGAGGAGTTCCATAAACCCTCAAACTCAAATATCCAAAATACCGCAGACATTACTCACAAGTATTTTAATTTATGATACATATATGTTTCAAAATTTCTTACAATGTGTATTGCTTTGTTGCATAAACCATCAACAGAACATGATTGTATCAACAGGCACCAGGTTTGAATCTCTTGTTTTTTATATTTTTGCTAATATTTTTTGAAATAAAAATTCAACATGCTAATAAATCTTTAATTCTTAATTATATTTTAGATCACACCTATAAGTATTTTTAGTCTACTCCTCCACAACCACCACATCAATAACAAAAAGCTTCATTTGCAACTCAACAACAATCCTCTCAATAAAGTAATTTTTATAATCTTATATGAATTTATTTATTTTTCATTTTTATTATGTTTTTCTTTTGAATGTTTTCATATTATTTAGAAAATTACAATTCATTGTTTTAGGGACTCCAGTTCTAAGTTCACTACAAATGCAGATGCCACCTCCGCCACCCCCACCACAAAATATGAGGACTAGGTTCCCAGGTAAGAATATTTCATTCGCTCATCCAACTTCAAGCAGGGGCACCCTTAATTTTGCTTCTGATATTCCAACGTTTTCATTGGGAAATGCTCTTATTGGATGAGGTGTTTCAGTTTTTAACTAAATTTATTTAGATGAGGAGTATCTTGGGATTGAAAGCATACTTCAATCATATGGAACTTTCAATCCCCAAGATATGATTCATGGGGAAAGGAATCCTTCTCCAATAAGAGTGGATGGATGAAACACACCTTCTCCACCACAAACTACCTTAACTGATGACAAAAAAACATATTTTGCACTTGGTGTTATTTTGGCTGATAATACTGAAGCCAATATTGATATTATATCGAAGGAGGTTGAATAATTAAAATTGTGTGAGTTTAGGGCTAAATTTATGATTAAAGAAATAAATTTACAATATAAAAATCACAACCAAAGACATTTATTGTATTCTTCACATCAAATCGAGCTAGCAAATATTAATATTTTTCAATCAAGTTGTGTCTGGTTCTGTACAATTTGAAAATAATTATGATGATGAAGTGTTAGATATTATGTTGAATAGAATTGATAATTTAAATGTAGAAGCACAAGCCTACCACAATATGTGGTCGAGAAACAAGGGCCTTGTAGTTATTACAAATGAGGAACAAGATAAGGAATTGGTAAGTCTTACTAATTTTTCAAGTATTATTTTCCTTTTTTGAAATTTTACTAATAGTATTTCTCTTTTGAAATGTAGTCAAAGTACAAAAATTTGAAAAATGAGGCTATTGTGTTTGATTTGCATTTACAAAGTGCCAGGAAAAGTTTAACTCCAGTAGTTGAATTGAAACAAAATATTGTTATCTTAAACAAATAGAATAATACCTTGAGAAGAATAATAAAGGAAAATGGAATGGATATATAGATACTTTTGAAGAAGAAAACATAACAAGATCCAACATTATTATCTGTTGGTGATGTGGAAAATCTAGAAAAATAATTTCTTTCGAATATTGAAGTTGCTGTAAAGGATATGGTCCAGTCAAGTGTTGTAAAAGATAGTTCTTGTGCGCAGGAGAAAGAATCACATAGAGAAGAATCTTCTCAACGATGAAGCTACAAAAAAATTGTGAAATTATCATTGTTGTCCTATAATATTTTTGTAAAATTGTTTCAAATTGTATGACAATATTGAAAGTTTCAAAGTTCAATTGATGTGATTATGGCATTTTACTTTTACTTTTGTTATATTGTGCAGAAGTTATTCAAACTAATTCTGAATGTGATTGTTATTCTCAATACAAATTGTATTTGATATAACTATTACATGGTACATTGTTGATTATTATCATTTTCAAATACTTTTTGGACAAAATAGTGAACTACAAGTAGCATTTATATTTCAAAGAACAATTACTGAAATTATATAAAAATATTGGCTTTTAAAAATTCTATGGTGTTTTATATGTATTATATTCATGTGTAAGACTAAAAATTCTCCAGGAAATGGAATTATTTTTTTTCATTTTAAAGACAACAGAACAATAAGTGTGACATTTCAAATTTAAAAAATCTAAATAGTAAACACATTGCAACATTGAAAATATTATTAAAAAATGAACAAATGTATCACAAAAATAACAATATACATAATTATAATCTTGAATTATGACATGAAATTTTATTTCTAAAATAAAAATGCACAGTCATTCTTCTTTATTCAATATCAGTCTAGATCAAACACAAAATTATATTGAAAACTTTTTTTCCTAACACTTTTATCTAATCTTTCTTTGTGATTTTCAGTCACAATTTCATTGTTATCTACAGTCCATGTATTAGTATTACTGATCCCTCTGCTCTCTGTAAGATAATTCCATACAGCCATTACCCATGTTCATAAGGAAAGGTGTCCACATCATATCGTGAAATGTATAATCTCAAGCAGGTCTCAAGATTTTTATCCAATCTGTCTCTGATATTTTGATTTTATAAACGTTAATGCGCTGAAAACTTTTTTATCTTCAAATGAGTCCCAATACAATTATTTGACACAATTCATATAATTATAAATATTCACTTATGCTTTCACGAAGGATGGAGCTAGGATACAGATTTTTTCCATAGAAGTGTGATTTCTCCCTTCTCTGTTGGATCACTCAGTAACTCAAATTTTTCATTCATTACTTGACCGAAATCAGCTGATTGCAATGCAAGAGTTTCCTTTCGAAGAACACAATTAATCTAAAATCCATAACATTCAATTGAATGTCCAATTTTTTATTAAAGTACCCATGTGTATTTTAAATGAATCGGCTGAATCTCTTCCTCCTACAAGATTCCAAAAGCTAGGATTGACCACTCCCATGGCCTTATGAATCTCTCCTTTTTTTAAACTATCTTTGATCTTACTGGATAAACATTTTGATATTTTCTGGAAAAAAAATTTCTTGTTTTAGATATAATAGCATCATATAAATTACATTTAATATGCACTTCGTCAAGATCTTCTATAGAAATATCCTCTCATTTTTTTAATGTGTGCATTTGAATCTCCTTCCCATTAACAAAGATACAAAGATGACCAATTATATTGAATCTTAAGTAGTTGTTAGGATCCTTTAAATCTGTCAGATCTTGTTAATGACTAAATACATGTCCTTTAAAGCATTCATCATAGTTATATAACATATCTAGAGTCTGACACACCCTTTTCTTGAACCTGATTAAGTCCGCTAATATAAGTGGATCACTCTTGTCCAATATTTTTTTATGAAATTCATCTCATGCAACATTGGAAGAATCTCGCAAAGTGTTAACAATGTTTCCAAGTTTGTAAGGCAGTAAAGAAAATATTTTCCTTTGTTAACTTGCCTACGGTTCTTATACATGTGTTGTTGTCCTCAAAATTCCCCTCCTTTTGAATTCAAGTTTCAAAATTTTTTAGTCAGTACCTTGGAGTATTGGATCACATCGACCCTGGTATTGTTTGCAGTTTTCCATTCCATGGAGAACAGTTTGAAATTCGGGAGTAATGGTGGATTTTTTCCCCTTATTTTTATTTCTTCCCACAGTCGGGAATGATAGTTGTATCCTTCTCTTCAATGTTTTCCTTAGCATCCACGGGTAGTACATGGATATCTCTAATTGGATGTGGTATTGCCATGTTTTAAGCAGCAGCGGAAGCCTCCACACATCCAAATGACATAACTCCAAGGGCAGGGCCTAAGGGATAGTCCTCAAATAAGCGTAGGCTTTCCACGTGTCCTAGGTCCAAAATGAAGATAGAACAAGCCCAATTCGGCTAAGTATGGAATTTTTAGAAGACGACACCATGTTCCTCATCGGCACAATTTCAAGTGTCAAAGTCAGGGGCAGTTCTCAAACTTGCGCCATTCCTCCACATGTCCTAGGTCTAAAAAAGAGACAATCAATTGCTTAAAATGACTAAGTATGAGTGGGTTGGCGAAAACCTCCACGTGCCTCATCAGTGCAATTTTAGAAGTGAAACCAAGGGCTAGTTTCCAAATGAGTGCCAGCTCACCACGTGGTCAAAGTCAACGAAAGGGAAGAGTCGATTGTTGAATCGGCTAAGTATAGAAGGGTTGGCAAAGCTCTCCATATGTCATCCTAGCATAACTTCAAGGGAAAAATCCAGAGGCATGTTCCAAATGAGTGCCAACTCTCCATGTGTCCAGGGTTAGATATATGGCCCCGCCAAACAAAAGGTAAAAAGTCAAATATTAAGCCTGAATAGAAGGTCAAAGTGGGGAGGCGGGCCGGCGGATCAATTTGTGTTTTTGAGCCCACGTTGAAAAGAGGTACAATTATAAAAATGACCCATGACTCTGTCCCCAATCAGGTAAGGCCACGTGTCAAGACCATATTAAAATCAGGTAATGTTCCAAAATGTCATTTCCCCAAAAGGCACAAAATGCAAAAGGCAACTGTAGGCCCGCTTCAGTTTGAATCTCTCCCACGTGGACAATTTGAATTTAAATTTTGCAAAGGCAAGGTGTATGGCTGCGATTCAATGTGTCTGGTTTTGCTACCAGACATGGAAATGGCCGAGGCATTGGAGAAACTCATACATCGGTTTCTTGAATCATTTTTCATCATTTTTGTAAACGATGTAACCATTCTTGGAAACTATTTAATGGCTTCTTCACATTGTTGTTTGTGTTGGATCCTAGTGCTCTGTAAAAAGTAATAGATTAGAAGTACTCAATATAGAAGTTTTCCCCTTTCTTCCTCTACTTTTCTTATTTTCGTGTCTGAAAATTTGAGAATCATCCATCTTTTATGATAAGAAACTTTGTGTTTTTGTTTATATGATTTTTGGAACTTTGTGTCTCTGGAATTATACTGGTTATGAAAGTGAATGATTCTATTCTACATCTCCCTAGTTCAATACGTATAAGGTGATAATCTGCCATCTATATCTTCTTAAGGTATTGTTATGCTCTTCCTTCCTCATCTCATAAATTCTTCCATCCTTTCGTATTGATGATCTTCGGGCATAAAATGTTTCAAAGAATCAGGAATCCATGCTTTGAAAGTTGTACATGTGTATATTAGTTTGTTGTTTGCTTTCAATAAGGGAACCTCTCCCATTAAAGAGGAGGCACTTGTTGTCCCTTGACTGTGGTTGTTAAAAGTATTATTTTAAAACCCAACAATTTTTGGTGACTCTTCTGAGGATTTCGTTTCAAATAGATCCCTTTTTAAAAGAACAACTTCAAGATCATTGTTGGTCTGGGGAATCTATGGTATACACATGGGAGGAAATATTTCGGGGTTGAGGATTCCCATTTTTAACTTTTGGAGCAAAAAAACTTCTCTCTTCCAGCAATAAGTGACATAGGAACTCTTTCTACAAGCACACCTCTTGATAAAGATAGAAATTATAAAGATAGTGTTCCTCAAGAGCATCTCAGTTCTAATCTCCATGCTTTGATTCTTGTTGGTGTTTCAGTTCCCCTTAGTCAATTTTTCCAAAAATGGTAGTTCTTGTGCCTTGGGGACAACAGGTTGGGCCTCTTGCTCTTCCTCAACCATTACATGAGTTACCTAGGGGTAACATCAAATTTTTTCCCAAGTTTTAGGGTGATAGGAAAGTTCATCCAGATGAACACATTGCAACCTGCATTGTTGTATGTGGGATTCTTGGAGTTGAACATGAAGATGTCTCGGTCAGGATTTTTGTGGAGACATTGCAGAACAGTGCTGCTAATTGGTTCTACCATCTTCCTGTTGGGTCTATCACTAATTGGAATACCATGACAACTCAGTTTGAGAAGCATTTCAAACCTACTGAAGATGTGCATGCTCTTTTGGCATAAATTTCTCATATCAAGAAGGATCCATTTGAGCCCATGAGGGAGTTTGTGGCTAAATTCAACAAGCTAATTAATAAAATTCCACATAACACTAATCCAATGGATCAAATCCAAAATTTATTCTTCCTCAATGCCCAGTTGCCCGAAGTGAGTTATATAATAAGGAGAGATAACTTTGTAACTTTGGATGTTGATCAATGTTTAGCTATTAGTGTTGAGGATGATTTGATCATGTCTGGTAAACTAAAAAGAGAATCCTCCAAATCTAAAGCTTATTCCTCTTCCTCTTCCCCTGGATCCAATTTTGATCAATTAGTACAGAAGCTTGCAAATGATCTTATTTCTCTCAAGAAACAATTGGCTCAGGATACCCCTTACCAGGATGTTCCAAGGAAGAATTTTCAGCCCAAGAACTACCTGCCTTCCTCTTAGACCAGATTGGCCATTGAAGGCCCACCCATCAAGGTTCCGGTCAATGCAACATGTGAAGTTAAAGAACTTGATGATGAGGAGTGTAATGAACTCTATGAATAACCAGAAGAAGAAGTTGAAGAACTAGAGGAGCTTGGTGGATCACAAGTTCATTTCCTCACCACTGAAGGTATGGATGATGAAGATGAAAATGATGAGAGAGTGGATAATATGAATAGTGATTCATATTTTGTTATGACTCGGGAGTAAAAAAATAGAAAAGAGAAAGTGGTGTAGCCTGCCAAGAAGTCCAAGGAGATTCCTATAACTATTCCAGTGATTGTAAGAAGAGGAGATCCTATTCCCACAACCTCCACACAAAAGGTGAGTAATTCCAATCCTTCTTCTTCTACTTCTATTTCCAAAAATCCTTCTGCTTCAGATCCTAAAACTGATAGATCAAGAGTCTCTCAAGTTCCTAGCAATGATGCCCTATCTACCTTTGGAGCTTTTGATATTATTGATCATCTAAAAAAGACTAAAATCCAAATTTCAGAAGCAAAATTTTACTAGACTCATCCAAAAGATTTTGCTAAAATGGTAAAATATGTAAATTCCAAATCCAAAGTACCATTCAGTACTTCTAAAGGCCTTTTTCCCACTCCCTCTTCCTCACCTCAATCAAGTCTTATGGCTGCAGTCACTTCCCCTAATGATAAAATTGAACCATTTTATGTGACTCTTTTCATAGCTGGCCATAAACTCAGTAATTGTGTTATAGATTCAGAAGCATCAGATAATGCAATTCCTATAAAGGTAGCTCATGCTCTAGGTCTGACCTAACATGTGCCTTTTGTTCATGTTATTCCATGGAAAGTAGGAAAGTACCTTTGGTTGGTATAATTAAAGATGCACAAGTAGCTTTTGCTTCTTTTCCAGAGAAAAGGGTCTTAGCCACCATTTTGGTAGCTAATATTCATCCCTCATATGGGATGTTGCTGAGTAGAAATTTCTATAAGGAGGTAAGAGGGGAAATTCAAATGGACTGGTCACATGCTTTGATCCTGGTCAATGGAAAAATGAAGAAGCTATTACCTGAGAAACATACTGAGTACATTGTGCAAAATACTGATGACCCAAAAGCATAGATACTCTATGAGGATGCAGGGCATGGGAACTACATGATTATGTCACAAGATGAGGCAAGGCTTCCTAAGGGAGTTATTCATGACCCCAATGGCATTTGGAATCTAGAGTTTGATGGAAGTTGTTCTTTAGCTGGTTTTGGAGTAGGAGTGGTGTTTACGTATTCAGAAGGGAACATTCATCCTTTCTCTTTCAAGCTTTGTTTTGAAAATACAAATAATACAACTGAATATGAGGCACTCATGCTAGGATTGAGCATGGAAAAAGAGATGGGAGTGAAGAATAATGTTGCTCGTGGTGATGCAGAGCTGATAGTGAAAAAGTTAAGAGTTCTTTTCCAAGACAAGAATAAGATATTAAAACGTTATAGGAATATTTTCTGGGATTCCATTGAGTTTCTTGACGGTTTTTCCATTGAATTTGTGCCAAGAGAAAGGAACATTAGGGCTGATTCTTTAGTTGTTTCTGGATCTTTGTTGATTCCTCATCTAGATTTATCTCAGGAGAAGTTTACCATTGAAATGATTCATAGGCCCAGAGTTCCAGATAATGTAAATAATTGGTAGGTTTTCAATGTTGATTATAATTTGCTATCTTTCTTGGAGCTAAGGGATAATGTTGACTAGCTGTATTTTGAAGGAAGTGATACCTTTCCTAGAGAGTGGTTATCTTCCAATGAAGGGGATATCAAGGAAGACACGGATCAAGATGGCTGCATTAAATTGAAAGGTAACAAGATCCCTAAAGGGTTGGTGATTTTGGTTTGATAAGCATGACAGGTACATTAAGTCTAAAACTTCCCAAGGAGCTCGGCAGTCCACTGAATGTGAAAAAGTGAATATTGGGAGTCTTGATGAACCAAAGATGGTGAACATTGGGAAATGCTGCACTCAAGATGAGAAGAAAAAGGTAGTAAATCTGTTAAAAAGGTATATTGATGTCCTTTCCTATTCATATGATGATCTCAAGGATTTTCAGCCAAATGTGATGCAACATTTTATCCCTCTGAAACCTGGGAGCAAACCGTTCAAGAAAAAACAAAGGCAATATAATCCCAAGTTTGATGGCACTATTTTCTAGGAGATTTAGAATTTTCTAAAGGTAAAGATCATCTTTCCTATACACCATTCAACATGGATTTCCAACATTGTGCTTGTTAGGAAGAAGAATGGTGAGATTCGCATCTCTTTGGATTTCACAAATTTGAATCAGGCCTCTCTGAAGGATAACTACCCTCTTCCCATGATGGATCAGGTTTTACAAGTTGTTACAGGATCTGAGATGTTATCTATGCTAGATGGATTCTCTAGATATAATCAAGTGGAGGTCAATACCCCAGACCAACACAAAAATTCCTTCACTACTCCTTGGGGCACCTTTTCTTACAAGAGATTGCCTTTTGGTCTTATCAATGCTGGTGCCCCATTTCAGAGGGTAATGGACTTGGATTTTGGCAGTTTTAAGGGAAAGTGTGTGGTTGTGTGCCTTGACAATTTGACCATCTTCTCCAAAACAAAGGAAGACCACTTTCAGCATCTTAAAGTAGTCCTCCAGAAGTTCAAAGAGCATGGAGTCTCTCTTAATCCAAAGGAGTATGTATTTTGTGTCACTGAGAGTAAGTTGCTGGGGCACATTTTCTCCAAAGAGGGAATCAAGATAGATCCAGAATTATTTCAAGAAATCCAACAGATTCCCCTTCCCACAAGTAAAAAGAATGTTCACTCTTTCTTTGGTAAGATTAATTTCCCGAGGAGATTCATCCCTAATTTTGTAGAGTTGACTATGAGCATTGCTCACATGATGAAAGGAAAGAAAATTTTTGGTTGGTCTTCTAAGGGTAAGGAGGTATTTGAAAGTACTAAGCAAGCCATTGCTAAGACCCCCATCTTATCATGTCCTGATTTCAATAAGGACTTTATCATCTATTGCTATGCTACAAAGTTTACCCTAGCTATTGTGTTGACTCAGAAGAATTCTGAGGATCATGAGCTTCCTATTGCCTTCATGAGCTATGTTTTGAAAGCTCGTGAGTTGAAATATACTATCATGGAGAAACATGCTTTTTTAGTGGTCAAAGTTGTCAAGCAAATTCATTTTTACAATCTTAATTCTCACTCTATTGTGCGTGTTCTTGATACAACCATCAAATCCATTCTTACACAGGATGAGTTTAGAACTAAGAGAGGCAATTGGGTAGCAAAGGTCTAGGAATATGACTTGGATATCAAGCCAACTAAGCTAGTCCGGGGTAAAAGCTTGTATGAGCTTATTGCTGAAGGAGCTAATGCAAAATTATCCAAAGAAACAATTGATGTTCCTGTTGTCCTCTTCCTCAGTTCAACAGATGAATGGTATGAATTTATTAAAAAAATTCTTACCTATGGAGAGTGTCCATCTCACTTGAGTGCCAAGGAGAAGAGGGCTATAAAGCTAAGTTCTGCATAGTATGTACTATGGGAGAATACCTTGTTCAAGCTAGGCATAGATGGAAGATTCTTAAAGTGTGTAGACAAAGAGAAATAGAAGAAGTTGTTCTCAGCTTTTCATGATCAGGCTTGTGGAGGCCACTTCTCTTCTGTTGTCACTACTCACAAAATTATTTGTGCTAGGTACTATTGGCCTACACTATTCAGAGATGCATCCAAATGGGTAGGTAAATGTGAATCCTGTCAGACTTTTGTTGGGAGACCTAAGTTGGCTACTTTTCCACTAAAACCAGTTGTGATTGATGAGCCTTTTCAATAGTGGGGATTGGACTTCATTGGAACTCTTAACCCACCCTACAGAACTGGGCATACTCACATGCTAACTGCTACAAACTACTTCACCAAGTGGGTAGAGGCCATCCCAGTCAAAAGGACTACTTCTGAGATAGTGTGTAATTCCATTAAGGAGAACATATTGATAAGGTTTGGGGTACCAAACAAGATTGTGACTGATAATGCCTCAATTTTTCCTTCTTCTGAGATGATGGATTTCTACTATGGTTATGGAATTTCACTTGCTCACTCTTCATACTACTATCCCCAAGGGAATTGACAAGTAGAATTAACAAATAATAATCTGGTAACCATCATTCGGAAGCTTTTCAATGACTCTCAAAGGAATTGGCAGAAGAAACTCTATGATGCTCTCTGGGCAGATAGGATTACACCCAAAAGAGAAATTGGGATGTCTCCTTTTCATGTGGTGTATGGTGTTGAAGCTCTGTTACCAGTGAAAGTGGAATTACCAGCCTTGTAATTAATGAAGGCTATTGAAGATTCAAGTTTTTCCAGTTCCTTGGACAAGAGGATCATGTATCTCCTTAAGCTGGATGAAGATAGGTTACAATTTTTTGATAGGATATAAGCTCATCAACGGAAGGTGAAAGCTCTGTTTGACAAGAAATCCAAACCTAGAGATTTTAAAGTAGGATACATTGTTCTGTTGTGGGAAAAAAGGCATGAACCTCGAGGAAGCCATGGTAAGTTTGATTCCCTTTGGCTTGGTCCTTTTAAAATTAGGCATTTTTCTGGAGAAAATTCATTCTATTTGGATTATCTAGATGGTTCTCCTCTCCCACTTCCTTATAGTGGGAAGTATCTGAAGTTGTTCAAGTCCTAGGTGACTAGGCAGCCCTTCTATATATTCTATACAGTGTTTTGGTTTTTGGGTTGTTCCTTTGTGTTTTGTTTCTATCTTTCCTTTTTGGTTTATTTTCTTTTTGTGTGTTTTTTCTTCTGTGTTGGTTTGCCTTTGACTTTATTGGCCCAATGGATAAAGCACTGGTCTACTTTTGCCAAGTTTTCCTATGGTTCTTGGTCTTGCCTCTTTCCTCTATCAAGTCATCCCCATAAAGATCCAGCTGTTGTCATTGTAGACACCAAATTTGTGTCTTACGACCCCTTGTGACCCGCATCTCATTTCACAACCTAACCTCATCACCTAAACCTTACACAATTATTTATTAATTACCTTGTAATTGATAAATCCACATCACCTTACCTGCCACCTCATTTTGCCACCTCATCATGACCTAGTCCTAACCCTAAACTAACCTAATTAAGACCTATAACTTGGTCCACACCTACACCCATGACTAATGACCCCTTTCTCGCACCCAAAACCGACCTTCTAGTCACTTGACCAAGCCCGCAACTAATCTCTCAGGAGAAAAGTAGGGAAAGTGGGCTATTTTACTAAAAATAGCCTGCTTTTTCCTTACCGATACCAGTTCCTACTCGACCATCGTCAGTTACGTAACCGCCATCGGTTCCCTGTAAATGGGCTCCCCAAACCAAAAATAGAGGTCGAAGGATTTTTGGATCAAGAGAGAGCATCAGGAGCGATCAAGAGAATCTGGATCTTTACTTGGCTGAGTAGAGACAAGTGAAGAGATAAGAAGAGTTTGCAGAAAAGGAGATCAAGCCCAAGGCTGCAACTGGATACCAGAGCCCTGTGATACTCAGCTGATCATCGGGAGAAAGATATCTCATCTTCTGTGTGTCAAGCCATCGTACCTTAGTTCTGCCTTTGTCATCAGAGTTCTTGGACCTGCATCTTCGTCAATAACCAGTAAGTTACATCTTGCATGTCCTTTTAATAATACTTCTTAGAATTTTGAATCACAGTCCTCACAAATCCAATCCCAGATCTACTACACGGAAACATATTGCATCTAACTATCCTTCATTTACTTCTCATCACCTCATTACCTAATATCACCCATATACTAGCCTTACAAACAACACAGCTACCCTACAACAACAACCACCCCACAACACAACTAACCCACAGATCCTAGACCCTACCGATAGCGGTTATCAGTAACCGGCATCGGTTATTGTGGTTCAAAACTAGAAATCAGCCTTTCCCCTACCTGTTTCAACAAAGCAACTTAATTGATATTTTACAGTCTTTGGTGTTAATTCATATTAGCAGGGAAACTGACCACCTTCGAAAGGAAGTTTTATATTTCCTGGACCCAAGGCAGTTTCCTCA
Organism: Taxus chinensis; assembly: GCA_019776745.2. Lineage (NCBI taxonomy): Eukaryota > Viridiplantae > Streptophyta > Pinopsida > Cupressales > Taxaceae > Taxus > Taxus chinensis. Next base: position 225,150,121 of record CM034151.1, on the reverse strand, counting down.
TTTATTGTCTAATCAAAATCTTGTGGTCTTGTGTTCTTATTTGCAGGTAGTCCTTCCAAGACAAAAAGGAGTTCTTCGCAGTCAGCCTGATCTTTCTCTACGGTACGTGCACACCATCTCGACATTCAACAGGTATTCCTCCTAGCCCTAACCCTTATCTATTTCTAAAAGGAATGAAAGGATAGAAGCAACTCTATTCCCAGAAGCCGAAACATTCCGAGTAAAACATTTTGGCACGCCCGGTGGGACCCATTTTGGGTTTCTTTCTTTCTTGCTTGCTTTCATATAGGGATCATACTTGTTGTTTTCTTCTTCTAAAGATATTCACAAGGTTTTATATTATTTCGGTAAAAGAACTTGCTTTGCTCTTACATCTTGCATTAAGGAAAGTCATCTCTTTTGCTTCATCGAACATAATTTTTGATTTGGGTTTAAAACACGTGCATTGCATTCCTACTTGCTGTTTTCAATTCTAGTGAACGTAGATTAAGTAACAGGTCGTACACGTGGGGGTGATATCCACGGTATTGACAAGAAATTAATCTTACTTTCATTGCACAACACATACCGAATCACTTCACAATTAACTCAACAGCTCAAACATCCCCCCTTTTCCGTGGTATTCCTCCGCCCGATTGAGGTAACCTTATGAGCCAAAACAAACTTGACATTTCCCCTAAGTCTTTTGTTTAGGATTCTGACATCATTCTACGTCTAAAGGCATAAGCCCACGATAATTAAAATTAACCCTAGGGTTAGTCTCTGGATTTACGTGTGTATCTTGCTTGTTTTTAGTTCTATTTTCTTTGTCATATTCTGTCTTTTGTGATCAATAATTTGACAAGTATACTAAATGTTGTTAAAAATCAAATTAGCAGCCTTTTATATCTTGTTATCCTAGACTTCTTACACCGACATCGGTTACCTGACCGACCTCGGCTATAGTATAACCGACATCGGTTATCAGATCGATATCGGTTACTGTCTTTTCCAGTTCCTGACAAACCAGCAAACTACCAATTTTACCAGTCTGAGTTTGTTTCTGTTCCTGACAGATTGAAACCCTGCTATGAACTCCTTTCCATGGTTGTTATCACTCGAAAGCAAGCCGCCGCCATGGTTTCACATGCTTGCTCTGTTTCTTTGCCTGAATCAGCCCCTTCACATTCTGTGGGGAATCCTACAGATACCAACGAGGTTCCTAAAATTCCTGTGGGAGATAAGGAATTTGCCAAGTTTCTGGATGCTAATCCTAGTGCTGTACAATACTATTTGTCTCATGCCCCTGACCGTAAGCCTGATGGTTAGCTCCTTGTTGGTATGCCTATTAGTATAGCTACTCATTTAGCTCCCACTCCGCCTGATGACACCGCCTTGCTTCTCGCATCTTTAGCCCCATCTCCCAATCCAATGGCTTCAGAGGTTCATACGACACAGATTAGCTTTCCTTTGGTTAATCTTGGACCCCACATATCACTACCACCGACTGCCCCTACCTCATCTCTCTTGCAGACCGCTCCGTTCATGACTTGCTCTCTGCCACCTATCCACATGAGCTTTCCTTCTCAAGGTCCGCCTACCTTTTCATTCCCATACACGTATCCAGTGACCTCAACATCCTATATGGGACATCCCTATTCGGTCGCCTTAACATATTCATCCTCCATACCTTATCAACACTTAACCCCACCATTGTCTAGCAGAGGCCCTTGGCCCAATTTGCCTCCGTTTACCACAACCGCTCCCTCATCTCATCCAACCACAGATTTCATCAAACAAATGATGGAAAAAATGCATAATCTGGAGGCTTCTGTTTCAGGAAGTCATAGCGCCTTGACATACGAGCAAGTTTGTCAGGAGCCTATTCACCCTTCTGTCCCCCTTCATTCATATCCTCCTCAATGGGAGTTGCTGAAATTTACTCGTTTTAATAGTAAAGAGTATCCTCAACAACACTTGCGATCATTTAGATGTGCTTGTTATTTGATTGTTCATGATGATGCCTTGTTACTCCGCACCTTTCCCATGTCCTTATCAGGACCCGCCTTGGAGTGGTACAGTGCTTTAACCCAGCACTCAATCTTCTCTTTTAACCAACTAGCCCAATCTTTCTTGGATCATTTCTCCATTAACATTGCCAAGAAAGTATCTATCACCGACCTTTATGCCATCCGACAATTCGAAGACGAATCTATCGTAGATTTCGTTGGACGATGGCGTGGCCTTATCAACCAGCTTACATATGCCTTGCCTCAGGCTGAACTTATCGAACTTTTTACGTGGGCCTGCGCTAAGCACATCTCTCCTACCCTCCAAATTCAAACTTTCCGTACATTTGATGAGGCCTTTACCATGGCTTGGAAATTAGAAATTCGAGCCTTAGAAGAAGAGAAATTGCGGTTGCACAAAAAAAAACCCAATTTCCGAACTCCAGATTCTACCAATAAGCCAAACACCACCCCTCCTGACGCATCCACTTCTTCGAAATCAAAAGGAGCTGTCCACGCGGTGATGGTCAAATCTCAAACACCGTCTAATACCCCACTAAAAACCACCTATAAGTACAAAGCCGAGCCCATCAATTACACTCCCTTGGGAGAAACTTATGGTGTCATCTGGAAAAATTGCTCAAAGCCGGAGCTATCACCTTGCCTCCTGTTAAACCCCACTCTGGGTTTTGATTCACCCACCGATATACCTTCCTGCTACAAAGAAAATGACTTTTGTAACTTTCACCGTGTAAAATGACATAGTCATGAAAACTGCAAGATGTTGAAAAACATAGTGCAGGAAATGGTTGACGCAGGTGATATAACCCTTGATAACCCGAATGCCCCTACCAACCGAAATCTGAAAATATTCAACAAACCATTCCCAAATCACTCTTCTAACAGTAACGTAACCAGGATATCTTAGCGAGGAAAGTGTTCATGAGATCCATGCAGTCTTCGACTCCCAGCCAAAAGCCTCTATCGAGAAAATTTGAATCAAGCCTCTCACTAATGCAGGGGCCCGAACCCTCCTTCACCACCATCAAACCAAGGCGAAATTATTCCTTTACCCATAAAGGAGTTAACTGCCCAGACTTTTCTTCTCATCGATGAGTCTTCTTATACCACATCCCTACAAGACTGCGAACGGATGTTATCTAACTTATCTATTTCCCAAACATCTCCTCCTAACGCTCTTGTTGCATAAGAGGAAGGCTCGCCACTCCTTTTGTCATCCTTAGATGAGAAATCTCTTGCACCGACATCACCGAATTCTTTAACCATAACAGACCATCTCAAACATGTCCTCCTACCTATTATTTCTTCATTGCCTAAATCTTTTCAACGACCAGTCAACCTCTTAACATCTATTGATACAGTACCTCATCTACCCCCTGTATCACACCTACAGTGGACTAGAATCACAACCCGTCTTTCTTCCGTATAAAATTTACAATTCACGCTTGAAGAACTTTTCTTCTCCATAAGATCGACGAGGTCCTATGGGAACGTTCTGAGTACCCCCTATTCTACTCAAATGCAGATGACCGATCCAGATACCTCTACCATATACCCGAAGTGTTTTACAGAAAACTCAAAATGTCTATGGTCCTCATATTTCATCCCCCGAATCCTTGCCAGTATCTCATCCACCTCTATTAACCTAACCAAATCTTCCCCTACACTTGGGACCCTCACCAATACCCAGCCTAACACACCCGCCTAAGCGACTAGATTTATCCAAAAATAAAGCCACCCCGCCACTTAGGAGACAAACTCCATCGTGCCTCTATCACGATCAAAACCATCATTCATCCAACCTACCTTCCATATGGGACCTTCATCCCTCCACCTTGCATCAATATTATCATACCTCCTGCGTTTTCTTCAAAACAACCTACGCCCTCCTACACCATACAGAGATCAAAGGATATATCAACGTTGCACCCCCACAGATTCCTGTCAACCCATCAACCCTAAACAAATCCATCATTTCAAAGGATTTATTTCTGTCACTCCCCTTTCTCCGTGGTTGTTCCCCGCTACCACGTCATCTGTAGCCTCATCATCTAACCAGCTGATGTGCTCCTGCCGCCAAAGAAACCAAGTTAGTGAAAAACACGTTGCTCAAACACCCCTTGGCTAAACCACCACCCGTACGAACCAACCATGCGCCAAACATTACCAAAAACCCGCCCAACCAATGCCCTCAGCCTCCTCATGATTGACCCACACAAAGGATATTACGACCCAAAATCCTTGCTAGTGGTGGAGTGGAGGAATGCGACCAGTTCCCTACCCCCACTTGGGACATAGACCCATCTAAACCTCGGGACCTATAGGTTATGATGAGTCTAAAATTGTGCCTTATCACCGAACACCAGGGACATGATTGTGGAGGATGCCCAACCAAAGACTTTTAAAAAAACCATCCTTCGTCAGTCACATCTCTAGAAGAGATAGAAAGGTGTAAGAAAGGACAAACTACGAAGGAGCGACCTTAGATTCAATTCCCTCTCATAGTACCATCGTCCCCGCCTCACCAAGAATCTATTCAATTATTACAACCACCTCTTGAAGACCATGATTATCCCACCATCTTCCTCATCTCAGGTCTACGAGATAATATGATTAGTGTTGCTACTCGAGCGCAGAAAAAAAACGTAGAAGCCAAAAGAAAGCACACCGGACGTCCTCTCTTTCGCTTCCACCATCCTGATCACACCACCACCCACAAAGTGGTTGTTCGTGGACCCGTTACCCCATCTCTAATGGAGTTTGCCATCTGAGCCATGATCTTAAAACGCTTCACCACTTACCATAAAATGACACTTATGATCTAATCGACTTCTGAATCTCATCGACAAGCTCTCGTGGCAACAACCTTATTCAAGGGATCGAGGTTTACCTAATGAAAACCTGCATGTTACCTCCATTCTTACACACAATCAAGTGCTTCTCTCACCAAACAATCCAATACCCCAACTCTTTATGTCTCTGTAAAACAAGTGCTTGCAGGCAAGTTTCTCGAAGACGAAATTGTTGACTTTGGTACAGAAGATCTGACCCTGCTCTTTCATCTCAGATACGTCTGGAACATCAGGGGGTAAGTCCGTGTGATTATTGATGGGGTGGGCGCAGCCTAACATCATCTCGTTCAAATCTTCCAACAAATGAATATCCCCTTCTAAGCACAATGTGTGGCCAATCCATACATGTTGCGATCATTCAATGATGCTATTACCGCTACCTTGGCACCATGATCCTTAAACCTCGGTAGGGACCAGTACTTTACCTGAACTCTTCTATGTCCTTGATGGAGAGTTCCAATACAATATATTGCTAGGTCGCCCTCTGGATTCGAGCTATGGGAGCGTTCCCTCAACCTTACATAGATGCATAAAATTTGAATACGAGGGAAGTCCTACACAGTATAAAGCTGATCCCTCCCACCTTTAAAACCTGCAATATTGATTTTTTACCGCCCTAATGATGGCTGTACCAATCAAGACACCCATTCATTCAACCCAAACATCCTATTCAAAAAAAAAAATGTGCTCAACAATCCACCTCAAACGAACCTTACACCTTAAATGAAACCACTGCGCAAAACCACCTTCCGTCCTGCAGCTGAAATATCCCAACCGCAGACCCCTTAGTAGATGTTTTTTCAATGCCTTACGCTGGGGGAGTATCGCCTATATAACGTTAGTTCTTTCCATACCCCACAGGAGTACGGACAGGTACATGCACATCCTACCTATGACCGTCGTGTGGGGGAAGTAATCCCCTACGGACCACCTCACTGCCGCACTAACCTAACATATGGGGGTGTCGACGCATCTTCCCAAACCTGAGCCTCACCCCTCTTGGTGTGGTTCCTTCCAATCCCAATACCCCTGCCGTCGATTTTGAACCCTCACCTTCTTGGCTGTACGGAAGGCTTTCCCTTAACAATGCCATCCCAACTACACGCAAGCGCACAATCCTCGATTTTCAACCTCGGTGGGGGAAGTGACAAATCACCGGCGGACCACTCGCCCATGTCCCTCACCAGACTTGATTATACATCTACCCCCCCTAACGATGTTTTTGCCAAAAATGCATATCACCTGGTCCATCCTCAATGCTCACTTCGATTTCCAGACATGCAAAACCAATGAAGGACCTGGTGGTTCGTGGTTGAAGGCCATGTGGATTGCAGATTAACTTACCTGAACAAGGATCCTACTTCTTATAGGCAAGGCCTGTACCATCCTGAAAGTTCTTCCATACCCACAGGAGTACCCCCTAACTTCACATCCCGAACCGCCCGTGTTGTGGAAGGACAATCCTTAACTAACCTAACATATGGGGGTGTCGACGCATCTTCCATTTCATAAATTTTTCCCCTCTTGGTGTGGTTTCCTTTCCAAATCCGATTTTTCAATACCTGACAAATTTTCGTTTCCCTCACCTTCTTGACTCGCTTGCTTGAAAAGACTTTGGTTTTGGTCTTTATGAACAAGGCCGACATACAATCATCCCCGTAACTACACGCAAGCACAATGATCGTAGTGGTCTCAGATTTTTGGGAACACTTACACCAAGGAACCTCGTGTCAGTTGTCTTCTAGGAAGACAACGACGTCACCCCTACCGAACCATCATCACCCATTTTGCCTTTGTCACCCACAGAGTTCGAGATCCCTGAATCTATCCCTCCTAACTTTTTTTTTTCATAAATGCTATCTTCCTAGGTCCTCTCACTTATCAACGCGATAATGAGGACCCCTCTTCTATCCCCCTTCTGTATCCAGACATGATTGAAGAGGACTCACCTTCAATTAACGTTGTTGAATGCCAGGATGATGACTCCATCCTCACTTACCTTGGCGCGGATGACTCTTATATTCAACGCGCCTTACCATCTGAAACTCAAACCATGCTGAACGAATCTACTATGAAATCAACATCCACACGGAGGAGGATCCTCACATTGTGAAGATCGGACAATCCCTTAACGCATCAGAACAAGTGCCTTTACTACCTTTCTCCGTGCTCACAACCAAGCTTTCGCTTGGTCCTACGCTGACATGCCAGGAATTGATCCTGACATTGCCGTCCATAACATTACACTGAAACCCGATTCCAAGCCAATTAAACAGAAATTGAGAAAAATGCATCCACGCATTGCCCTCTTGGTCAAAGAGGAGCTTCAACGACTTCTTTCTGTTTCCTTCATTCTGCCTATTGACTATCCTCAATGGATTTCTAACATCGTACCTGTCACTAAAGCGACGGGGGGACTTTCGGATATGCACGGATTTCTAGGATCTCAACCTCGCTTGCCCCTAAGGATGACTTCCCCCTACCTAGTATTGACCAACTTGTTGATCTCACTGCAGGCCATGAGATGCTCTCTCATGGATGGCTTTTTCAGGATACAACCAAATTTTGGTTGCACCCACCGCCGATCAACATAAAACTACCTTCATAACTCCTTGGGGAACCTTCTGTTACCGTGTAATGCCATTTGGCCTTAAGAATGCTGGTGCAACCTATCAGGGCTATGACCTACATTTTTCATGACATTATGCACACTATCCTTGAAGATTACGTCGATGATCTTCTTGGCAAATCTAAACATCGCAGTGAACATCTCGATGTTTTAACCATTATTTTTGATCGCCGTTACAATATTCTGTCCGTCTTCAACCAAAGAAATGTGTCTTTGGTGTCCTTTCGGGAAAACTTCTTGGCTTTATTGTCTCTGCGTGGCATTGAGGTCGACCCATCTAAAGTCAAAGCTATTCTAGAAATGCCCCCACCTACCAATCTTAAACAATTGCGTAGTTTACAAGGTAAGCTCCAATCTATCCGACGTTTCATCTCCCAACTCTCGGATCGATGTCAACCTTTCCATCACCTCCTTAAAAAAGACATTGACTTTCAATGGAGTGAAGAGTGCCACCAAGCCTTTGAGGCTCTCAAAGCTTATCTCTTGCAGCCACCAGTGCTTTTATCCCACCCCAGGACGACCACCTTTCTACCTTTATCTTTCTGCCACCGACCACGCTGTAGGGGCCATGCTTGCACATCGTGACTCTGAGAATCGAGAACAAGCCGTTTATTATATAAGTCGTACTTTGGTGGACTATGAGACTAGGTATACATGTAGAAAAGTTTTATGTGCCTAGCCCTATCATTCGTGGCCACCAAACTCCGACACTACCTTCTGAATCACAAAACTTTCGTCATCACCAACACGGGACCCCATCCATTACATGTATGCCAAACCTCATCTAAAACCAACGCATCGCCAGATGGCTCATGCTCCTCGCCGACCTCGACCTTGAGTTTGTCCACCAGAAATCAATCAAAGGACAAACCATCGCAGACCAACTTGCGGAAGCCCCTTTACCAGGGGAACAATTTTACCAATTTTACATTCCCCGACGAACTCATCGCCACTCTTTCACTCAGGGAGGAGTCGTATCCAATGACCCCCTCTTCTTCGATGGATCCAAATGCCAGCGCGGTGGAGGAGCCGGTTGTTCTCATTCCTCTCGACGATGAGCCTATGCCTCTCTCATTCCGACTCGATTTCCCTTGCACTAATAATACAGCGGAATACGAGGCCCTTGTTCTGGGTCTGCCAAGTTGCGTTACACTTAGGTATCAAATCTATCAATATTTTTGGCGACTCTCAATTGGTAGTCAATCAAGTTATGGGCATCTACCAATGCAAAAATGAGGAACTTCAAAAGTACAAACACTACGTGGATTCACTTCTAGCCTTATTTACTCGCTATTCTATCCAAACCATTCCCCGCTCCACTAACAAATTTGCGGATACTATGGCTTGCTTAGCCTCGCAAATTCCAGCTTCATCAACTGACTCTGACATTTTCGTCTTGGTCCAACAACTCTTTGCCCCATCTTATTCAGCCTCGGTTTTTTGTATGATAAATAATGTGTCTGCTAATTCACAGGATACCTGGTATCACCAATTTCACGACTACCTTACAACCTCTATTCTCCCATCTAAACTTACTAGTACCGGAAAAAACGCGCGTTTCTTAAACGCGTTTTCTGTTATGTTGTTATGGGGGGACTCCTTTATAAACGTGGCTTTGATGGCATCCTCCTTCGATGTCTCACCGGTGCGGAGGTCACCCATACCATCCAACAAGTCCATGACGGTATTTGTGGCGGACATTTTAGCGGCCTTGCCGTGGCCAAACGAATCCTTCGCCTAGGTTATTATTGGCCCTACTCTCAATAACGATTGCTACGAATATGTTAAGCGTTGTGTTATGTGTCAACAACATGCCAACCTTCAACATACTCCTAGCCACCCGCTACAGGTCGCCCGAGATCTTTGGCCTTTCTCACAATGGGTTCAAGTTTTCCAGTTCCTTGGACCAGAGGATCATGATCTCCTAAGCTGGATGAAGAGAGGGTTGGTTACAATTTTTGTAGGGATATAAGCTCATACCGGACCAGTGTGAAAGCTTGTTTGAACAAGAAATCCAAACCTAGAGCTTTTTAAAAGTAGGATTACTTGTTCTGGTTTGTGGGAAAAAAAAAAAAGCATGAACTCAGGAAGCCATGTAAGTTGATTCCCTTGGCTTGGTCCTTTTAAAATTAGGCATTTTTCTGGAGGAAAATTCATTCGATTGGATTATCTAGATGGTCGCCTCTCCCACTTCCTATATGGGAAGTATCTGAGTTGTTCAAGTACTAAGGGGGACTAGGCCGCCCCCTGCTATAGATTCTATACATTGTTTTTGGTTTTGGGTTGTTCTTGTGTTTTGTTTTCTATGCTTTAAGTTTTGGTTTATTTCATTTTGTGTTGTTTTTCTTCTGTGCTTGGTTTGCCTTTGACTTTATTGGCCAATGGATAAAGCACGGTCTACTTTTGCAGTTTCTATGGTTCCTTGGTCTTTGCCTCTTTCCTCTATAAGTCATCCACATAAAGATCCAGCTTGTCATTGTAGACACCAAATTTGTGGGTCTTAAGAACCCCCTTGTGACCGCATCTCATTTCAAACCTAACATCATCACCTAAAACCTTACACAATTATTTAGTAATTACCTTGTAATTGATAAAATTCCACATCACCTTACCTGACCACCTCATTTTGCACGATCAGGACTAGTTCTAACCCTAAATAACCTATTAAGACCTAAAACTTGGGTCCACACCTACACCATGACTTATTGAACCCTTTCTCGCACCAAAAACCGGACTTCTAGTCACTGACAAGCCCGCAACAATCATGATCAGGCGAAAGTAGGGAAAGTGGGCTTTTACTAAAAATAAGCCTGCTTTTTCATTACCCGATTACAGTTCCTGACTCGACCATCGTCGTTACGTAAACCTCCGCCCATCGGTTCCCTGTAAAATGGGCTCCCAAAAACCCAAAAATAGAGGTCAAGGCTTTGTGGGATCAAGACTTGCGAGCTCAGGAGCGCTCAGGAGGAATCTGTGATTTTCCTTGGCTGAGTCGAGACAAGTGAAGAGATAAGAAGAGTTTGCGAAAGGCGATCAAGCCCAGGCTGCAACCGTGTGTACAAGAGCCCTGTGATACTCAGCCACCTGATCATCGGGAGAGAGCAAGGAGAAAGATATCTCATCTTCTGTGAGTCAAGCATGTACCTTAGTTCTGACCTTCTGTCCTCCGAGTTCTTGGACCTGCATTCTTCGCCCGTCAATAACCAGTAAGTTACATTTGCATGTCCCCTTGTTAATAAACTTCTTAGAATTTTGAATCACAGTCATCACAAATCCAATCCAGAATCTACTACACGGAAACATATGATCTAAACTATCCTTCTTTACTCTCATCACCTCATTACCTAATTCACCCATTACTTCTAGCCTTACAAACCAACCACAGTACCTATAACCACAACCACCCCACAACACAACGAACCCAAAGTTCCTGACCCTACCGATAGCGGTTAATCAGTAACGCATCGGTTATTTGTGGTTCCCCCCCCTCGCCAATCAGCCTTTCCTCACTTGTTTTCACCAAAGCCACCTTCATTGCTATTTTCCAGTCTTTGGTGTTTTAATTCAGTTAGCCCCGGACACTGCCGACCACATTCGAAAGGAACCGTTTTATATTTCTGAGGACAATGCAGTTCCTCATTATTTGTCTCAATCAAAATCTTGTGTCTTGTGTTCTATTGGCAAGGTGTCCTTCCACCGCCAAACGGCGTTCTTCGCAGTCAGCGATCTTTCTCTACGGTAGGAACAACCCTCTCCGACATTCAACAGTATTCCTCTAGCCCTCACCCTTATCATTTCTACAAAGGAATGCAAGGATAGGACGCAAACTCTTTCCCCGGCAGCCCGACACTTTCCTGAGTAAAATATTTTGGCGCGCCCGGTGGGACCCATTGGGTTCTTTCTTGCGTTGCTTTCATATAGGGTTCATCTACTTGTTGTCGTTTCTTCTTAAAGATTATTCACACGGTTTTAATTATTTCGTACGAACTTGCTTTGCTCTTACATTTGCATTCAGGAAAGTCCTCTCTTTGTTCAATCGAACCTAATTTTTGCATTGGGTTTAAACCAGGGCATTGCATCCTAATTGGGTTATTCAATTCTAGTGAAACCGTAGATACGTACCAGGTCGTAACGTGGGGCTGGTGAATCCACGGTTTGACAGAAAATTTAATCTTTACTTCATGACACAAACACATTACGATCACTTACACAATTTAATCAAATCTCAAACTCCCCCCTTTTCCGTGGTTCTTCCTCGCACATTGAGGACTTATAAGCCAAAACAAAAATTGACATTTCCCCTAAGTACTTTTTGTTTCGGGATTTCTGCCATTCATCTCTACGTTTAAAGGAATTAAGCCAGATATTGAAATTAACCCTAGGTTAGTATCTGGATTTACGGTGTACTTGCTGTTTTTTTTAGTTTATTTCTTTGTCCTATTTCGTCTTGTGTGAATCACATAATTTGACAAGTATACTAAATTGTTAAAACTCAAATTAGCAGCCTTTTATATTCTTGTTATCTAGACTTTTTACCGGGGACACTCCGGTTACCTGACCGCACCTCGGCTTATGTATAAACGAATCGGTTATAAGATCGATACGGTACTGTCTCCAGTCGTGCCCACCAGCAAACTACCCCAATTTGACCAGTCTGAGTTTTGTTTCTGTTCATGACAGATTGAAACCCTGCTATGCAACTCCTTTCCATGGTTGGTATCACTCGAAGCAACGCCGCCGCCATGGTTTTTCAACATGCTTGCCTGTTCTTGCCTGAATCAGGCCCTTCACATGCGGTGGGGAATCCTACAAGCACTACCAACGAGGTTCCTAAATTCCTGTGCGGGAGGGCTAGGAATTGCCAAGTCATTGGATGCTAATCCTAGTGCTGTACAATACTATTTGTCTCATTGCCCCTGACCGTAAGCCTGGATGGTAGCTCACTCTGTGGTATGTCATTATATAGCTACTCATTTAGCTCCATCCGCCTTGATGACACCGCCTGCTTGCTCGCTGCTTTAGCCCCATTATCCAAATCCAATGGGTCAGAGGTCAAAAGACACAGATTAGCTTTCCTTTGGTTAATCTTGGGACCCCCACATATCAATTACACCGACTGCCACCCTACCTCATCTCATCTGCAGACCGCCCGTTCATGGACTGCTCTTTGCCACTAATCCACATGAGCTTCCTTCTCAAGGTCCGCCTCACCCTTTCATCCCAACACGTATCCGTGACTAAAAAAACATCCTATATGGGAAAATACCTGATTCGGTTAGCCCCCCCCCCTTAACTTATTAAATCCTCCATACCTATCAACACTTAACCCACATTGTCTAGCAGAGGCCTTGCGCCCAATTGCCTCGTTTCTACCACAAAACCGTCCTATCTATCCAAACAAGACTGTATCAAACAATGATGGAAAAAATGCTAAATTGGAGGCTTATGTTGCAGGAAGATCTCTAGCCCGCCTGACATCACGAGCAGTTTGTCAGGAGTATTCACCCTCAGTCTGTCCCCTTCATTCCTATTCCTCCTCAATGGGCGTTGTGAAAATTACTCGTTTTATTAGTAAGAGTAGCTCAACAACACTGCGGATCATTTAGATTGTGCTTGTTATTGATGTTAATGATTGAGCCTGTTATCCGCACAAACTTTCCAGTTCCTTATCCGGACCCGCTTGGAGTGGACCAGTAGCCTTTACCCAGCAATCAACTCTTTCTTCTTAACCAACTAGCCAATCTTTCTTGGATCATTTCTCCATTTAACATTGCCACAGAGAAGTATCTATCACCGACCTTTATGATCGACATTCGAAGACGAATTATCGTAGATTTCGTTGGACGAGGAGTGGCCTATCAAAAGGCTTACATCTTGCCTTCCTCAGGTGAACTCCTATCGAACTTTTACGTTGGGACACTGCGCTAAGCCCACTCTCTCCACTAACCCTCCACAAACTTCACAACTTTCCGTTACATTTGATACGCCGCCCCGCCTTTCCGCCACCCCACCCTGGCTAGGAAATTCAGACATTCGCGCCTGTCAAAGAAGCGCCCAAGAGAGACACCCCCCCCCCCCCCCCTCCCGGTTGCACCCAACCCAAAAACCCCCCAATTTCCACCCCTCCCCCCCTCCGAACTCCACGACTTTACCCATAAGACCCACCCCACCCTCCTGACGAACTCCCCACTTCTTCGACATCAAACGGCACAGTGTCCAACGCGGGGTGATGGTCAAACTTCAAACACGTCTAATTAGCCCCCCCCCCTACAAACCACCTTTAAGCTACCCAACCCCGCAGCCCGAGATCCCCCCTATTTCTTACCACTTCCCTTGCGAGACAATTCTGGCCTGTCATTTGGACAAATTGCTCCAAAGCCGGAGCTATCACCTTGCCTCCTGTGTTAACACCACACTCTGGGCGTTTGATTCCACCCACGCTATACCTTCTGCTACAAAGAAAATTGACTTTTGCTAACTTTCACCGTGTAAAATGACATCCGTCATGCAAACCGCACCCCTCCCGATGTTCGCCAATAAACATAGTGCAGGCAAATGTTGACGCACGACCCGTGATCAACCCTACTGGATAACACGAATGCCCCCTCCCAAACAGACTTGAAAATATAAACAACCATCTCCGCAACCATCATCCTCTCTAACACTAACGTAAACACCACGCCGCCTCCTATCTTAGCGAGAACGTGCATCCATGAGATCCATGCAGTCTTCGACTCCACGCATAAACGCCTCTATCGCGCGAAAATTCTTGAATCAAGCCTCTTCACCTGAACATGAGGGGGCCCCCCGCCCCACGACCACCCCTTCATACACCACCATCAAACCAAGGCGAAATTATCCTTTACCCATAAAGGAGTTAACTGCCCAGACTTTTCTTCTCATCGATGAGTCTTCATACCACATCCATACAAGAGCGAAGGATGTTATATAACTTATCTATCCCAAACAATCTCCTCATAACGGCTATTGTTGCATAAGAGGGACGGCTCGCCACTCTTTTGTCATCAGATGGAGAAATCTCTTTGGGCACCGACTATCACCGAAATTCTTTAACCATAACAGACCCTCCAAACATGTCCTCCTACTATTATTTCATTCATTGCTAAATCTTTTCAACGACCAGTCAACCTCTTAAATCTATTGAGTACAGTCCCTCATCTACCCTGTATCACACCTTACAGTGGACTAGAATCACACCCCGTTCTTTCTCCGTATAAATTTACAATTCACGCTTGAAAAAGACTTTTATCTCCATAAGATAGACGAGTTCCTATGGGAGACGTTTGAGTACCCCCTTATTCTACTCAAATGCAGATGACCGATCAAGATAACCTCTACCATATACCCGAAGTGTTTAAGAAACTCAAAATGTCTAGGTCCTCATTATTCAGCCCCCGAATCTCTGCAAAGTATCTCATCACCTCTATTAACCTAACAATCTTCCCTACACTGGGACCTCACCAAACCCAGCCTAACAACCCGCCTATAAGCGACTAGATGTATCCAAAAAATAAAGCCACCCCGCCCACTTAGGAGACAAAAACTCCATCGTGCCTCTATCACGATCAAAACCATAATATCACACCCTGACCTTTCACTATTGGGACCTCATCCCCTCCACCTTGCCATCAATATATCATACCTCCGGCGTTTTCTTCAAACAACCTCGCCTCCTACACCCATAGCGAGAATCAACGGATATATAAACGTTGCTCACCCCACATATCCTGGTCCACCCATCAACCTAAACAAACTACCATAATCAAAAGGATTTATTTTCTTGTCACTCCCTTTCTCCCGTGGTGTATACCCGTACCACGTCATCTGTAGCCTCATACTCTAACCAGCTGAATGTAGCTCCTGCGCCAAAGAAACCACGTAGTGAAAACCAGTGTCAACACCCCTTGGCTAAACCACCAACCCGTACGAACAAACCATGCCAAACATACCAAAACCCGGCACAACCAATGCCTCAGCTCTCCTTGATTGTGACCCCACAAAGGATATTACGCCAAAAATCCTTGCTATTGTTGGTGGAGGAGGATATGCGACCATTTCCCTCCCCCACTTAGACCTATGACCATCTAACCTCGACCTATAGGTTATGATGAGTCAAAATTTGTGCTTATCACCGCACACAGGACATGATGTGGAAGGGAGAAAAGCTTTAAAAAACCATCCTTCGTCAGTCACCTCTCTCAGATAGAAAGGTTAAGAAAGGACAACTTTACGAAGGGAGAGACCTTTACTTCAATCCCTCTCCTAACATCTGTTCCCGCCTCACAAAGATATATCATTATTACAACCCCCCCCTTGAAGACCAATGATTTATCCCAACCATATTCCTCATTCTAAGGTTCTAAGAGATTAATATGATAGTGTTGCTACTCGAGAGCAGAAAAAAAACGAGAAAGCAAAAAGGAAGCACCACGGCGTCCTCTCTTTCTCCTTCCACCATCCTGATCACACCCACCACCAAAAGTGGTTGTTCGTGGACCCCGCTACCCCATCTTACATGGAGTTCCCATCGAGCCATGATCAAAAAGCTTCACCAAATGACCCATAAAAATGGACACTTTATGATTCTAATTCAGACTTCTGAATCTCATCGACAAGCTCTCGGGAAAAATTCTTCAAGGGATCGAGGTCTTTACCTTAATGAAAACCTGCCTGTTACCTCCATTCTTACAACAATCACGTTGCTTCTCTCACCAAACCAATCCAATACCCCAACTTTCTCTGTCTCTGTACAACCAAAGGTTGAGGCAGTCAAGTTCTCCGAAGACGAAATGTTGACCTTTGGTACGAAGATTTCCTGACCGCTCTTTTCATCTCAGTTAGGCTGGGACATTCGGGTACGTCGTGTTATGATTGATGGGGGGGCGCAGCCTAAAACATCATCTCTAAAATCATTCCAACAAAGAATATCCCTTCTAGTACATTGTGTGCCAATCCCATCATGTTGCGATCATTCATGATGATATTACCTCTACCTTAGGCACATGTCCTAACATTCGGTAGGACACGTACTTTACCGCAACTCTTTCTATGTCCTTGATGGAGAGTTTCCAATACAATATATTGCTAGGTCGCCCTTGGATTCGAGCTATGGATGCGTTCCCTCAAAACTTAATAGATGCAATAAAATTTGATAAGAGGGGAGTCCTACACGTAAAAGCTGATCCTACCCCCCTTTAAAACCTGCAAATATGAATACCGACCTATGATGTGTGTTGTACCAATCTAAGACACCTCATTCAACCCCAACCATCCTCTTCAAATGATGCCTAAACCATCCACCTCAACCGCACCTAAACCTTCAAATGAAAACCCACAG
This sequence comes from Taxus chinensis, assembly GCA_019776745.2. Classification (NCBI taxonomy): domain Eukaryota; kingdom Viridiplantae; phylum Streptophyta; class Pinopsida; order Cupressales; family Taxaceae; genus Taxus; species Taxus chinensis. Next base: position 225,133,273 of record CM034151.1, on the reverse strand, counting down.
TCGCAAAAAACCACTTCCCTTCCTGCAGCTAAATCCCAACCTCAGACCCCTTAGTAGATGTGTTTTTAACGCCTTACGCTGGGGGAAAGTATCGCTATATAAAACGTTAGTTCTTTCCGTAACCCCACAGGGAGTACGGGACAGGTACAGGCACATCCTAACCCTATGACCGTGTGTGGGGGAAAGTAATCCCATCCGATCAATCTACCACACTAACCTAACATATGGGGGTGTCGACGCATATTCGTTGGCCCTGAGCCCCCTCTTGGGTGGTCTTCCATCTGATTTTCAAGACCTGAAAAATCGTCGTTTCGCCCTCACCTTATTGAATCGATGTGTGCTTGGAAAGGCTTTGGTTTGGTCTTTATGAACAAAGGCCACATACAATCATCCCCGTAACCTACACGCAAGCACAATGAGCGTAGTGGTTCGGGATTTTTTTTTTTTTTTTTTTTTTTTTTTTTTGGGGGAAAACACTTACACCGAAGGAACACGGGTCAGTGTCTTTAGCGACAACGAGTAACCCCTACCGAACCATCATCACCATTTGCATTTGTCACCCAAGAGTCGATAGATGAATCTATCTCCTAACTTTTTGTGTCATAAATGCTATCTTCCTAGGTCCTCTAACTTATCAACGCGATAATGAGGACACCTCTTCTATCCCCCTTCTGTATCCAGGAAATGATTGGAAGAGGACTCAACTTCAATAACGTGGGTTGTTGAAGCCAGGATGATGACTCCATATCCTCACTACTTGGCGCAGATGACTATTATATTCAACGCGCCTACCATCCTGAAACTCAACCATGCTGAACGAATCTACATTGAAATCACATCCACACGGGAGGAGGATCCTCACATTTTGATGTGAGATCGGACAATCCCTTAACACATCAGAAAAAAGTCACCTTTACTACCTTTCTACGCCTGCTCGCAACCAAGCTTCGCTTTGAGTCACGCTGACATGCCAGGGATATTGATCCTGACAATTGCCGGTCCATCCCTTACACTGAAACTCCGATTCCAAACCAATTAAAACAAAATTGAGAAAGAAGAAAAATGCATCCACGCATTTCCCTCTTGGTTCAAAGAGGATCTTCAACGACTCTTTCTGTTTCCTTCATTCTACCTATTGACTATCTTCCATGGATGTTTCTAAAAATCGACCTGTCACTTAAAGCAACGGGGGGGGACTCGGTATATGCACGGATTTCTGGGATCTAAACATCGTTGCCCTAAGGATGCACTTCCCCATACCTAGTATTGACCAACTTATGATCTCCATGCAGGCCAGGAGATGCTCTTCTCTCATGGATGGCTTTTCAGAGATCACCCACACCAAATTTTGGTTGCACCCGCCGATCAACATTTTTAAAACGCATTCATAACTCCTTGGGGAACCTTCTGTACCGTGTAATGCCAGTTTTTGGCATTAATGAAATGTGGTTTGAACCTATCAGGGGGCATGACTACATTTTCATGACATTATGCCACACTATCCTTAAATACGTCGATGATCTTTTTGGCAAATCTAAACATCGCAGTGAACATATCGATGTTTTAACCTTAGTTGTGAGCACCTGTTACAATACCTGTCCATCGTCAAACCAAAAGAAAGTTTATTTGGTGTCCTTTCGGAAAACTTCTGGATTTATTGTCTCTCTGCGTGGAATTAAGGTCGACCCATCTAAAGTCACAGCTATTCTAGAAATGCCCCCCCTACCAATCTTAAAAATAATGAGTATTTTCCCAGGTAGCCCAATCTCATCCGACGTTTCATCTCCAAACTCTGGATCGATGTCAACCTTTCCATTCACCTCCTTAAAAAAAGACATTGCTTTCAATGGAGCGAAGAGTGGCCACCAAGCCTTTGAGCGTCTCAAAGCTATCTCTTGCACGCCACCTTGCTTATCCCACCCCAGGCTGGACCGCCCTTTCTATCTTTAACCTTTCCGCCATGACCACACTTAGGGGCCATGCTTGATTATCGTGACTCTAAGAACGAGAACAAGCCGTTTATTAATAAGTCGTATTTGGTGAGGGACTACTGAGACTAGGTATACCCATGTAGAAAAGTGATTTTCCTAGCCCTATCATTCATGGTAACAAAAATACGGACACTACCTTTTGAATCACAAAACTTTCGTCATCACCAAACACGGCCCCATCATTACATGTATGCCAAACCTCATCTCTTAAACCAACGCATCCACCGATGGCTCATGCTCCTCACCGACTCGAACCTTGGTTTGTCCACAGAACTCAATCAAGGACAAACCATCGTAGACCAACTGCGGAGCCTTTACCAGGGGAACAATTTACCAATTTACATTCCCCGACGAACTCATTACACTCTTTCACTCAGGGAGGAGTCAGTATCCAATGACCCCTCTTCTTCGATGGATCCAAATTGCCAGCGCGGGGCAGCGGAGCCGGTTGTTTTTCTAATTCTATCGACGCTGAACCCCTTATGCGTTTCATTCCGACTCGATTGACCTTGCAAATAATACAGCGGAATAACGAGGACCTTGTTCTGGGTCTCCAAGTTGCGTTACACTTAGTTATCAAATCTATCGATATTTTAGGCGGGATCTCAATTGGAGGTCAAACCAAGTTATGGCATTACAATGAAAAAATGAGCAACTTCAAAAGTACAAACACCATGTGGATCCCACTTCTAGCCTTATTTATCATATTATATCAAACCATTCCCGCTACACTAACAAAATTGCGGATTACTATGGCCTTGCTTGGCCTTGCAAATTATAGGCCTTCATTCAACTGACTCTGACATTTTCATCTTGGTCCAACAACTCTTTGCCCCATCTTATTCAGCCTGGTTATTGTACGATAAATAATGTGTCTGCTAATTCCCATAGGATAATTGGTCTCACCAATTCCAGACTACCTTACAACCTCTGTTCTCCCATCCTACATTACTGTACCGGAAAACGCGTTGTTCTTAAACGCCGTTCTCGTTATGTGTTATGGGGGGGGCCTCCTTTATAAACGTGGCTTTGATGGCATCCTCCTTCGATGTCTCATCGGTGCAGGGTCCACCCATTAACATCCAACAAGTCATGACGGTATTTGTGGCAGACCATTTTCGGCTGCAGGGCCCAAGGACTTCCTTCACCTAGGTTATTATGGCCTACCTCTCAATAAAAGATTGCTACGATTTATGTGAAGGTTGTGTTATGTGTCAACAACCTGCCAACCTTCAACATACTCCTAGCAACGCTACAGTCGCCCGCGAATCTTGGCCTTCCCAATGGGGGTTTAGCCTTATTGGTGAGATTTTCATCCGTCCTGATTCGCAACGTCACCATGGATTATCACGCAAACCCGAATAGTACACAAAATGGGGGGAGGCTTATTCTTGCTCATTCAAACAAAAAATAAAAAATGTAGAGTTCATTGAACCACCACTCTCTGTAATTTTGGGGTTCCTCATCCCCTGGATAAAGGACATTATGGAAAATCTTTCAAAAACAAGTGGTTGCAGGGACCTCTGCGACCAACTTTGGCTATCAAACTCAGCTTTCATCACCCTACTATCACAAGCAAATGGACAAGTGAATCCTCTGATAAAACCCATAACCCAAATCCTCATGAAAGTTGTCAATGGAATCTGGAAGAAATTGGCACGTCACCTCCCTTTGCCCTTTGGGCTTTCACTAGCATTCTACCTCACTAATGCCACACCTTTTTCTGGTATTGGTCAGCGAGGGGTTGTCCTGCTCTCGAAGTACACTACCCTCCCTTAGAATATCTCTTCAGATATTCTCACCAACGATGATTTTCGACAAGAGCCGTTAGCCCATGGAGCTTCTGACGACTCGTATTCGCTCTGTCACCTCCAAATCTATCACCAAAAACGTATCAAGCATACCTTAGTGATAAGCGACTTCATGAGCATACCTTTAAGGTTGGTGATCTTGTCCTCAAAGAGAATCAACATGTAAACCAAACTAGAAAAAGAGCAAAGTGGAAAATTTTCTCCCAATTGATGGGCCTTATATAATCACTCCAAATTATGAATCAGGCACTATCGTTTAAGCTCGATTAATGGTAAAACCTGAGCCTAACCCTTAATGCCTACATACTTCGACCATTCACTGTTAATCTAGTGGTATATCACTCTTCTACCTGCGCTGTCCTTTGAGCTCACTACCACACTACACTTTGTTTCATACACCCTCATAAAAAAACTCAAGCTCACATAGTTTTATTCTCACTTCACCTCAGCAATGCGTCCCTTTTTAGTCTAGTCCAGGGACTTCAAAGTATTACAATAAGCCGTCATATCTTATGGATTTTCTGAGTCAAATACTTCCTACAAAAGTAACTAGATGCTTCACGTCAAAAGGACATCTAGCTATCTACCTCTAATATAGACTGCTCCCTCGAAGGACAAGATATGCCAAACTATGCGCTACTTATTATATAGACGCTCCCCCGACGGACAGATATGCACTACAAAAATATCTGGAATATAATAGATACTCCTCGAAGGGCAGCTATTACACAGTCAGCCTTTATCAAAGCTTTCGCATTGATCAGCTGGTGAAGACCTCAAGAATAGTACCTCAATATCCCTTGTAGGAATTCCCGCATCGCTCAGTCTATATTCAATACATAAAAGGCCTCATCAAAAGAACTTGATGTCATGGATTGTCTATTTAGGTTAGGTTCTCTTAGTTCCAGACACTCGCTTGGTAAACAAGTTCCTCTGTACCTCAGTTATATCATCCACTCATCCTAACCAGTATTGCTGTTTCAATCAAGGGACGTAACGTACAACTAGATATACGGTGATCATTACAACTATTTTCACCTATTGACTTCTAGTCTATGCACGGTAACCTAGGGCTTCAAGCGTTCTGCGTTGTGTTGTTGTTTAGCTCTTTTCACCTACGGAGGACTCCTTTCCATCTTTGCCTCGCTCAGGATTGGGTGTTGATCTTAATCAGGAAATGGTTCCCTTCAATTGAGGTAGGCTAACTTTCACTTCCCTTCTACTTTTACAAACAGCACAATTCATTACCAACACCACAAACCTTACCTTACCAATATTAATATCACTATTTTACCAAACCAACCAATTGCCTAAACAGACCAAATTGCCTAAATTCACCTCTCCCTTGGTCCTAAGGGAAGAACTACATTGGGCTGAGGCACCTCCGTGCTTTGTGCAAGGTGCTATGTAGGCAGCACTTGGAGGACATGGGGTCTCCCACGGTTAGTCGGGACCATCCCCTACCATAACCGATATGTGTGGTAAATTATACATTTTTTTGTGTATTTCTATTTATTACATTCCTCTCTATCCTTTTTCAAAACACCAAAAGTCAAAACGTAAAATTTCTTATTTATAATAAACTCAAATAACATATATTGTCCAATCTTATTTAGAGTTAAAAGAATCCATCTCTCTATCATGACACGCAGGTCGGCATCCTATGATTTTATTACCTTGCAACATTTAATTTAGACCCTCACGGCCTCATCCCGACCAGGTGATGATCGTTGATCGTCGACGCATTTCGCCAGGGCTCTCGTCCTCAAAGGTTTACCATGGCTAGTGGTACACCCACTGATTGCCAATCTCTCCTGTAACAATGAATACACACTCTCGCATGAGGAATCCAGCCTCTAGTCTCTCCGCCCGTGGACTCTACACCCGCGCTAACAATTCCTCTTGTCTCATCATCTACATTTGGAGCTCATGAAAAACTAAACTCTACAGACGATCTCTCTCGCTGTAATCACAGCTATGTTAGGGGCGATCAGTACACCTGCAACCTTGCTACCACCTAACATAGTAGGCCTCTACATTCCTGCATCCAGTACCTGCGATCGGCTTGCTATCTCCTTCTGGCCTTTGGAGTGTTGACCGGGAAGGTGAGAATGCTGCCTTGGCGTCGATCCTCATATATGGTTCATAAGCCAGGGGTAATCCGGCACAAATCCAAATTGCGCCGCACGTGATCGAGAGGAATCCTCTCTTACTCACTGGCCTGTGCCTGCGATCACCTCAATGCTATACCCCCTCAACTCTCAGCTATTTCTCTGTTACAATTTAGTTCCCGTAAGGGCCTCCAACAGCAGATATCCGCAATTCATCACCCCTCTCCCTACTGCTTGTAATACTCAATGTCCACCCTCAAACATGGGATCTTGCCTCGTGTTATGACTAGACCCATCGATGGAATCCCACCTCTGTTACTCCAGTCTCTCCTGACTGGATTGGGTCGGGCATATTGGTGTTCACAACCAATGGTGCTCATAGGCCCAACAGTGTAGATATGTAATAGTCTGAACAATCCAGTGTCACTCCTGTGATTCACCTAAGCCCATAAACCTGTATAACTTGCCAAAGATGAACGGGTGCCATGCAAAAAGCATGTTCCTTTCTATCATCTCCCAAATAAAACACCATAATGCCTTTGGAAATCTTCCCCCATCCGCCCATCGGTAATGCATAATACCCTACCGAATATCATTAATATCACTGCTAACCTTGTATCTTAGGGCTGTGCTGCATACTATACCCATATGTGAATGTCAAACCTCGCTGTGTGTCAAATTCGTGCGTATGACCAAATATTGTTGTTATCGCTCACGCGCCGTGCTAGGTAAATGCCTGTGATATCGGGTTTTTTCCTGTAATAGGGAGTCTCAAAATACGGAAACACATCTTCCAATGTTACTGTCATCTCCCCTGTTGGTAGATAGAAGGTAGTTTTTCTCAGGATCATCTCTCAATCAACACCTGCAACAAGCATGGTTAGTGCAATTCGTGAATAATTAGCAGATTCCACTGAACCCCAAATGATTTATCAAGGTCCATTCAGCTGGGTACATCCGCTCGGATTCATGACAACAGCGCTGGTGGCACCACTATCATTCATCCTCAAACTCTGTGCCTTGCCTGCATTACGTCCAAGACAACAAACAACCATTCATCCATCAGGGGTTTTGTTTTTTCTCCAATTCTGGAAAAATTCCTATGCAGCAACCGGTAGTTATAGCTAACCGGTACCGGTTCTGTAACCGATACCGGTTATCTCTAACCGCTATCGGTCACTGTTACCTTCATACAGCCTGCCTACACACACCACCTACGACAATAATTTGAGCGTTTATCCCTCTCTGTACATACAGACATACCCGAAACCCCTGATTACCTACCCCGTCACACTCACCTCATCTATAACCCTTGCTATCATGTTTTCTTTCTCATATCTACCCACTTAATCAACCCCATCCTATTCAAAAAACATGCAAAAATCAACTCACAACCAAAATGTTTACCTCTTGGGTTGCAGCAGCTTGAGGTGGCACTTGTCTTCCCTCTCATCCCTGCCTGTTGGATGCTTCTCCTCGTTCTACCATGATCACCACCCTTTTCAAATTTGCCTTTCTGCCATCTGAATCTCAGATCACATTCACTTTCCCTGTCTCTTTTCTCCTTACCACTCAAATCTCTCATGCAATTCCCTGTCTTAGTCGTCAAAAAGCGTCGCATTCGTATATTTAACCTCTTGCATGGCTCTAAAAATAAGAACTTCAGTTGCCACCTACGCTTTTCTATTTTTAGAAAAATCTCATTTTGGAATAACCGGTATCGGTTACCTAACCGATATCGGTCTATACTATACCGACATCGGTTAGCTAACCGACGTCGGTCACATACCCACCTTTTTCAAAACATAGTCCTTTTCTTTATTTATTTTTATCTAATTTTTGGAGGTGCCCGCCTCTTTTTCCTGCATACCAACACTGATAGCTATAATATTTTCATCAAATCCACATCTCATTACAATTTCATCCATATCATCTATCTACATTACCACAACAAACAAATCATCAACAAACGATATCAAAAACCATTAATCTATATACCATTTGGATCCAACTTAACAGCTACATACATACATTTTCATAAAATCAGCAACAAAACATACAACATTTCATAATACAACATGTCAATTAAACTCATCATTTATATCTACATACATCCCATCAACAAAAGACATCAACATCATTAATATATAAACACCATGTAAATCCAGCTCATCGTACATCAAATATCACAAACCATCGACAAAACATTTAACGCATTTTTAAACACAGCATGTGGATCAAAACATCATATCTATATATATACAAGGTTTCAACTATACAATGTGCCTTGCATCGGGGCCTCTGTGATCTCATAATCCAACAAAGCCGGCACGCAGGCCGCAATAACCGTCAAAAACCTCAACATGGCTTGCAGGCCGGTCTCTCATATCAAAAAAATACTCGGCTCGCAGACTGGTATCAACTATATAACTCATACTCGGCTCGCAGGCCGGTATACAATAAATGAATGAATGAATCAATGAATACATAATATGTAGGCACGCAGGCCTCTATAAACATAACCGGTTCGTAGACCGGTACCCATATCCAATATACAAATACAAAAACAATGCCGGGATCCCTCAGCTCTCCCCACCACCCTCAGCACCTCTCCCTGCTGGTCCCTGTGGTGCCTCTCGCCTCCTGCCTATAACAGACACACCGGCTTTGGCTGCACCTCCATGCGATCTCTGACTATGAGAGGTCTCTACTCTATAGGCTGCATATGGCTGATACTCAGCTCCAGTACCATCAAGAACATCTTGATAGTACCGGGCCTCCGCTCTTGCTTCCATATACCTATCCCACGCCACCATCGCTGTTGGGGCTGGTCCCCTAACTCCTACTACCAGTGCCCCCTGTGCCTGTGCTGGTGCTGCTGGTGGTGCCTGTGGCTGGGGTGGTACCTGTGCCGCTGCTGGTGGTGCTGCCTGTACCTGTACCTGTGCCTGGGGCTGTGGCTGTGCCGCTGCTAGTGGTGTTTCCTGTGCCTGTACCTGAGCCTGGGCTAGCTGCCCCTGTAAGACACCTATCTGTGCCTGTACAGCAGCCAGCTGCCCCTATAATAGCTGCACCTGACCCCTGAGCTGATCTCACTCTGCTATCACCACTATCAAGTCTGGATGTGCTACCCTCGCTGCTCTCTGACCAGCCCACCAAACCATATATGCTCCCGTACAGCCAGCATCATCTACAGTGTCATCTGCCAGCCTCTATGCAACCCAATCTGGATCCACGGGCTGTGGTGTAGGCAGTGGGGCCTCTACATCATCCCTTTGGTACTGAGGGAAGCGAGGGGGCTCATCCTGTCGTAGCCCCATCTGCCTGCGTACCCTCTCCAGGGGTATCCTCTCATACTCTCCCGGCCTCCGTCCCGCTATCCAGAATGTGTATTGGATCCACTGCAACTATCCTCGGGCTCCTCCACGGGGGTGATGACCTCTATACGGTCTCCATACAATATCTTCCGCTGTCAGGCCCTCTAATAAATGCCTGTAATAAGCGACGTCCCGCCCTGCAAGCACTGCTCGTTGCTGGCCCACGACCCCCAACCACCTCTGAAAGCCGTATCTATATATGACCTGTGGCCCTGGCTGCTGGGGTAATCCTACTGGTCTAATGCATATGATGTGCTCATATGCCCAACAGTGAAGCAAAAATGTCAAACAAATCCCAAATCGCCTCATCCGGCGATAGCCCCACAGCTCTCTATATAACTACACCAGGTATACTGGTGCCCAAGCATAACATGTGTGCTCCTCCACCATCTCATGTAGCACCCCCATCAGCGCCCGTGGAAAGCGGCCTCCCTCTGAGCCTGGGAGGGCGAAGCAGGTGATCCCGATCATCATCAACACGGCAAGACATGTCTCATATTGGTGCACACAGTACATATCCCCATACCTGATACTCGCACTGTGATATGTCAATAGCGCGGTTGCATCCCCAAAAACCTGTAGGATGTTGTCCATGGCTATCTCTGCATCCACCTAAAAGACTGCCTCTCCATTGATAGGTAATCGAAGGATGCGATACACATCCTCCAATGTGATGGTCATCTCTCCAGTCGGGAGATGGAACACATTGGTCGCAGGATCCCATCTCTCGATGAGGGCAACCATCAAACTATGATCTCTGTCGATCACTCTGTATCGCTGGACTCCGCCAAGTCCCACCTCGCGCATGATAGCCCAGTGTGCTGCGGACACATGTGGTCGCATCCGGCTCAACAGTGGGGGCATCCTGTCCCGCATCGTCAGCTACTGACGTGCCTGCAAAACCAACCCACTACATTAGCCCTACTCTTTATCACCACATCTACTTTACCCTCTATACTCCCTTTTATCCCCCCGACCACACCCCGACTCTCTAACACACCCCTCTACCCACCTATCTTCTACAATATCCCCCTCCCTCTTCACACCCAAACAAACAACCCACATCATACTACCACGAAACCGAAACGATACCCAAACAACCAAATCCAACAATCGACACAACTTAAATCATACCAAAACACCCCTACCCCATCCCAAAACCATACTCACAACACCTAAACCACAACCAACAATTCAACACCAAAACATAACCCAAACCAACCAAAATAACTACAAATCACTACGAACCGGTACCGGTCACCCATAACCGACCCCGGTCTCCTCTCCACCGATGCCGGTCAACTACCGACCGACACCGGTCACCACTGATCAACCCTGCCCCTAGATTTTCTGGACCGATGTCGGTCGCTTAGTGACTGACATCGGTCGCTGTAAAAATTACCGAGCCGAACCCGCGCGGCTACCCAATTCATTTTTTTCCTATTTCTCCCTACATATCCACCCAAACACCCTAAAAACCTACCCACCCAACCGCCTTGGCCTATTTAGCCTATCTACCCTTTCCTCTTTTCATATAACTTCCATTTATTCATTATTTTCTCCAAATCTAAGATTCCTACCCGAATCCCAAATACAGCATAATACCATTAAATTCACATAATGAAGGGTTTCGAACCTACCGGTACGACGACACGTCGTCGTGGTGGGATAGGTGGTGGTGGTCTAGCTGGTCCAGCACCTCCTACTCCTCCTGGCTGTGCCATGGCTTGAACTCTACTTTGCTGGGTCCTCTACCAATCAACTGCTGCCTGCTACTCACTCGGGCCCACCAATCAACTCACTTCTCCACTCAACTAGTGCCACCTCAGCCAACAAATGCACCAATATCACTATTCCACCTCAGACACCACAAATCGGTTTTTCAAATTAGAAATGTGACAATGACAGACCGTATTTTTCTTTTTATATGTTTTTAACATAGAACCGACACCGGTCAAATCATGCCCTAAGGAACCGGCATCGGTTACCTAACCGGTAGCGGTCATAGCTAACCGATATCGGTTTTGTCTTTATTCACCCAACTTTCTGCCTCTATTTACTAATCACCCTTTCTCCCAACATCGCCTATATCCACCTTTGTTGAACACCATTTGTTCACCTATCCGGCCCGACCCAAGGCCTCACCCTAACCATTTGGCCCGACCCAAGGCCGCCACCCAACAACTTGGCCCGACCCAAGGCCTCAACCTACCTATCTGGCCCGACCCAAGGCCTCACCCTAACCATTTGGCCCGACCCAAGGCCGCAACCCAACAACTTGGCCCGACCCAAGGCCTTAACCTACCTATCCGGCCCGACCCAAGGCCTCACCCTAACCATTTGGCCCGACCCAAGGCCGCCACCCAACAACTTGGCCCAACCCAAGGCCTCAACCTACCTATCCGGCCCGACCCAAGGCCTCACCCTAACCATTTGGCCCGACCCAAGGCCACCACCCAACAACTTGGCCCGACCCAAGGCCTCAACCTACCTATCCGTCCTGACCCAAGGCCTCACCCTAACCATCCGGCCCAACCCAAGGCCTCAACCTACCTATCCGGCCCGACCCAAAGCCTCACCCTACCCATCCGGCCCGACCCAAGGCCGTAACCCAACAACTTGGCCCGACCCACTTCCGTATCACTTCAATACCTTACCCAACATCAACAACATACACTTTTATCCACCCATCATGTAGCTTTTTGTTCCATCGAGCTCACCTGTTCGTGTTTTAGCATGATTAGGGTCCCTGACTTGATTTGTCGACCAACTTTGCCTAGACCTAGACCGTGACGTTTATCTCAACCAAACCAACCATTTGTTACTGCCGAACAGGCCTAAACGTTCCTATACCTTACCTGTTATATACCCTGGAGCTACTTCCTATGCCTTGGATACCGGGATTATATCACCCTTGTTTGGATAAACTATCAACCTTTGCCGATGCTTTGCTGGTTTGCTCATCAAATCATGTACCCTAGTCGCACTATTGCATTTCAACGTGCGTTTGCTTCCTTGGACTTACCCCACCTTCTCCCCATCATCTCTACACCATGTACCTTTCATCAACCCTATCCCTGATTTCAAGTTCTCTCAATCTGTGATAGATTTGAGGGGGATTACCTATACCCTTAACAGGAGAAACCACTTCATATTATTGTCTGTGCAGCTTTACAAAACAAGCTACACGACAATAAGGGGCTAATGTAGACACCAAATTTGTGTCTTACGACCCCTTGTGACCCACATCTCATTTCGCAACCTAACCTCATCACCTAAACCTTACACAATTATTTATTAATTACCTTTTAATTGATAAATCCACATCACCTTACCTGCCACCGCATTTTGCCACCTCATCATGACCTAGTCCTAACCCTAAACTAACTTAATTAAGACCTATAACTTGGTCCACACCTACACCCATGACTAATGACCCCTTTCTCGCACCCAAAACTGACCTTCTAGTCACTTGACCAAGCCCGCAACTAATCTCTCAGGAGAAAAGCAGGGAAAGTGGGCTATTTTACTAAAAATAGCCTGCTTTTTCCTTACCGATACCGGTTCCTACTCGACCGCCATTGGTTACGTAACTGCCATCGGTTCCCTGTAAATGGGCTCCCCAAACCAAAAACAGAGGTCGAAGGATTTTTGGATCGAGAGAGAGCATCAGGAGTGATCAAGAGAATCTGGATCTTTACTTGGCTGAGAAGAGACAAGTGAAGAGACAAGAAGAGTTTGCAGCAAAGGAGATCAAGCCCAAGGCTGCAACTGGATACCAGAGCCCTGTGATACTCAGCTGATCATCGGGAGAAAGATATCTCATCTTCTATGTGTCAGGCCATCCTACCTCAGTTCTGCCTTTGTCATCAGAGTTCTTGGACCTGCATCTTCGTCAATAACCAGTAAGTTACATCTTGCATGTCCTTTTAATAATACTTCTTAGACTTTTGAATCACAGTCCTCACAAATCCAATCCCAGATTTGCTACCCAGCAACATATTGCATCTAACTATCCTTCATTTACTTCTCATCACCTCATTACCTAATATCACCCATATACTAGCCTTACAAACAACACAGCTACCCTACAACAACAACCACCCCACAACACAACTAACCCACAGATCCTAGACCCTACCGATAGTGGTTATCAGTAACCGACATCGGTTATTGTGGTTGAAAACCAGAAATCAGCCTTTCCCCTACCTATTTCAATAAAGCAACTTAATTGATATTTTACAGTCTTTGGTGTTAATTCATATTAGCAGGGAAACTGACCACCTTCGAAAGGAAGTTTTATATTTCCTGGGCCCAAGGCAGTTTCCTCATTTATTGTCTAATAAAAATCTTGTGGTCTTGTGTTCTTATTTGCAGGTAGTCCTTCCAAGACAAAAATGAGTTCTTCGCAGTCAGCCTGATCTTTCTCTACGGTATGCGCACACCATCTCGACATTAAACAGGTATTCCTCCTAGCCCTAACCCTTATCTGTTTCTAAAAGGAATGAAAGGATAGAAGCAACTCTATTCCCAGAAGCCGAAACATTCCGAGCGAAACAGTCATCCTCAAAATTCCCCTCATTTTGAAGTCATGTTTCAAAAAAATTGAGTCAGTATCTTGGAGTATTGGATCGCGTCAAGATTAGTATTGTTTATAGTTTTTCATTCCGTGGAGAACAGTTTGAAAGTTGGGTGTAATGGTGGAGTTTTTCCCCTTCTTTTTATTTCTTCTCATAATTAGAAATGACGGGTGTATCCTCCTCGCAAATGTTTTCCTCAACATCCATGGGTAGTACATTGATATCTCTAATTTTATGCGGCATTTCCATGTTTCAAGAAGCAACAAAATCCTCCACACATCCAAACAGTGCAACTCTAAGGGTAGGGCCTAAGGGACAGTCCTCAAATAAGCGAAGGATTTCCACGTGTCCTAGGTCCAAAATGAAGATAGAACAAGCCCAAATTGGCTAATTATGGAACATTCAATGGACGGTGCCACGTACCTTATCGACGTAATTTCAAGAGTCAAAGCCAAGGGTAGTTCTCAAACTTGCGCTATTCCTCCATGTGTCCCAGGTCCAAAAAAAAGATAGATTCGATTGCTTAAATTGACTAAGTATGAGCGGGTTGGTGGAAGCCTTCACATGCATCATCGGTGCAATTTCAGAAGTGAAACCAAGGGCCAGTTTCCAAATGAGCACCAGATCACTACGTGGTCAAAGTAAAAGAAAGGGCAGTGCCGATCGTTGAATCGACTAAGTATAGAAGGGTTGGTAGATCTCTCCACATGTCATCCTGGTGCAACTTCAAAGGAAAAATCTAGAGGCATGTTCCAAATGAGCATCATCTCTCCACTTGTCTAGGGTCAAATATACAGCCCCACCAAACAAAAGGGAAAAATTCGAATATTAAGCCTAGATAGAAGGTTAAAGTGGGGAGGCGGGCCGGTAGAGTAATTTGTGTTTTTGAGCCCACCTTGAAAAGAGGTAAAATTATAAAAATTACCCACAACTATGTCCCCACTTAGGTAAGGCCACACGCCAAGACCATATCAAAAGCGAGTGAGTGGGCCAAAATTTTCCAAAATTCCATTTCTCCAAAAGGCACAAAATACAAAAGGTGTCTGCATGCCAGCTTCAGTTTAAATCTCTCCCACGTGGATGATTTGAATTTAAAGTTTACAAAGGCATGGTGGATGGCTGTAATTCAATGCATCTAGTTTTACTGCCTGACATGGAAATGGACAAAGCATTGGAGAAACTCAGACATCATTTTCTCAAATTATTTTTCATCATTTTTGTAACCGATGTAACCGTTCTTAGAAACTATTTAATGACTTCTTCATGTTGTTGTTCGTGTTAGATCCCGGTGCTCTATAAAAAGTAATAGATTCGAAGTACTCAATGCAGAAGTTTCCCCCTTTCTTCCTCTACTTTTCTTCTTTCTGTGTCTAAAACTTGAGAATCATCCATTGTTTATGATAAGAAAATTTGTGTTCTTGTTTATATGATTTCTGGAACTTTGTGTCTTTGGAATTATACTAGTTATGAAAGTGAATGATTCTATCCTACATCTCCCTGGTTCAATATGTATAAGGTGATACTCTGCCATATATATCTCCTGAAGGTATTGTTATGTTCTTCCTTTCTTATCTCCTAAATTTTTCCATCCTTTTGTATTGATGATCCTTAGGCGTAAAACGTTTCGAAGTATTATGAATCCACACTTTGAAAGTTGTACATTTGTATACTAGTTTGTTGCTTTCTTTCAATAAGAGAACCTCTCCCATTAAAGAGGAGGGACTTGATGTCCCCTAACTATGGTTGTTAAAAGGATCATTTCAAAACCCAACAACATGAAACCAATTAAAGATGGATATTCCTCAAAAAAATTGTGTGCATGATCATTTATAGAAATCCATCTAGTATCAACATATTTAAGAAATTTCTTACCATCTATGACCCCAAGGGAAAACTTCTAAAAATCCAAAAATATTTTCAGACTATATGGCATATAGGCATGTATTTCACGGATAAGCTCTTCAACTTTTTCAACACATTCAAATGTGTTTACTATCATATATGAAAGATTCATCCTGTGAGCCATGCAATGAATAAGAATCATATAAGGAGCAAAAAATGTTTATAGATGCACACATATACCATTTCTATGACCCTACATCACTGATGCACCATCAACACCAACACAAATCAACTTTGTAGCTATATAAGAATTATACATTCCTTTTATGTCCTTTAAATTAGATATAACCAATTTGGAAATATTTTCAACATTACAATTTTCTTACATTTTATGAACCGATAGTAGATGAGGTGTCATGGTGTGGTTTTGGAATGTATATATGTATGTATGTAAACCCAAGAAGTGTTGTCAATAGCTGTAACCTCATCAATTGAAAGGGAGATGAAACTTGCATTCTTGACATTTTCTTTAAGATCTTATTATTCAATCATTGCAAGACATCTGGCCATCTCCCAAGCACTTATTTTTTACCAATGTGAATTTGGAAGGTTTGGAAACCCATTGAACTTAAACAATTTTTTATATTCTAAAAAAATTGAAATTGGTCTGCCCATTTTTAGAATAAAGAATATGGTTGAAAATGGGTCATTTTTACCCTTATATTTTCATTTATAGCTTTTCCAAAATTTGCATTTATGGTTCCTCCTTTCTTCTAAAGTTTTTGAGGGTTTTTTATCTTATTTTCATACTCCTCCTTATATATTACATGCATGTACTCTTTTTTCAATTTCCCATCTATGAGTCTTTATTAGTTTTCCATCATTGTTAGTGACTGTGTAATATACTTTTCCACAATGTTTCTCTATAGTTTCCAATTTAAGATGCATTCTATGTTTTTTACCCAATTTCCAAGTACAAATAGTATATCTACATTCTTTGGGAGTATCAATACCTTTATCTGGCTATACAGGTTCGATAAATGGGTATTTTTTTGCCCAATCTACTTGAAAATACCTTTCAATTATACATGATGTTTTATTCTTCCTCACGTAATTATTTGTTTGAAGGGTTTTGTCATCATCATATTTTTCTGGAATATTTTCATTTGAACATTCATCTATTGAACACATTTGGCATTTGGGACAATCTTCTAGCTCTAGCATGTCTGGGTCAATTAAATGTTCATGTACTGAAATAATTGTTTCCTTAGGGTTTATGTTTTAGTTTAGTAGTTTCATTCTGAATAAAATTAATAGAAGGGTTTCTATTTTTAAAAATGAAAAATGTTTTGACTGTTACAAAGATATTAGAAAAATTAAACTGAACTGACGAAAAAGAGGAAAAAGGTTGTGATAATCCATTATAACTCACCAATACCCATGTTAATGTTTCTAGTGGAAGTACCTTGGTTCTTCATTTTTTGGGGGTTGAAAAAAAATTCTATGCTACCTTTTCTTTTTTGTTTTTTTGCCTTTTGTTGATTCTTCAGAGACTCCATTGTACATATCCATGAAAATATTTAAATTAGATAAATGTAATCAACATCTAAATAGTTCTAAAATTTCTAAATGCATATTGGATGCTACCGACCGGTAGCATATTACAGGGTGTCAGCTAACATCATGCAGTATGCTACCGGTCAGTAGCATGTAGTATGCTACCAGCTAGTAGCATACTACATCATGTTGGCTGATAGCATGCATTATGCTACAGGTTGGTAACATGCAGTATGCTATCGGCCGGTAGCATCCTTCATGTTGTCGAACGACATCATACAGATGCCAAAAAATATGCTACCTACATTCTACTGAACAAACTAAAGTACCTTGAAAGCAAAAAGGAAATATCTTCCTCTGGTGACTAGTCCTCAAATTTCCAAAGAAAAATCCTAAAGGAAATATTTGATAATTATGATTTTACGGAAGGGGAGGTTCTGAAGTTTGATGTTTAGAACTATGAATAATGAATTATAAATACTTAAATAGAGTATATATATGAGGTGAATTCGACATATTTTAATTTCACGATAAGGGAGATTTTAATGATAATAGTTGGTTATTTGTGGAAACTACTTGCGAACCGAACCCTAAAATTAAATTTTACCCTTAAGATTTTTTTGAACCAATCCCTATTCATACCCAAAAAATTTGCCAATTTCAAATTTTGAAAATTGGAATGTTCATGAATTATCGAATATTCACAACTAAAAATTTCCCTAACATGAACAATACTCAACACATCAAAACATCATAAATGACAATCAACTAAATCATATATCATCAATCAAATCATCACATCAATAAATAGCCAATACAATCATCACATGCCAATAAATTTCTATATATATATATATATATATATCGATTATAATCATAGTTATTGTTCTCTTTTTTTTGTACCCCCTATAAATTGGCTAACTTGAAAAATATGAACTTGGGTAATTTGATGGATCCTTAATGAAGAAGCTAAAGAAAAAAAATAAAAAACCCACAAAAAATGGAGTAGGAGGTCTTCTGAAGTTTTACCGAGAGTCACTGAAAAGTCCGCGAAAAGTCAGCAAAAGGTCCACAAAAGGCCAACAAATATTATTGGTCAGGAACATGTATGGATGTTATCGGTTGAACACATGAACTTGTTGCCAACCTGTAACATATACAGATGTTACCGAATGATAACAAAAATTCTCCCAACAGTTAGCAAAAGGTCCACAAACGGTCAGTGAAAGGTCCAAAAAGATGCTACCAGCCAAGAACATGTACGGATGTTACTGACCGAAAAAAAAAACTTGTTCTGGACGACACAATGAAAAGTGTTACCAACTGACAATATGAATACCAACGATGAGCCTCATATTAGGTGAGGTAGGTGGGTGAAAATATGGCTCAACAACTAGTTTTAATGAAGTATGGCACCTATGTCTTCTTTTTCCATAAAAGTACCCTAAGGAAGTAGATTTTTATGGCTTCCCATACCTCTTTTCAGATAAGTTAATGCAGGTTGTAATTTGGTGAATTAATTTCAATTTTCCTTCTCTATATATTGTAAAATACCCCTTATTTTGAGGAGAGATATTCTGGGAGCTGGGGAAACTCTTGTAAAATAATTCCTCAACTCCAATCAGCTATAAGCCTTCTCTTGCGCCTGACAAGCGTATTTTTTCCTTTAATCAACAATGTAACAGTCTGTATAAATTAAAGAGCAGTAAATTCATGTTTGTATGGTGTTTTTCAACCCTTTATCATGTTTTATTGTATCTCCTTGCCTCTCCATTAGATTGTTCTATTATGTGTATGTATTTCTCATTTGCAGGTGTAGGGTGTTGTGTTTCACGGAGATTTGAGGGTGAGTGAAGATTTGGGTCTATGTCGTAGATTTTTGTCCCATCTCACTTATTTTTTCCATCTCTTTCTCCCTCAGCAGGATATCTCACCCCTTTTTCTGGTGCTATCACTGCCCCTTTTAGTGTATGATTTCCCTTTCATTCACTCTCTCTCCATGTCTCCTTAAAATTATTAGGTATAGGATTAGATTAGGTTTTTTTCTGTATGTAAGAGTAGGTTAGCATTATGATTAGGTAGTGGAATCCATCCTTCTTTAGAGTTTTATCTCAAGTTCACAAGTCCCACAGCTTGAGGGATAACCTCATGTTGTAAATATTACACTGATGGACCATGCACACACTCTTGAGTTATCAAGGGTGTTGTAATTTTTACAAAATAGTTTTGGCACACCTAGTGGGACAAGCATGTGAATGATCTATACTTCACAGGTGTTCCATTACAATATCTCATCCACCGTGATACTAGAAATAACATTTTTGGCACGCCCAGTGGGATGGTTTTGAATCACATTACCACTTCACTTCATCAAGTTTGATGTGCTCTTGGTGAAGATATTAGCCTTTGGAGGTAATTTCAAGCATATCTGGTGACTCCACTGATCTAAAAAACCCATTTTATGAGTTGTAGACCCCTTCCCCTTTTCCATTCCATCCATTTCCATTCCATCCATTTCCATTCATTTTTCTTTCCATAACTTTCATATTTATTCCATCCATGAATATTTATAATCATGACTTCATTCCCATCATGGGATTCTCATTTGCAGCAGTGTCATTCTATTCTATCTTCGGGATATTTCAACACACCTCCAGATTAGTTTAATAATTAAAATCAAAATCAGCAGTATGCATATTCCTGTGAGAATGATATAAATCAGTTTTTTCATTCACAAAACTATGTAGTTGTTCTAGAGCATGAGTGTGCAATTTTTGGAGGTTATCCTACGTCTAAGGATATTGGTTTCTAGATTAAGGTTCAGAGAATGGAGGCAAGCTTGGTAAAGACCAGGGATACATCTCAATTGAAGGAAATCAGAATTGGTTTTAGGGTCCATTGTCTATGGGTTGGTCCTATGCCAATACATTTCAGCCCTCAACAGAATCTCAGTTTCATGGTTGAAATGCTGCCACAACTTGCAAAATGGATTGAGGAGATAAAAGGTTATAAACTTGGTGCCAGGAAACCTTGTCAATGGGTAAGTCCTACATTAGAATCTCATAGTACTTCCATTCCTCTTCCCCAATATGCATCATCTCAACCTAAATTTAAATTTCCCAACTTCTTACATGTTTCCCCCATTGTGGAGTCCATTTCTCCATCTTCTACTCTTCAACCCCAACTTCAATTCTCTACCCTTTTCCCTTCTAAAACTCCATCCTCTCCACAGAAAAAAAGTGTCACACCTTCCCCTCCACAAAAAATAATAAAAGAACCAGTTGAATCCCAAACCACCCCTCCTCTTGCGTTCCCAAACCCATTTTGGGAAGAATAAAATAAAAAAATCAGCCGAGGAGGGAAGAGAACTAGGGAGCCTAGCCAAGAGGAACTTGTAAGAAACTTGAAAGAGTGGGATGAAAGGTTCAATATCAAGAAAATTCCATTAACGACTAAGCCTTTAGTTGGGGTTGAGGTTTAAGAACAAGTGGCTGAAGCTAATATTACAAGAGAGAAGGAACAAGAATAAGAACAAGAGGATGATGACCAGCAATATATTTTCTTGGGGTGTAGTGTCCATGACAAAACTATCTTCCCACAGGATTTTTATCTATCACAGGTTACAATATCAGCATAGGAAGAGGTAACCCAACCTACCGATATAATTAATCCTATTCCCATTGAAAAATTTGAGCCTAAGGGGGATGATAAAATGATGGAGGCAAAAGAATAAAAGCTCCCAAGTATGCAAGATATTTTAGTAGAATGCAACGATCCTTATTATCCTGCATGTTTAGAGCTTATTGCACTTCTGAAAGGTTTCATTGGTATGTCAAGAACATCTTTGAATGTTGCGACTAATTAAGATGAGGATTACATAGGGGATACTAAGTCAGAATCAGATACCTTGAATGAAGATGAAATCATTAAGATATTTTTTCTCTCATTTGTAAGGTTTGATTTAGTTGATGAACTTGTGATGGAGGAGGAAATTCAAGAAGAACTCACTACCCAGGATAGTCCTCAAGATCAGAAACTAGAGGAGTTTGACTTGTCAAAATTCGTGTTGGAGGAAGAGGAAAAATGTGTAGATAATCTTGGTCTTAAACTGGAGGGGTAGGAATTCCCAAGCAAGAAGAATTTTTTAGTTGATTATAACGATCCACAAAGGATCCCATTAGATGTTGTAAGGAACCGTAAGAAATTACATTTTGATCAGGAGTTCCATGTGGTCAAGGAAGGAGGAGGAGACAAGGATAAGACCATTGCCAAATATGTCATTGAGGCCGAGAACCAATTGTTTGTCAAGGTACACCAAAGTTAGAATCGGCCCACAAATAGTCACCTTTTTCAATAATATTTATAGGAAGACTTCCTTGTTGGAGTTAGAATTTGGATCAGTGGGCACATATAGTGGATCAGACTGTGCCCCATTAGGTACTTGGATTTATTGGGGACAAAAGAAGAGCCAAAATCAGTCATGCTCATTTTTGGGCATGAGGAAGAGATTCAAAGCACCAAAGGTCGGCATCAAAGCCTCCAAGATCCAAATAGTAAGCAACTTGATGAGGTATTTTTGATTGATGTTGATACTTCAGTTATTTGGTTGAAGAATTTCTTCTATACTAGTTTTTCACTTTAGCACATGGCCATGCTCATTGCCAAATTAATTACATGGCCACATTTTGTAAAAAGGGAAGTTACTTCTCCCTTCATGTTGTAGTATTTTTTAGCTTCCTTTTCCTCTAGTTAGAGTAGGGTAGTGTAGTTTTGTTTTCAAAAAAAGAAGTGCTTGTGCACACTCTGCATGTTTCACTTAAGACATGTATGTTTTCCTTTTTGTACATAATGTGTTTTGTGTGTTGTTGTTGCTCTTGCACAATCTCGTTCATTGGAAGTGACAATATTAATGGGGGAAATTATTTTTAACACAATTCCAAGTTCATTCTAAATCAGCTTGTGTCCCAAAAACTTCTGCAACTCCTCATTCTTGCCAAGAAATCATTAGTTTCAGTCTTTCATACTTGACAAGAAATCATATTTTGGGACAGGATCATAGGTTCACCCTTCACCCCATCATATCAAATTGCAGAGAAAAGAGAATTCCAAGAATCCAAACAATTTTCCACTCATAAAAACTTTAAGATTTTCTTATAAAAGTTGGAAAATTTGAGTAAAAGGATCAGATTCATGTTCAGCAGTGTTTAAGTACCTCGAGGGTGAAGTCTTCAAGTTTCATATTATTAGGCTGATTGTTGGGTTTTGGAGCCTATTTTTGGTCTTCTCAAATCAATATTGAAGTGTGGAGTTCGAATTGGGAAGATGAAAGGTCATGACCGTTTCTTTTCCAGCCATGGGAAGATGAAAGGTCACGACAATTTCTTTTCAGCCGTGGGAAGATGAAAGGTCATGAATTTGAAACTTCTAGGGTTGGATATTGGACTTTTAAAGGATTACAAATCTATAAATAGAGGTGTTATGGTATCTTGAAGATATCTTGTGTGTTCAAGAGGTCTTGAGTCTTAGTGATCAAGAGGTTATCAAGAGTGATCAAGATTAAGCAATTGGGTGTAAATTTTGGTTTCGATGTGGTTTAGCATCTTTGGAATTCTATTGTGAGTTCATAAGTGAGAGAAGACTGTGAGATTTATTTTACTCCTGTTGATAATAAAATCTGAGTAAGTTCTTGGTGGACGTAGCACACATTAGGTGAACCACGTTAAATCTTGTCTTGTCTTCTTTTATGCATTATTTATTTATGTTGTTATATTTCTGCATGTATACTTCTATTTTATAGTTTCCTACTATTATGATTTGAGGAATTGTTTCCTTAAATTTGTTCTCTAATTCCTAACAACTGGTATTAGAGCTTTGATGGTTTTTTTCTGAAGTGGTAAATCACAAGGAAATTTTATCTTGAGTGGGAGATATGGTGGATGAGGGTAGATCAAGGATTGAGAAGTTCAATGGGAAGAACTTTGGTTTGTGGAAGATGCAAATGGAGGATTACTTATATCAAAAGGACCTCCATGTTCCTTTGGATGGAAAAGCAAAGAAACCTACAACCATGTCAGATGAGGATTTGGAGTTTCTGGATAGAAAGGCACTCAAAGAAATTCGGTTATGCCTTGTATCTTTGGTTGCTTTCAACATATCACAGGAGAAGACCATAGAAGGTCTCATAAGTGCGTTGGGGAAGTTATATGAAAAACCCTCTACCTCTAATAAAATATTTTTGATGAAAAATTTATTTAAAATGAAGATATTTGAGAATGGTTCTATTAATGTTCATTTGAATGAATTTAATACGATTGTGACTATGTTAAACTCAGTAAAAATTGACTTTGATGATAAGGTCATGGCTTTGTTGATTTTGTGCTCCTTATTAGATAGCTGAGACAGATTGGTTATGGTTATAAGTAATTCAGTGTCTAATAATTCAAAGTTGAAGTTTGAGGACGTAATAGGTGTGATCCTAAGTGAGGAAATGTGAAGGAAGAGCATAGGATATTCTTCTAATTCTTGAAACACTTTAACGGTGGAGAGCAGAGGGAAAGATAACCATGGGAAGTCAAATGATCACAGAAGGTCAAAGTCCAAGAGTAAGTTAGAATGTTGGCACTGTGGGAAGGTTGGTCATGCTAAGAAATATTGTTGGGCTCTTCAAGATAAGAAGAACAAGAAGGAGGAAACTAAAGAGGTAAATGTGGCAGCAAGTGATGTTTTTCAGGATGCCTTAATTCTTTCTTTAGATAATATTGTTGAGTCTTGGGTGTTAGATCAAGGGGCTTCTTTCCATGCCACCCCACATAGACATTTCTTTACTGATTTTGTTCAAGGAGATTTTGGACATGTATATCTTGGTGATGATGAACCATGCAAAATAGCAGGGAAAGGTTATGTTCGGGTGAAAATGTATAATGGGAAGACATGGTTACTTAAGGATGTCAGGCATGTTCCTAAGTTGAGGCGGAACTTGATATCAACGTGTCAACTAGGTAGTAATGGTTGTACGGTTAGTTTTAGAGTAGATTCTTGGAAGGTTACCAAGGGAAATCTTGTGGTTGCAAGAGGTAAGAAAAATGGTACTTTGTATTTAACCAGTGGTGTTGATTATTGTAATTTAGTTGCTGCAGATGGAGATGTAACTTTTTGGCACTAGAGACTCAGTCATATGAGTTAAAAGGGCATGTAGATTATAAAGGACAGATTTCCTAGATTAAAGGAGTTAGATTTAGACTTTTGTGAGGATTGTGTTTATGGAAAACAAAAGTGGGTGAGATTCCTCAAGGTTGGACCTACCAGTAAGGAGGTTAAGTTGGGTTTAGTGCATACAGATGTATGGGGGCCAGCTAAGGTAAAATCTATTGGTGGTTCATGTTATTATGTCACTTTCACTGATGATGCAACTAGAAAAGTTTGGGTATATTGCATTAGAAGCAAATCTAATGTGTTTGAAACCTTAAAAATATGGAAATCCTTGGTTGAGAATGAAACAGGTCTTAAGTTGAAATGTCTCAGGTTGGATAATGGAGGGGAGTATTACAACAATGAATTTCTTGATTACTGTTCGGTAAATGGGATTCACAAGAAAATAATAGTTCCAAATACTCTATAGTAAAATGGAGTGTCAGAGAGAATGAACAGGAAAATCATGGAGCATGCTAGGTGCATGATGTTACATGCGGGGATGCCACTCATGTTTTGGGTGGAAGTGGTGAGCACAAATATTTATCTGATTAACAAAGGACCCTTTATGGCCTTAGATGGAGGTACACCTAAGGAGGCTTGGTATGGTAAGAAAATTGATTACTCATTTCTTAGAGTATTTGGATGTGAGGTATTTTTTCATATTGATAAAGATGATAGGACCAAGTTAGAGGTGAAGTCCTTGAAATGCACCTTTGTTGGATATGGTGAGGATGAATTTGGTTTCTATGTTTGGAGTCTTAAGGATAAGAAAGTATTCTAGTCTAAAGATATTGTCTTTAATGAAAAAGTCATGTATAAAGATCAGTTGCAGGAACCAAAAGAGGAATCAAAGAAATAATACATAGTGTTAGAGTACATTACAGACATAAAGGTGTCTAAGGGGCCAATTCAGGTGTAGCATGTTCCGGCACAGCCAGTTCAGGAACCTACTCATCAGGAACCCCAAACTCTTGAGGTGAGAAGGTCTTCTAGGGTAAGAAGGGAACCTGAATGATTTACTCCATCTTTGAATAATTTATTTCTCACTGACGTTGGAGAGCCAAAGTGCTTTGAGGAAGTAGTGTAAGTGGATTTCAGGAAGAAGTGGGAGCAGGCCATGGATGAAGAGCATAGATCTCTTATGGAAAACCAGACTTGGGATCTGGTGGAGCTACCTAAGGGCAAGAGAGAATTACAGAACAAGTGGGTGTATATAATCAAAGAGGAAGATGGAGGCAAGAAAATATACAAGGCCCAGTTGGTGATCAAGGTATTTGCACAAAAGAAAGGTATATACTTTGATGAATTTTTTTCTCCTGTTGTTAAAATGACTTCTATTAGAATTGTTCTTGGTTTAGTAGCAGTAGAAGACTTGCACTCAGAGTAGTTGGATGTGAATACTGAATTCCTTCATGGTGAGTTGGAGGAGGAATTGTAGATTCAGTATCCACGGTGTTATGAGGTCAAAGGGAAGGAGAGGTTAGTGTGAAAATTGAAGAAGAGCTTGTATGGCCTGAAATAAGCTCCACAGTAGTGGTACAAGAAGTTTGACAGTTTTATGCAGGAGTAGGATTACTCTAGGTGTCACTTAGACCATTGCGTGTACATCAAGAATTTTCTTGATGGTAGTTATATTATTTTGTGCCTGTATGTGGATGATATGCTTTTTATAGGGAAGAATATGTAGGAAATAAAGTTACTCAAGAAGCAACTAGGTGATTCCTTTGCTATGAAGGATTTGGGGGCAAAAAAACAAATCCTTGGTATGAGAATAACTTAGAATGGGAAAGAGAGGAAGCTGGTGTTATCTTAGGAAGAGTATATAAAGAAGGTCTTGGAGAGGTTTAGTATTCAGGATGCTAAACCGGTTAGTACCCCTTTGGCAGGTCACTTTAAATTATTAAAGGAGAAAATTCCCAAGATTGAGGAGGATAAAATCTAGATGTCCAGGGTATTGTACTCATCAGCGGGTTGTATCTTGATGTATGCTATGGTATGCACTAGGCTTGACATTGCTCATGCAGTGGGCGTAGTGAGAAGTTTTATGAGTGATCTAGGTAGAGAGCACTGATAGGCAGTGAAGTGGATCCTTCGGTATTTGAGAGGGACCATGGGAGTAGCATTGTGTTTCGGTGGATCAAACACTACATTGTGTGGTTATGTAGATTTAGACATGGTAGGAGATTTGGACAGCATGAGGAGCATGCCAGGCTATGTATTTATGGTTGGTTATACATCGGTGAGTTAGATTTCACAGTTACAAAAGGTTGTGGCTTTGTCAACCATAGAGGCTGAGTACATTTCTGCCACAGAGGTAAGAAAAGAGATGATTTGTCTACAACATTTCCTTGATGAGTAGTGTCATAAGCAGGAAGTTTGGAGACTACACAGTGATAGTCAGAGTGCTATTCATTTAGCAAAGAACTCTGCTTTTCACTCTAGGTGAAGCCCATTCAGCTGAGATATCATTTCATCAAGGCAGCTTTGAAGGAAGATAAGTTGAAGTTGGAAAATATTCATACCAGTCAGAATCCTGTGGATATGATGACCAAGGTGGTCACAAGGGAGAAGTTGAAGTTATGTTCAACTTTGATATGATGACCAAAGTGGTCTCCAAGTGGGAGATTGTTGGGGTGTGGAGCCTGTTTTTGGTCTTCTCAAATCAGTATTGAAGTGTGGAGTTTGAATTGGGAAGATGAAATGTCATGACTGTTTCTTTTCCAGCCATGGGAAGATGAAAGGTCATGACAATTTCTTTTCAGCCATCGGAAGATGAAAGGTTGTGACTTTCAAACTTCTAGGGTTGGCTTTTGGACTTCTTAAAGGATTGTAATCCTATAAATAGAGATGTTAGGGTATCTTAAATATATCTTGTGTGTTCAAGAGGTCTTGAGTCTTAGTGATCAAGAGGTGATTAAGGGTGATCAAGGTTAAGCAATTGGGTGTCAATTGTGATTTAGATGTGGTTTAGCATATTTGGAATTCTGTTGTGAGTTCATAACTGAGAGAAGACTATGAGAGTTGTTTTAATCTTGTTGATAATAAAATCTGAGGCAAGTTCTTGGTGGACGTAGCCCACATTGGGTGAACCACGTTAAATCTTGTCTTGCCTTCTTTTGTGCATTATTTATTTATGTTGTTATATTTCTGCATGTATACTTCTACTAAATAGTTTCCTACTGTTGTGATTTGAGGAATTGTTTCCACATATTTGTTCTCTAATTCCTAAAACTGACTCCATGCCCAATGGATGCTTCAATGGTAAGGGAATCATACATAAGGAACAAATATTCAGAAGCAATTAAGGAAGAAACATCAAATCCTAAGTTTCATTTCAGAGAAAAAGGTTACAAAGGAGAAAGAAGCAGATTACATTTTTAGGATGCATTTTAATCCAGTTTTCTTAGTTACAGATGATCAAACAACGTACAATTTTTTTTATTTTCAATTAAAATTAGATTACACGTAACTATATTAAACAATTTTTTTTCACATATCAATTATATTTTGTAATAAAGAGCAATGTGAAAGGAAACAAGATAATAGATAACTCATTGTAGAGAACCGTTGTTTGTATTCATAAGTAAAATTTTGTACAAGATCTCATATAAGATGCAGTATATAGCTTTGAAGTGATAGAAAGAAAATTTATTTGAAAAAAAACATAAAGAAAGATTAAGGGGATCTGTCATTTCCTATAAATGAAACCCCTCATTTGTTGCACCATCTCCCAGTCTCACATTTTTCACTCCAGGAAACTTGTAGAAAAGGAAAGAAGACGAGTTAGAGCTTAGGATTTCCCATAAGGATTCATTATGTAAAGTTTCAAATGCATTTCCATTATATCATTACTGCATGATCATGCAAAGAAAGAAAATATAGTCATTAATTGTGTTTAAAGACCACTGGTAAAAAGATAAAATTTGCAGCCCTCATGGAATATTAGAGCAGAATTTTGTTTTTACAATGAAAGGAAGAGAGATATAGCCATCATATGACCTCTTTCAAGTTTTTTTTATCAAACTGCAACATCTCATAGAGATTTATAATAGCTTGAAGAAGGGTCTTAACAACAACATTTTGGGATATTTCATTGTTTCATCCTCGTATACAAGAAAAGAGGGAAAAGTATACACCCAGATTTTAAGAGAAAATATTGTAAAGTCTCAACTCTCCTACAAATTTTTAACTTGCATAAATGAATATTTCTCCTACAACATTTCACCCAAATGAGCATAAGTATAATCTTTCATAAAAGCAAAAACAATAGATCTCATGCAAAATAGGGAACTTTTCATCAATGGGTAAGAATGTGAGACTTCAATAGAAAAATGTAGGAGTTTTTCAAAATCAAAGAATAGAAAAATATAGAGCACCCAAGAATGGATAAAATGGTGAAATATGGTTCGTATTTAGAAAAACCCTAGATGTTTACAAACACCAAAAAACTAGAAATGAGAATGGATCCTTACCTTAAAAAAAACACATAATTTGGAACAAGATAAATAGAGTTTCAGATCTCTAAGATATGCCAAGTTTGATTTTTAATCAACTCGAGCTCATACTAGCAACAAAATATGTCTCAAAATTTTCAAAAACTAACCTAATTTGAATTTGCAGCAAGGAAAAACCCAGCACGTCGATCCCACTCAAAGATAATAATGTAGATATTTAGCTTAAACAATGACAACCACACTCACACAACAAACAAGGAGTTACAGGGTGAAAGCATATAAGTGTGTCCCATTTTTTTGTAATTGTTTTACCTTTATAAACATGAATTTTTGAGTTTCATTGAAATTACAAAGGAAATTTCCACAAAACCATACACATTCATGAAATTTTAAGAACTAATGAAATGTTTTGTTTAGAGTGTAGAATTTGTATAATTTTTTTTATTTTTTTAAGAAAAAAATTGGGTCTTTTTCTTAATTTTATTCATACATTGTTCCTTATTTTATGGTAGAGAAACAATTTGTTGACGTCATTTTTTAATGAAAAAATATTTTTTTAGCATGAAATTTTAGATATATGTTCTAGATTCGTATATTGATTTTCTGACAAATTTTTGTATTTTTATTATTTATATATTTTTTTAATTAAATTTTCAGTGAAGATATTTTCCATTTAAGGGATTACATATGTTTATGAAAATATATTTCCATATTTATATCAAAATTGGATTTTTTTTTCATAAGTACGAAGAAGACTTCAATAAGTAATAAAATTAGTTTTTCCAAAAAAAATTGATATATTTCACTATTTTTCAAATTGTGTTTGCCCAAAGGGGGTTCGCCCAAACCCCCCTTAAGTATAATTCCATTGGCGCACTATATAAAAAGTGTGGAAGGTAGAATATGCATTTTGGGGTTCACTAGAACCCCTTTATGACAAAGGGGGTTCACCTGAAGGGATGTTTCAATTAAACCCATTTTTTGATGACATGGCACATCGATAAAAGGGGATTCTGGTGAAGGGGGTGTTCACCCAAACCCCCCAAAAATCTGACCCGACCCAACTCCTCATTTGTGTTTTTAGGACAAGAAGTGGGACAACCTATTGTACTTCCACCCTATAAAAAACAACCTTCCAGTACTCTAAAATAGGTAACTAGCTCTCAAATGGAGTCCAAATGTATAGGAAACATTTTGGAGCTCCCAAACAGAACAAAGAATAATGGATTTCCAAGCTTACACAAGAAGACCACAACTAACAGCAAACCCGAGTCCAAGATCTCACACAATGCCCCATTTATAACACATATGTGAAAGGGAAAAAACTAGAAATAGAGCTCCATGGCAGCACACCCACCCGACATAGAAAAATAAAATGATTCTTTTCTTTAGTATTTCTACCCTATATTGGTCATCATGGTTTTCCCTAATCGTGGTCAATAAAAAATTTAAAATAGTTAGGTTCAACTTTTATAACCATTGGCATGATTATAATTTAAAAGGGGGTCGAATTAGTTCTAATTTTCAAAGGGATGAATCATTATTTTTAGTAATAATATGATGATTATTATTTCAAAAAAACTTGATTATTATTCAATCCTTGACTGAGAAAATTTGACCCTATGAGGCATGGTATATACAATTTATTTACCTTGTTAACTTAACTATAGTTTCAATTTATTAAACTTGCATGAATTGTGCATGATTAAAAATGAGTTGGCAATCAGTTTAACAAGAAATCCTAGTTCAAATGCCAAGTGTTTAAGAGATGTTTGAGTCTTGTTAAGTTCTCTTTTGATGAAGGAGTTAACTAGGAGAAAATTAGAACATCATGTGGAGTATTTTCATTTACATCTCCACTTCCCTTTTCTCTCCTCTTTCCTCATTTTCTATATATGCTCATGTTGAGAACATTATAAAAGGAAGACTGTTGTCATAAATAATTGTTGCCAATTTTGACAAAAATTTCCTTTTCAGGAATAAATCCTTTTTTCCTTCTCATACTATAAGTGTTTAGTTTTTATTAAATTTTAAAAGATACTTATTATGATATTTTCATTAAAATCCCTTTAAAAAGTATCTTTATTCATTTTTCCTTAAACCCTTGTGAAGTACTTGATTGCATCTTTGAGTGTGTTAGGATTGTTTTAAAAAAAAATCTATTGTAGGTTTAACCTCCTTAAAACTCCTTTCTATCAAGTAAATCCTTCATCATTGTTTTCAATCAAATGCAAGATAAATGAGTCGTGAAATAATTTGGTTTTATTTGTCAAAGTGTGCAGCTTCTACAAGTAGTTAGCTTGTCACAAAGTTTTAGTGTATCACCTTAGTTGTTTTCTATTTTCTCAATCCCTTAACTTCATCAAGTTTTAGATTAGGATTAGTAATATAGGTGCTATTCCAATGAATCTGGAAAACTCTAGAGATTTACCTCATCATTGGGATACCAATAGCCTATATTTATTTGCATTGTGTCTCTTTGAGGGGATTTTCATCAAATCTCCCAGAGTGTGCATTCAAAGCTTCACAACACTTCCTTCATTTTGACTTAGAGCCTACTAGTTCTGTTAGATGACATTTATGATGTACAAACATACTAATTATATGTTCCTCTTAGCCAATCCAATAATAGCAATTAGACAACTTTGAGACCATGTTATCTTACACAAAATTCTTGATTGAATGGATACCAGATATTTCACACCTTGGATAAGTATGACTTAAACATACATTTTAAAGATAGAATTCCTAACACAATATTCATATCCATCATGAATGGAACCATACACCTTTCAAAACAATAATTTATGAATGAACAAGGGAAAATGTTGCACATACCTTGATAGACCATCAGAACTTCAAAAAAAACCTTGTATCACTATAGCCAACATTTTGGATCTCACACAACAGTAAAAACTTTCTTTTCTTCCCATAGAATGAGGAATGACTCTATGAAGCCTATTAGATCACCCTATTAATATTATGGCACTAGAACATCCAAAATTTAGTATATTGAAAAATATCCATCTTCCTCATATCCACATTGTTATTAATATTTAAAACCCTTTTTCTTTTCATAGACTCACTTGGCTTGAGACCAAATTTTAATAACGTATCCTTCTTTTCTTTATTTGTCTTGTTTATCCTTGAATCCATCTTGACCGACTCTTATGACTAAAAACATGTTAATTATATATGATTCTTTTCTTGATTGTCTTCAATAAAAAAACACACCTTCTTGTTTTTATGATTGGCCTTATTTGAGCTTGTCATCCTTCTTCTCCAACTTTTTTGCAATGTCTATCTTCTTTACTGATCTTTACTCTCCTTTGAATTTATTTCTCTTTCTCATTTACATCATCTTCCTTCAATTCATACTTTGGATTAGGTGTTATCATGATTTTGAATTCATTCTCTAAGACCTTTATTATATGAGTAATCTTCTTCTCTGTGATGACTAAACCTAATTTATCTTTAACTGTCTTTGTAGGATCAAACTGAATATCTTCTTTTCTCTTGTATATGCTCACCTTCCTTCTACAATACCTTGCAATATGGAAAAAAATTTACATTTGAAACAAATAACATGATTCTTAATTTTAGGATTTCCTTCTCTCTTCCTAGGTGGTCTTTGATGGAAATATCTAACAATATGGCCAGCAAAATTACAATTGTAGCATACAACCTTGTCCTTAACTTGATTCCTCTAACTTTGTGTAGGAAATTCATAATGAATGAACTTGGCAATATGACCCCTCTCATGGAAATTGAAACATGTAATATATCTTAACCAATATGAGTAATCATTCCTACCATTTATCCAATTAAATGCATTGTTCATTGACCTTCTACAGTCCCTAGCTCTACGACCAAAGATATTGCAAGAATAACATACACCATTGAACATACTTGTAAAATTCTTTTCCTTTGTTTGTATTATGATGGTCCTTTAAATCCTCTTATCCACATTGGCTCTAATAGGTCTTTGACTTGATGTAGCATGTTCTAACTCTGTTTGGAGTTTGGCACATTCTTCCTCTTTGGATTTTATACTGGCAGTGATCATCTCAACATGATCTTCAAGTTATTTGTATATTTCTTCAAATTCGTTAACATTCTATCTTAATGTATCTTCAATAATTAACACATGTTCTTTTTAATCAATGTTTGATGGAATCATATCCATATTATTCTTCCTTGGAAACTTTATCTCTTATAAGACCTTGTCAAATTCATCTTTGAGGATAAATTTTGTTTCTTCCTTGTCTAAATTAGGAACATCATCTTGGTCATTTAATTTTGATATTTTTGAAATATTTTCACTCCCACTATAAGGACTACAATATTCATATAGGTACTCAAGGTTTTCCCATAACTCCCTAGCTAAAACAAAATCTACAACCATGCAACTTACACATTCTTCCAAAACACCAAATATGATATCCTTGGCAATTTCTTCCATATGGTATAATGAGTCAAAGTGTCCAACATTTATCTCATATCAAAGAGAACATAGATAGGTATTCATTTTGAATCTCCATAGGTCATAAATTTTTCCACTAAACATAGGAACTTGATATGGAAAAATATATTCTCTCATTTTGATCAAACAAATTGTGCCTCAAGACCATCTCCTTCAAGTAGTGAGACTTACTTTACAAGGACCTACTCTTATTCAAATTATTGGAATACCAATATACTAAGAGGGGGGTGAATTATTCCTACACAATTTTTATTTCATTTTCCATTCATCATTTAAACCATTCATTTAATATCCATAAACCATGCAAGATTATTATGTATCAAGTAATTATAAGTGCATAAAAGAAGAGAGAGAACACGATACACAAGATATAAGTGGTAAACCATCAAGGTGAAGAAAACATACTGAAACATCTTCTAATATCAAATGAATCATGTGAAAATTACACATCACATAATATTTCTTTAGTGAGGCACTAACCCTACAAGGAGAACCAACCCCTAGTTTAGTAGGAAACCAATCCTATAAGGATGCTAAAACCCCCTAGGATGACCAAGCACAAACTCAACCACCTGAAATGGATGATCACATGATAAATATTTCTCCCACAACTAATAGTGATGTAAATTTAGATCTAAACACACCAAACCCTCTTCAAACTCCTCTCCCTCTTAACCCGCTCAAACCTTCTTCTTCATGGGATGATTAGGTAAATTAACCTTGCATATATGATCCTAAACTCTTCTCAAATCATCTCAAATCTTATTTGATATTTCCTTGACCTCTCTAATCTCTTCTTCCTTCTTCTCGAGGTCGCTCACATCCCCATAGTTTCAACTAGTCATGAATGGCCAAATATTCTAGCTTATATACATGTCACTAGCTCAAAATGCCACTATGTCAACCATTACCATATAGGTCAGTCATGAAAATTTAAAAAATATTTAAAAAATCATATAAAACGTCTCAAAATACCCATGTATGTTGGAAAGGGTCAAGACAACACCAACATGCACCCAAACACTCAAGTAGGCTCAAAACAAGCTCTCCAAGCACAAACGAATGCACAAGGACTTCTAAGGGCATAAAACATATTTTTCATGACTCAAGAGGCTCCACACAATTCAGGAACAACCTTTCAAAACCAAAAATCATATTTGGAATATTTTTCACTATCATCTCCACTGTGAAACACTCCAAGAAGTGAGAATGCAAAACTAGGTCTTAAATCACCCACAATTCAATCCTAGAAAAATATAAAATTTACATAGAAAAACCCTTCATCATAGCTCAAGTAATCTATCATTGGAAACATCTTGGAGTCAGGATCATGAAAAAAATCAAACCAAATCTTAGTTACACTTGTATCTCCTCCAAAATTGCTTTGTTCTCATACTGCTCAAAACTACTACAAAATTTCCTAAAAACCAATCCTCATGAATAGGGGACACTTTGCACTTTAAAGGATCAACCATGATCTAAAACTATCATGGACATGTAGTACAACTCTCAGGATTCCATAAATTATGATTTATTCATTAGGTTTAAAACAAAACATTTTCACAAACTAAAACTTTCCAAAAACAAGAATTTTTTAGTGTGGTTGTTGTCATGAGTTTTTGCTAGGGAAAAATTCACACAAAAAAACATGACAACCATACCCTACCTAAAAAGTGTAGCTTAAAAATCATCCCAATCCCTCATCTAGATCACCCTAACCCCCTTGTCAGTCGTATCCCATATTTCTGAGTGGTAAAAAAATTTTCAATGTCCGTAGGTGATTTATGGATATACAATCTATTCAATCACTTCCAAAATGAGTTTCTTCAAGAGAGGATTTTTATGAATCTTATGAAAGGGATTTTTCTATGATCTTCTTCAGGCTGGTACATACCCCCAATGAGGAATTAAGCACTCAAAATAATTAGGGAGGTATATTGGAAAGATTAAACTGTGTTTCAATTGGTTTTGGAAGAATCTAGGAAGTTTCAGAAGTTTTGGAGTAGTTTCAGCAAAATTGGGTCCTTAAGGGTGAAGTAGTGCACATAGAAAAAACAACTCCTGAGATTTGGGAAGAAATTTTTGGGAGCTCTATGAAGAGTTGAATACCAAAAAATATATATTCAGAAATATATTTCAGAGACCTAGAGGATTGTGGTTTCACAATTTTCACAAGACTCAAGTAATTCTTCCCAGAACCTGATTTTAGTATGCACAATTTTTGAGCCCAAAGAAAATGCCTATTTTTATGGGGTTTTAGGAGGAATCAAGGGAAAAGAACCCAACCATTTTTATATGAAGGATATTTTCATGAAAATTCATATAAATAACCATTAAAAAACTCCTCCATGAACTCGAGTTACGACTTCGATAAGTTACTGCTGAAAGGAACGATAACCAGATCGTACCAAGCCAAGAACACATATGCTAATCAAACACCATGATCAATAAGATGAAAGCAATTCACCAGAATAGCTTTACATAAAACCTTTGCAAACAAATGAGTAGCAATATCATATATTATTATGGAACTCAATGCAATACATTGAGAATGGGCCTTGCTAAAATTGGCAAGGAATAACAATCTAAGAACCAGTTAAGGTCATAGATCAAGCCATAAATCAAGGAAATAACTATTCATCAAAGAACTAGTCAAGACAATAGATTTAGGAGAGAACTAGACATCAAGGATCTAGTCAATACCATAGATCAAGGAAAGAACTATACCTAACAACTAGATAATATCTCCTAATATCTAAATAAATAAAAAGAAATATCCACACACATAAGTGGGTGAGGATAAATATAATAAAGGTAAAAAATGTACCTAGGTGAACATGAGCTAAGGTAAATACCTACTCTAACACCCCCCCTTAAGTGAAGCTAGGGGCCAAAATAGAAGTGTCATGTCCACAGTATGAGTCCCAGCAACTAGGCTTGATGAGGTACTCATGTATAATAACTAGGAAAAAAGGGACACCGCAAGGTACCCAAAACTAGTAACAACAAAGTAAAGAGAGTAAAGATCCACTCCAAGGCATCCCAAGAAGCTTGGCTCAAAAAACTCATACAATGCTGAAGAATTTTGGTGTGCACTGTGGTCTAAATCCACTGCTCGATCACAAAACTAAAAAAAAACTGACACTGGGCTCCACCAGAATAGCTCCATACAAGGAGAATGTCAACAGAGTGATGTCGAAAGTGCAAAAAAAAACACCAAACATAAGTCGATCAACTGTTTCAAATAGGTGTGCCATGATCCAAGAACAATAACCAAAGCAGCAAGGCAAGGACACAAACTCCAGAGTGTCACGATCTAAGAAAAGCCAACGTAACAAGGCAAGGACACGAAACCTGAAGAAGTAGGATCAACACCATACCCTCCCATACTGCTGAATGGGTGGAGTGACGCTATAAATCTGTATGAGTTGTCAAAACAACTACTCGAACACTGAAAAACTAACACTGGGCTCCACCAGAATAGCTCCCCCATAAGAGATACTGTCAACATGCCAAAAGTGTCAAAAATACAGATACAAAATCTCTCAACAAACAAGAGAGATACACTATACCTGCTAAAGAAAAATGCTCAAAATAAGGAGCATCACAATGCAGAAGGTATAGAAAGTGGAGCAAGAGGCTGAATGATGGAGGAGCCATGCCTATAGAGTCCTCTCAATGAATGCCTATGTCACCGCCATGAGTGATCAGATATCCACCCCAAATCAACACGGATGGATGAAGAAGATGCCTGCATATGACTTGGTGCAAAATGCACAATGGGTGCATGCAAAAGAACATCAGAATGTGTGTCAGGTTGATCATGTCTGACAGCTAAAATCTCAGGTTTCTCAAGCCTGAGTGAAGGTGCAGAACTCATGTGTTGCTCATGATCCTCAGAAAGAGTCGAGCGAGTAAAAAAATGAGCTCTGTCAATGTGTGATCCCAATGAAGTATCTGCTTGAAAACCAATGTCATGACGAGAATTCCACTTAACATGTGGAATAGAGGAAACAATACCCTGTGAATGTTTTCCAATGACTCCTCTAGTGAGACCCATAGAACGGAGCATGCGAGAACTGAATGCAGTGGTATGCTTCTTAAAACATCTATGCAGCTGAGAAGAAGTAGGATACACAACATGGTGTAATGTAATAGGCACAGATGTGGAAGAGCATGCAGTAACAAGCCTCACAGGTTTAGAAGCATCAAAAGCAGGTTCAGGCTCAAAGATTGGTAGATCAATGTCAATGGGCACAAGAGCAATAGCTACAAACAGACTAGGAGCATGGATATGGTTGTCCAAAATATGATGGTGATGTTGTAGGCTAGCAAGTTTGTTCTGCAGGAAGTGTATTATTGTATCCTTATCATGAATGAGTGATTGTAGAAGAGAATTTCACTTCTTGAGTGATCTATTTTCTTCCACAAATCTTACAATATCCTCTTGAAGTCCACATACTTCAGAGAAAAGCATATCATTCTTAGAATCCATGATAGGTACAAACTGCAACTCCCAAAAATTTAGGACGTCAGGCTCAGCCGAAATTGCGTCCACAATTGATTACAACACTCCTCCATATTTGGCACTTTATAATTATAGTGCAAGTCTTCTAAATAAATATTTCCAATGGAAAGAGCATGAAAAAAGAAGCACTTTTGCAAAAAAACGGCACTCAAAACCGAGTTACCGATCAAAAGTTACAAGCTTTTTAATATTTTTCTCTGTTATTTATTTTAGGTGCCACTAAAACAAAATAAAATGTTGTTGCCTTCACCACACAAATAAAATTAAAGGGGGCTGAATATAAGCACCTACTAGTAGGAATCACAAGCTTTAAGCCCTTATATGACCATACCATATGACCAAGGGCTAAGGATTTTAATGGGTGTAAAAATGCATGTAGCAACAACATACGACCAAATCCCAAATATATGAATATACAATGAATTTATTTGCAAAATAAAACTTACAGACGGATGTCAACAGCAATCTCTCGCTCTGATACCATAAAAGGAATGATAACCAGATCGTACCAAGCCAAGAACATAGATGCTAATCAAACACCACAATCAATAAGATGAAAGCAATTCGCCAGAATAGATTCACATAAAACCTTTGCAAACAAATGAGCAGCAATATCATATATTATTATGGAACTCAATGCAATACATTGAGAATGGGCCTTGCTTAAATAGGTAAGGAATAACAATCTAAGAACTAGTCAAGGTCGTAGATCAAGCCATAAATCAAGGAAATAACTAGTCATCAAAGAACTAGTCAAGACCATAGATCAAGGAAAGAACTATACCTAACAACTAGATAATATCTCCTAATATCTAAATAAATAAAAAGAAATATCCACACACATAAGTGGGTGAGGATAAATACAATAAAGGTAAACAATGTACCTAGGTGAACATGAGCTAAGGTAAATACCTACTCTAACAACTCCGCAAGGTATGGCCTAAGGAGTTAGTCAATTATTTTCCTTGAAACTTGAGCCAATCAGAAGATGACACAATTTTCTGCACCAACCATCCCAAACATTTGGTAATTCTTGTACAAAAACATCGCCCCCTCCCATTGAATCCTTTGGGTCATCGTGTGACCATTTTTAATCTCCTTTTCAAAACTTAAGCCCCTATGCGCCAAATTCAAGCCCACAACTTTGTCCAGCCATCCAGTGCAACTTAGACCAATAGGGAAGGGGAACACTTTTTTGTACCAATCATCCCAAACATTTTTGATGTTTGTTGCATAAAAATGTGCCCCCCTCCCTTTTTAAACTTTGGTCACCCACATGACCCCGATAGGTGTTTAAGCAACTTATTCCTAGCCCCCTTCTCCTTCCTAGATGCAAATCAGAAGGTGATAAGTGGTCCAATGGTAAGGGGTGCAATTTTTTGCACCATCCATCCCAAAAAAAATTGAAATTGGGGACAATAAAGTGCGCTCCTTCCAAAATTGTGCAAATTTCTAAATTTTTCATTTTATTGTTGCTTCTTAGTGCTTCCAGTGTTATTTACATGTATGCTCATACAAAAATTCATTGTCCAATTTCTTCCTCTCCTCCATTTCTACTAATTCCATGATATGTATATCACATATATAATTCCTTTTCCATTCTCCCTCACTGTTGCAACACAAAAAATGGAGCTTTTGATCCAAAACCATGACTCGTTGCTGTCAGAAACCCTCGTGGTGAAAAATGAATATTTTCTCATAACTCGCAAACTGGAGAGTGAAATATAATGAAACTTAGAGCATATCTTCCTCTCCCAAATGTCTTCAAGCTGCAAAAAAAAATACAAAGTTTCATTAGACTATTAATGGTAATGAAATCAAAATTTATGCCCAAGCTTCCATTTCCTCAATTTGTCGTTGATCTGGAAAGTGGGTGAAGATAAGATTTTGAATGGAGCATCTAGAGAAAAAACCCATGATAGGAAAATTAATTTTTCATCAATTAGAGGTGGGGAAGAAAACCTTAACAAAATATCTTGGTGATTCAATTAATGGCTTCCCTAGTAGTTCCATACCTGAATCTCTTAATAGGAAAAAGTTTTTGTTTTTTATTTCCAAGCTTTCCAGTGAGCGAAACACGGTGAAATTTGGAGCACAAGATTATCATGAAGAGGTGAATCCAAAAATGTTGTTCCCATCGCAAATCAAGGTCATTTTAACAACTTACTATAAAATGGAATATTTTATGCTTCCCCACATGGTAGAAATAGTAAATTTCTTGAATTTCATGCTTGATCACTCAGGGAAATCAAAAAAGGTATAAAACAGAGACAAGATAGAAAATGAAAAATTTCCCAAAAATAAGAGGTCCTGAAAAAGTAACCTATAAAAAATAGCAATGCCTTAGCAATAGAATATGATGGAATGTGCCAGAAGGCTCATTGGGTGAAATTGGGGCAAAACGGGCAGTATGTCCTAAAATAGCAGGTTATGATCTCATATTCAAAAAATTGAAAGTTTCGGTTCTAAGTGCAGAAAGTTGCAAATGGTTTCATTTTCACTCATATTTCTACTTTTTGGACTCTCTACATGGTGATGGGATAATTCCTTTGTTCAAAAAGATGAACTATAACTTCATAAGGGTCTTGGAAGCATCATCATGAGTTCAATTATGTTTTAAAGAAAGATAGAGCATCGCATGGCGTAGTGGGTGGATTCATCTTCATCAGTCATGGAGCTAGGTGAGTCAAAATGATTCAGTCAGGGAGAGTTTAATGAGTCAAGGATTTCATCAATCAAGAGTCAAGGAGGATCATTTTGGTAATTTTATTTGTTCATACTGAGCTCACATTGCAAAATCTCGGAACAATGTTTCTAAAAACTCATTGTGTGGTCCAGGGTATCTATGCATCATATAGAGATTGTGATCATAATTAATAAGATATTCATCAAAGGAGGAGGTATCCCCACTCATGATTTTGAGCATTCTTCCCTTTCTCTTCATTTTATCTCTTCTACTCTACTCCCTTTATAATTCTTAGTTATGAGCAATCATGGCATTCATCCTATTCAATTAAATGCGGATTTAGCAAACATTGTAATAAGTTTCCCTTGATTAATATAAAAGGGAACTTAATTTCATTCTTAATAATTTCAAGAGTTGCATTTTTTGGGGAAAAATGAAAGGTCATGTGGGGGGTGGCCAAATATTCATTTATAGTTCTATATAATGTAATGGCACCCTCATTCTTAAGGGTTGTCGATTTTGTGCACTAAAGAGAGATATTTTTTTAGCAAGGAAAAAGAGATAGCTATTCTTCCATTTTCCCTTCCTATTTTCCTCTATTTTCTAGCACTGTACAACATGTTAAGATGTTTATAAAGAAAGGGATTGCTTCTTTTCATGACTCATGAATGTGTCCAACTTTTTGTGTTTAGTTTCCTCTGGTCGTTGATGTTCTAAACATATATTTTTCCCATAATTTGTGAATGCAAAATTTTTAATTAGATTTGGTAAGAATATGATTTTATACTTGCAGATGTTATTTCTCTTATCTAATTTCTCACTCCCCTTCCCCCATATTTCAACAAATTCTTCCCTTACAATTCATTGTATGCATTTTCCATGGGTACAATGGAGTGTGCCTGATGGATCCCCACCCTCTTGGCCAACTACACATTTTAGCTTTTTTCATTCACAATAAAGTGGATTTGCACCACCTATAGTCACAAAATCAAGGACTTACTACTATTATACCACCAAGTATGTTGTTTTATATGTGGATATTGCGTAAGAAAATTATTCACAGATGACCCATTCCATAGTCCAGTCATCTGTCATGTTGGTCTTTACCACTTTTTTTCTTATACATTTTTCACTCACTCACACAATTGTGGTCAGGTCTCAGGGGTTTCTATCTGTCAGTACTCACTTAATTTTTGTTACTAGTCTCTGACTAGTGTGCCTAGAAAGGGATTAGGGCACCTGGGGAACCCTGGTCCTTATTCCTAGGCACCCTGGTCCCCATCAAACTTGGTTTTTTTTTAGAACTTGTGGTAAGTATTTTCAGTTTTCAATTTAATCTCCTGAGGTACTAGTCAGTATTTTGGGTCATTAGTGTCAAAATTTGAGTAAGATATCTCTATATAAACACAACATACACACTACCATATAAGCATACTATTTATATCAAGGGATAGCTATCTACATATATCAAGGGACAACATTTGGGCAATATTCTGCATCACACACTACATAGGAAGGGGAGTTCATTCTATTACATCCACCATTTTGCATCTTATCTAGCTACTTCCTATTGTCTCTATGTCATTGGTGCTAGTGAAACCTAAGAACATTATTGCACACACAAACACACGTAACTACATTGGGTTGAATATTTAGTGAAATTCTTAGTTATAAGTCCATTGTTATGGCTACTAAGGATAGTTTGACCCCTCCATATGCATCTTTATTTTTTAAGGATTTTATGATTTGTGTGGGGTTTTGTAAGTGATTCTTTATTGCAGGTTTACGGTGATGTCAATGAACCAAGTGTGACATCCATGTGATCAAAGATGAAGTATTATGAAGACCTAGTTACCATAAAGGGATCATATTCTGAGTTTTTCTATAGACCAAGGTGCCCAAGATGCCCTCATCCTTCTCCATACACCCCAATCTGGCTAGATCTACCCCCATTGCGATTTTATGATGTTCGTTGTGACATTTTTTCACCATTCCATCACTGTGTTTAGTACCATATAACTGCGAGGTAAGTCCCATTCAGGTAAGTAAATTTTTTGTTTCATTTCATTTCATTTAAAATATCAAATAAATCACTCATCACATATATTTCATTGTATCTCATTTATTCCCTTTCTTTACTCTTAGATTCATAATAAAATTAATATTTTATAAAGTCATTTTGGTGAACCCGTAGATTAGAAAATTTTGGCCTTATGATCCACTACAACCCTAATAGATAAGGATAGCTCTTCTCCTTCTCAGATCATCCTGCCTCATGTTCATGTCAATCCAATATAGGATGAGGCCACTATCATTGAGATCATGAATCTCTATAGCAATGTTACTATGTCGGATGATATTCAACAACAAATCTTATCCCATGAATGTCATATGCTTACTAGCTTTTAAAAATATACTATTGGCCTTGTTTCTAATGTCATGAGATTCACTCATTGTACACCATGTTATACGGTGAGCCATGATCCTCCTTCTACCATTTCCAAATAAATTCTAGATGATTCTCTTATTGATTTCATGTTTGGTCTTGATGATAGTACACGTGTGCATACTAATTCTCCTCCTAGTCAAATCACTACTATAGTTGCATCTCATGCTTCTCCTATTTCTGATACTACTTCTCATGATCCATCACATACTAGTTCGTATACTCCTTCATACTATATTTATGATCGAATTGATGATACACTTAATGAAATTTTCATATATGAGTCTCTATCTAATTTTTATGAAACAATTGATAGTCATGATTATACTACTTTACATACTATTGAGTGTGAATATTTTGCTCCATTATCTTCATTTCTTCAGGTTGTATTTAACACCATGCATGATTCATCTCCATCTATTATTTTGTCTCCTTCTCTCATCACATCTCCATGTGTCACTTCATCTCCTCAGTATGTTTATTATGTTATTCCTACTAGGTTTATGGATACTCCATGTCCTTCATCACCTATATCTTCTTTAGCACCTACACCTAGTGTGCCTTTAGCATTGTAATGTCCTTTGTATCCTCTCAATGTCCCTATGATTACTCAAAATGACAAGCTATAACTTCTTAACACATTATTTCCCTCCTCTATTATTCCTTCACATGACATCTTGTCTCTCATGCATGATGTGGGTCACTTACAATCTCAAGTTAATTCACTCACATTATAAAACAAGGCCTACTATACTTCCATTGATAAGCATTCATTATATGACAACCCTATTCCTAAGAAGATTC
Source organism: Taxus chinensis (assembly GCA_019776745.2). Classification (NCBI taxonomy): domain Eukaryota; kingdom Viridiplantae; phylum Streptophyta; class Pinopsida; order Cupressales; family Taxaceae; genus Taxus; species Taxus chinensis. The sequence continues at coordinate 225,089,412 of CM034151.1, read as the reverse complement.
ATAACTCATAATTTTCTAAGGATTTTTTCAGGCCCACCTTTTCATTTTTCGATGTACTGGAAACCCTTACTTGCATCTCAAGCATTACTTTATGACTATGACTTCATATTATAATGATCGATTATTACTTAAGGTCTTTCAACATAGTCTTATAGATGAAGGTCTACAATGGTATACTCATTTTTCATTTGGCTCTATTAACACTTATTTTGAGATGGAAGAAGCTTTTCTCTATCACTTTATCATCAACAATGGCCCTAGAGTTACTTATGACCATCTACGTACTTTACATCAGGGCACAAAATAACTAATCACGGATTAAATCTTATGATTCAATGCTTGTATGCACCAATTAGTCTTTCAAAATATCGACTTAGATAAGTGGTTTATTTTCTTTTGGTCGGATTCCATCATTAAAACATAGATTACAATATGAAACATGTGAATCATTCACACTTCTATGTTATAGATTTATTGATTTAGAACATGACATCATTACAACACATGTTATAGATCCTCTACCTATTATTACTACTACCACATCATCTAATTCTTCTCCATTTCCATTAGTTGAGTTTCCTACATGATCTCCATCTCCTCCTTACAAGCTAGTTTATACTACCACACCACAAAAGCATCCTTCTTCTCCTACAACGAGCCAGGATACACCTAAATCTTCTATACCTATTTTGCATGAGGCATTGCATTTATTCCATCACGCTCGACCACATGATGTGATGTGTACTTTATTTGATAAGTGTTTAATTCACTTACCCTCTAATCAACATCATCCACAACATCATTTATAACGTCTATGTGATCAGGCCTGCTGTAATTATGATCGTATCAAAGGCCATAAGGACAATGATTGATTCACCCTTCATGATTATTTGCAATAATTAGAGGATAATGGAAAACTTTCCTTTGGATTTCACTTACATGAGAGGTCCATATATCCTCCCCCTCATATGTAAGATACTACTTTGGTTGAGTTATCTCCTTCATCTAGTGCTAAGGCCATTATTCGTCCATCGCCACAGGTTGTCACTCGTGCGCACTCTCCATCATGTACATCCATTGCTGCACCATCTCATCCATCCCATCTATTTCATCCATTACATCATGCTACTGCTTCACATTGGCTTCCACAGTACTTAGCATTCACACCTCCCATCACCACTCCGCATGACATTCGGTTTGGCTCATACAATCACACTGCTTTCATTCCACTTACTTCCACTGCTTCGCTCTTCCTCAATATTTGGTAGGTGATTGCTATCACCTTATCCCCCAATGGTGCATTCATGTTCTTACATGACTATTGAGGGATATATTACAATAATAACCTCTCTTCACACGCTTCATCAATTCATCTAGCACACTCTATGGAATTATTTTTGGATGACGCACTCTTGTTTTAGGTGGTTAATTCTTGACTACTAAGGGGTATTATCTAAATGAACCTCATCATCTATATGCTGGGGGAATTGATAATTTTCTCATCATACTATCATACACTTCATATATCATACTTTTACATGTCAATCGATCATTCCTCACAATTTTATTTTCACACTCATATTACATACATCCTCTATTATCATCTACAGTATATCATCATCACATTATGCAACAACTATATATTGCAAGTCAACCCAACAAAAATGAAGAACATTCAATACATTACACATCGTCACAACTATCATTCACAAATAATATATCATTAATCACATGCTAAGATCAATAAACAACAAATACAATGATCATATGCTAATGAATGCACATATATATCTTGTTCATAATAATAGTTACAAAACATATCATCACTAGGAGGCAGGTCCCCTACATCAATACACCAATACAAATCATATATCATCATCATTATCACTCTTTGGTACTGCAAGAGCTTTAGGAATCGATGCCTTGCTACTAACTCTACGCCAATGATTACAACCTTGATATCTTTCCACTTTCCTAAGTGGTAGTGTGACCTCTGTAGACTTCTCTGTAAATTGAATCTATAACATGATAAATTGTGCAAACACATCCTATGGTAAAGGACTACCACCCATTATCTCTCTAGCTCATTTTCTCTCCTCACGTGCCTTATCCCTCTCACTCAGCAGAACAGTACATGTCACTAATGCTATGGCCATTGGCTCAAAAAAATGTGCTTACTCACTCGCAATGTCATCCACGCACTCTAACATCCCCCCACCCGCAAGTATGTTAGTGGGAACATTATGCGTCAATGTGCGGATGGATGTGTCAAAATTAAAGGACCAATACTTGTCACCTAAAACTAATACAACAACACATTATAAAACTATAAGTATCACATAAGCAAGTAACCAATCATACAACATAATTATATAGATTTTCATGTTGCACTATCGCTACCACTACATTGTCAGGGGATTTTGCTTTCCCCTCTACTCCTCCCTATGGTAATCTTGTGGCCTCTATAGATACTATAAATAAAAACACCCATTGTTGTGTCACCCACCATATATGATATGCCTCCTTACACCCCACATCATCTACAATTATTGGCTCTATCGCCACATTGGCCTCGTCTGGCCTGACAAGTACTGGATGTTCTCTTGTGGATCTTAGCCTAGGACCAACCCTCCTCAATTGTCTAACAAGTCTAATCCACACATATGAATCTAGGGGAACAACCTAAGTAATACCGAACTGTCAAGATACCCGCTCTACCGAGAATAACTTGGTCACCCCTGAAAATTGATCCTCCAACCACATTGTCCTTCATATGCATCGTAACTTTACCGCATCCTCTATCAATCCTCCATAGTATTGATATGGCCTTCATATCACTTCCTCTAGATCCATATGATCTATCAATACTCAATAGGTGTCAATATCCATCTTCTGACAACACACACCTATCCATCTCCTAGAAATTATGTCTAGCCTATCCTAATCTGCTTGCAGACCACCAAGTGCCCTCAATACTGCTATATGCTCATAAACACATACATGCAACAATGTAGTAGCTCCAATTCCACCTCCATGCTCTTCATGGGTAAATCGGTAGAGATCCCTATACAGGTGGTAACACACACATCATGTCCACGCATATTTGGTACACTCCTCTATTTGATGGCAAATGTCATGCATCTTATATAAGATACACACACCACCACCCTCTACTACAATCGATGATGCAATAATAATGGCTATAAAATTTTATAAGTGCAGAACCCATGACCTTAAGATCACATCTAATATAATATGGGCCTCATAAGGTACTCAAGTCCTTACAAATACCATCTACCAGCCATCATCTATCTCTCTATATTCTCCATAGCCATGACATGTACCCTCTCACAAATAATTAGTAATCGTAGTATGTGATATACATCCTCTAGTGTGACTATCATCTCACCCGTAGGTAGCCAAAATGTACAAGTGTGCGCACACCATCTCTCACACAAAGATGTCAACATAGGCATATTATGTGACACATCCTATATCCTATCTATGTGGCACAGGATGGAAATTTCCATAACCTCCCAACCATCATCTGAATAACCCAACCTGATTAATGTACTCAAGTGGTGACCAGCATGGAACTCCCTTAAATAGATATCCCTTTGCACACCATAAAAAACACCAAACATTGCATTAGAACACCATACACATACACACATGGTTACTTAGGACATCACTACACATCAAATTTCATGCTTACATCACTCTATACAAAAATTACGTTTTCAGGACGTGAACACCAAGAAGCGAGACTGGGGCACCCAGGAGTAGAACACATGTGACCATGTCTATGCACTCTTATCTGGAAGGCCACTAACACCTTCAATGATGTTTTCTAGGTCCAAAATGTTGAGAAAAGAAAACATAACAATTTCACTAAATATCACCCAAAATGACTACTACAAAAGCATTTTTCAGAAAAAATCACACTTACCAACTCCATCATTGTATGCGACGCCACATCGGTCACTACCATCTCAAAATAGCTAGGTCGCGATGCTCTCACTTGTGGCATCCTTACTCACTCAGAGCTCACTCTAAAACTCACACACAATACAAATGCATTGACTAATCACTTTTTAACTTTATTATTTATAGTCACTTTTCCTTATTCACTCTATTATGGTCATCCTTCACATTCACTACTCAACTAATACACGTTGCACGATTTTTATAATATCTTGAGAATTTTTACTCCAATTTCTATCCCTTTTGCGGAATTCTCTTCATAAATCCCCCTACCATTGTATCATACACATTATACATATTATTTTTCTCCTCGACATTTTTTTTCACTTAATCTACACATATGTTTACGATATCTATCATACACTATCTATTGCGGGATTACTTTTGGCTCATCATTCATTCTTGTCATCACTTACCCTTTCGCTAAAAGGGTAGCATATAATTGGGGTCATCCTATAATTCCCCTTAAAATTATACGCAATCATTTAAAACTTATAATTCGTCATTTTTAAACAAGTACTAATACATCATGCGAAATTTCATTATTTTCCATCGATTCCCCTAATGACCTACCTAGGGGAAATAAGCATTATATATATATATAAGTAAAAAAATAAAAAACAAACAATCAATCAAATAATCAATGTGTTCAAGTCTCTAACAATCAAAATCATACTATTTAATTGATACAATACAAAACACTTGGCCTCCCTGATGACCTAACTTAGGAGCTACATGTGGCCTCCTAGATGACCGAACTTGGGAGTTACATCATTAATTTTCGAGATGACCTAACATGGGAAGTTATTTTAATTTGCATTTGCTTCTAGATGACCTAACTTGAAATCCATTACACACACACACACACACACACACACACACACACACACACACACACACACACACACACACACACACACACACACACACACACACACACACACACACACACACACACACACACACACTGTGGATATACCCTTGGAGTGGGGGCAATGGATGTCATTTCCTTTCCTTTACTGCTCCTATATGGTTTATCACATTTGATCAAAATATTTGGATCCAAAACCACTAAAAAATTTGATCTATGTCCTTCTACAGTGGCTAGATATTTTGAGAATGTGGTACAAGGTTAGAAAATATCACACCTTTCTCCCTAGATTCTTCCTCTAGTGCCAGGACGCCCAAATCCTCTAGTTCTTTATACACATGTAATCAGGTTGAGAATTGACCACTCCTTACCCCATCACATCATCATCATTCAAAAGTTGAAATCATCAATCATTCAACATCACAATCATCACTCTCATTTAGTGCACTTCAGCACAATCTTACATCTATTGCTATGCTGCATGGATCAACACATTTATCCATGGTTCGTCACACTATATGTTTTCATTTGGCGCACTCTTCTATCACATTTGTGTGTTCTTACACAACATGGGCTTCTCCAAAATTCTCTCAGGTACACATCTCTAACTACTTTATGTTACCGAGATTTATCTCACCAACATAAAGTTGGGGAAAATGTAGTCACAAAATCACACACTTACTACTATTATTATATTGCCAAGTATGTTGTTTTATATATGGATCTTGCGTAAGAAAAGTATTCACTAATGATCCATTCCATAGTCTATTCATTTGTCCTTTTGGTCTTGTTGGTATTGTACATTTGTAACTCACTCGCACTATTGTGGTTAGGCCTCAGGGATTTTTATTCGTCAATACTCACTCAATTTTCATCACTAGTCTATGACTAGGGCACCTAGAGAGGGATTAGGATGCCTTTCTCGCCATGATACAAATTTCTAGGTACCATGGTCCTCGTCACACTTGGTTTTGCTTTTGGAACTAGTTGTCAGTCTTTTCATCTCCTGAGGTAGCAGTCAACATGTCGGGTCATTAATGTCAAAATTTAAGCAAGAACTCTATATAAAAAAAACATACACACTACCTTATAGGTAGACTATTTCTATCAAGGGATAGCTATCTACATAGAGAAAGAGACTACATTTTGGCCCTGTTATACATCACACATTGGATAGGAAGGGGATTTAATTCTATTCCATCCACTATTTTACATCTTATTTAACTATTTCCCATTATCTCGACATCATTGGCATTAGGGAAACCTAGTCACATTATTGCACACATAAAAACACACAGAACTACATTGGGTCTAAGATGTAGTGTAATGATTGGTTGTAAGACTAGCGTTATGGCCACTAAGGATAGTTTGAACCCTTAATATGTATCTTTCTTTTTTATGGATTTGATGATTTGTGTGGGGTTTTACAGGTGATTCTTTATTATTGGTTTACAATGACATCAATGAACCAAGTGTGACATCTAAATGACCAAAGGTGAAGTACTGTGAAGAATTAGAAACCATTCTAGGATCAGATTCTAAGTTGCTGTGAATACCATGGTGCCCATATTTCAGAGAAAGGTGTTTTCATCCTTCCCCAGGTGCCCTAGTCCAACCATATCTTCCTCTACTAAATTTTTTTGAGGTTTTTTGTGATGTTATGTTCCAACATTCCATCACTTTATTCAGTCCCAAATCACTGCGAGGTAATTCCAATTCATGTATGTACCTTTCCCATTTCATTTCAAATATAAAATAAATAAATTATCACCTATATCTCATTATATGTCATTTATTCTATTTATGTACTCTTAGATTCATGATAAAATTTAGATTTTATAAAATCACCACCTAAGCAGAGGGACCTAGAGTCCTAGAGAATTGACTAGATAACCATCAATTTGTCCACACGAAAAAAAATTCTCACAATTTTTTTTCGTGCACACCGTGGGGAAGAATTAACAACAATCTACACCCAAATATGATCACAAAATCCAAAAAAAATCTAAAATACAAAAAAAAATTAAAAATGGAATTAAAAAAATTGATGGAAATCCTTTGTTGAAAGGCACAATGTTGATTCCTTCACATGAATTTTCACATTCTATAGTGTCCTTTCATATTCCCACCACAAGATTTTCCAAAAATTGGTTGAAAAGATATATATGAGATTGGATAGGTTGAGAGGAATATTTGACCCCACCTTCGAGGCTTTGTAAAATTAGCAAGGAAAAATCAGAGATAACCCTTACTATTTTTCTCAAGCCTCATCTCCATTTGGGTCTTCAAGTGGTACTCCTGGTAATCCCATTCAAAATCCTATTGATACTCCCCCTATGAACTCTCCCATATTTCAACCACCATTGAACATTGAATTCCCTGGTGAGGAAGAATAATAACCAGAAGAAGAAATTGTATAAGAAGAAAATTGAAATTAAAGCAGAAGAATCAATGGCGAATGAAGCAGAAAGATCCCAACCCATTTTTATATGGGGAAGGAATACATTTCTGATTTCTCTCACACCTCCTCTTCATGGTCTACCAACGTGTTCCCGTAAGAACTTCCCAAAATTAAAATGTGATGAAACCCAACTTCCTGAAGAACACATCTCTACCTTCACTACATCATGCAAAATTGTTGGAATCGAACATCAGTACATAGCCTTAAGATTGTTCGTAGAGTCTCAAGAACAAAATGTAGCATAATGGTTCTACCTCTTTCCCGCAATATCAATCACTTGTTGGGATGATATCAAGTCCAAGTTTAAAGAAAGATTCAAAGATAATGAGGACTATCAAGATCTCTTGGTGCAATTGACCCAAATGTAGAAGGAACCTAACGAGACTGTGAGGGACTTCATAGCTCATTACAACAAGTTACTCAAAAGGATACCTCTTGAAGATGTTCCCTCTAATAACAATGTAAAAAGGTTCTTCATCAACGCTCAAATTTTGGAGGTAGGATATTTTCTTTGGAGGGTCCAACCAAAAGATTTTGTACAAACACAAAGGATGGCCACTGAAGTTGATGGTGATCTCATCCTATCTAGGAAGATTAAAAACCCTTCAAAGGGTAAAGATCATCATTCAAAAGATAAAATAATAAATCCATTATTTCAAAAATTGGAAAATTAAATGACATTGTTGAATACAAAAATTTTCAAATGAGTATCTCCTTAAAGAAATATCAGAAATTAGATTGCAGGAGCATCTCGAAGGCTTTTCGTGGAGGATCCACCCACTAATGCAAGTTGTAGAATTTAATATGATGAAGAATAAATTGAACAAGAAAGTGTAGACAATGATTTTATAGAAGTTAAGTAGAGAACGATTCATAGATAATTTTATCTAAGTATTATGAAGATGATGACATAGATGCACCTAGTATTTCATGTGCAGCGTTCACTCGATCTTATTCTAAGAAAGGGTATTCTTCATCCACTGTTGTGAAAAACAAGAAGATTGAATATCCTCATGTGGAGAATCTGTAATAGAAAATAAACAGTTGAGGATCTCCACTTCCACTTTGCATGTTGTCCACATTGGAGAAACTTGATCATGTAGCAAACAAGAAGTCACCTGCTATTCCGAGTAGGTTTTCAAATTCCACTTCCAAGTATAATTATACTACTGAAAAATCTAGTCCTTTGAAAGCTCTTATTGTACCTTTAAAAATAGCCTTCGTTCCTCAAGCATCCACCCCTTGTTTTAAACCTATCCTAACTCCCAAAGTATTTTGTTTTCCTCTCCTATCCATATCTGATCCTTTTGACATGGTAGAAGATATGAATAATACCAAAGTGCATATTTTTGAAACTGAATATTTACGGACCCATCCTGAGTAATTTGAGAGATTCATCTGGCATATCGAGAGTAGTAGTCCAAATCCCAATGTTGTAACTCCTAGCTCTAAAGGAATACTACAAACCCCACCTACACATCCATCACAGAACATGCTTTCTTTGAGTGCATATAAAACCGAAAAGGTTGATTCTTTCTACGTCTTCCTCATTAGAGAATATGTATTGAATAATTACATCATAGATTATGGTGCCTCTAACAATGTAATTCCTGTGAAGGTCATCAAAGCTTTTAAAATCACCATGACTCAACCCAGTGGCTCTTGTTACTCCATGGAGTCAAAATAACTCCCACTTGTAGGGAAGTTAAAAGATGCACATATGGCTCTCCCAAAATTTCCAGACAAAAAGGTTTTAATGACTATCTTAGTAGCAGATATTTTGGCTTCATTTAGAATGTTGTTGGATAGAAGTTTATGATAATATTTGGGAGGGAAAATCTATAGGAATTTGTCTTCTGCAACCATTCTAGTTAAGCGAGACATGTAAATATTTCTTCCAAAAAATAAGATGAGGTACATAGTGCAAAAATAGGAAATATAGGAGCCAACATCTTAAAGTAAAATAACAAGGGGATGAATCATTTTGTAACCAATAAAGAGGAGGACTATATACCCATCTTGATAGGGCCAAGAATACCTTCTCAGAGGGGTATGGATCTTGAAGAAGTATGAAGAAAATTTGAGCTACAAAAGGTTAGTATCGAGTCATTAGACAATGTGAGCATTGAAGAAGAGGAAATGGTTATTTCTAAATTTCAAGTGGAGAAATCAGCTTGTATGCCTACCCATGAGGAAGTAATGTTTTCATTCCCATTTGAAGATGAATATCCCCTATATCATGCCTTTCACGAAGAAGAAACAAAGAATTTTTTTGATGAGATCTTGAAATAATTGAAGCGTAAATCAGTGCAATATTTACGTGAAGTTTTGGAAGAGATAGAAGACCCCGAACTAAGTCTCTAACTCCTAATGAGAGCTATAGATATACATGACAAGCATGAATCCAATTTTGAATCATCAATCAATTTCAAGGTTGGCCACGATGAAGAAAAACATAGTGAAGAGTCTGATGTTCCTCATGAGCTAATGTACAACGGATATGATGATGAAGTTGAAGTTTTCTCCTTTCCATTCGAAGAATAATATTTTCCATGGGATGAAAAAGTTGAGACTAAATTTTTTGAGGTTCCCAGAGCTGATATTTCCCTTGAAAAAGAAGTGACAAAATGCGATGAACTTCAAGATGATGAAGCAATCGCTCTCAATGGTTTCCTTTAATTTCAAAGTGAATATTTTTTGAATGAATACAAAGGTGAAATGTCAATGACTTCAAAGGAAGACTCTGTGTAAGCAATTTTGATGCAATAGAGGGTACCAAAGATCCTAAATTGAGTCTTAACCTCTTTATTCAAGCTATGAGAATGTAGGATAAGTATGAGGTTGTGTATGATTATTTCTCCCATTTCAAAATGCCTCATAACGGAGTAGAACAAGAGGTTGAATTCAAGGCATATAATGAAATATTTTTCATTAAAAAAGATTATGAAAAATAAGGGAACTATGTTTAAGAAATTAAAAAAAAATAGCCTCGGGGCAGCGATGAGATGCTCAGTGAAAAATCAGGAGTATGGATGAACGTAGAAGACAATTAGCATTCCAAAATGGATTTCAAAGAGAATGAAGGAAATAGAATTTCTAATATAAGGCCCGAGAATCAAAAATATCATGTATAATCACTCCTACAAAGTACACATACAATCATCAAGTTACCTAGAATTAATAAGCAGTTAAGTAGAGGAGGCTACCTTCTCAAACCACTAAAGCGCTTCACAAAACATCATCACTTAGTGTTTCCCACTCAAGGGTAACCTCTGAGAGGAGAAGAGAACTTCATTGAAAGTGGGTTGTCCCCCACATTGTACCATAGGTGATTTAAGTTTTTTTTCCTTTCCCTATTGTGTGTATCTTTCCCTTTTTCACTATGGTGTGCTTCCCTTAGGTTGTGTGTGGTGTGTTTTTTCCCATTTTTATCAATCTCTTGTAAGTTATGTGTTCTATAAATCCCAATGGATAAGGAACTAGTAAATGTTATGTATTAAGATTAAAAATTTCTCACATCATTTCCTCGATGCTCTCGATCCAGAACATGTCCCCAAGTCAGAGCCAACTATTGTCATGAGTTTTTTCTAGGGTAAAATTCACACCTTAAAACATGAAAACCATACCCTACTCAATTTTTTTATCTTAATGGTCATCCTGAGCCCTTATTCAAATTACCCTAACCCCATTATCAATCTTATCTTGTCTCTCTAATGAGTTCAATACGTTGTGTCAACATGCCCTTTAGTGATTTAGGGATATCAAGTCTATTCAATTACTTCCAAAATGAGTTTCTTTAGGACAATGTCTCTATGAAGCTTACGAAATGGTTATTTCTATGATCTTCTTGAGGCTAGCTCAGACACCTTGGAGTGTAAATAAGGACTCAAACTCATCAAGGAGGTGTATCATATAGATAAAAATGGTTTGTAATTGGTTTTGAAATAATCTGGGAAGTGGTAGAATTTTTGGAGTAGTTTCAGCAAAAGTGGGTCCTAGAGGGTGAAGCAGTGCATAGTGAAAAACCAGCTCATGATTTTCAAGAAGTAATTTTAGAAGCTATATGAAGAGTTTGAGGATAAAAAAAATCTATAGAAGTATATTTTAGATCCCTAGAGGATGGTGGTTTCATAATTTTCACAAGACTCAAGTAATTATGTCCACAACCTGATTTCAGCCTGCATAACCTTTGAGCTCGAAGAAAATTTCTATTTTTAGGGGATTATAGGAAGAATCAAGGGATAATACCCCCACCATTATGTTCACAAGGAAATTTTCAAGAAAATTCAAATAAGCATAAAAAATCCTCCGAGAACTCGACGTACGGCTTTGACAATATTCTCCCCAAGATATGGCTTTATGAGTTAGTCAATTTTTTGCCCTAAAATTTGAGCCAATCAGAAGGTGGAACACTTTTGTTCACCAATCATCCAAAATATTTTGGAATTTTGGTGCACAAAAATTTTCCTCCCTCCCATTCAATCCTTTGGGTCATCATGTGACCATTTTCTAGCTCATTTTGCAAGCTTAAGCCCCCATGCACCAAATTCAAGCGCCCAACTTTATCCAACCACACAACACCACTTAGAACAATAGTGAAGGGGTGCACTTTTATGCACCAACCATCCCAAAACTTTTGTATGTTTGGTCTAAAAAAAAATTTCCCCCTTACTTTTGGGCCCTTGGTCACCCACATGACCCTGATAGGTGTTTTAGCGGCTTATTTTTAGCCCTCCTCTCCTTCCCAATTGTAAATTATAAGGTGAAAAGTGGTCCAATGGGAAGAGGGTGCACTTTTTTGCACCAACACTCCCAAAATTTTGGGAAATTTGGGACAAGAACATGTGCTCCTTCCCAACTTGTGAATTTTTTTTTTCATTTTAGTGTTGTTTCTCAATGCTTCAAGTGTTACTTACACGCATGCTCATGCAAACCTTTACTGCCAGATTTCTTCCTCTCCTCCATTGTTGTTACTTTCATGCCTATGATATCACATCTATCATTAATTTTCCATTCTACCTCACTTTTGTAACACAAATTTGGAGATTTTCAAGCCAAAACCATGTTTGGGTGCTGTCAGAAACCCTCGTGGTGAAAAATGAATATTTTCTCATAACTCGCAAATCGGGGAGTGAAATCTGACGAAACTTGGATCATATCTTCCTCTCCAAAATTCCTTTAAGATGAAAAACTGAAAAATTCAAAGGTGCGTCAAATCATTAATGGAAACGAAATAAAAAAAATTTCCCAAGCTTCCTTTTCCTCAAATTTTTGTTGATCCAAAAAGTGGGTGAAGCTAATATTTTGAATGGAGCATCTAGAGAAAAACCCCATCACATGAAAGTTAATATTTCACAATAAAAGGTGGGAAAGAAAAAATTCAAAAAAATCTTGGTGATTCCATTAGTGGCTACACTGGTAGCTTCTTTCCTAAAGCTCTCACTATGAAAAAAATCATTTTTTATTTATGAGCTTTCCAGTGAGCAAACCATGGTAGAATTTGGAGCATGAGATCACAACAAAGATTTGAATCCACAAATGTTGTTCCTATCGCAAAAAAAGTATTTTTTTTCCACTTACTAAAAATGGCATATTTTATTCTTCCCCATATGGTATAAATAATAAATCCCTGAATTGCATGTTTGATCACTTGTGGCAATAAGTAAAGGTATAAAACAGAGAAAGGACAGAAAATGACAATTTTCCAAAAATAGTAGATCCTGAAAAATCAACTTGATAAAAATAGAAATGTGTTAAAAATAGAAATTCCTCAACAAAAAAAGAGGATGGAATGTTCTAGAAGGTTATGTTATCAAATTTTGCGCCTCGGGCCAAATTGAATGATGAGGACCTAATAGGACATAAACACCAGATAAGGAAACTAGAGATGAAATTGGGTCACATCAAGCTTTCTGGATCTTGGAAGCACTTTCAATAAATTCAAGAGTGAAAATGATATCAAGGAATTTTTTCCTCTTTTGGGTTTTGACCCTTAACATCATCTTAAAAATGATGAATACGTGCCCCGCAACCCATACCTAGCTAAAATGGGAAAAATAAGAGGGAAAATATGATGAGCCTGAAAATCCCTTGCATGTACTCCTAATGAGGACTCATACATGATGAAATTCATAAAAATTTAAAGAGTATAAATTTGGGGTCAAAATTGCATTTTGGGCCTTAAGGGGCCACCAGGCTAAAAACGAGCTCGCCGAGCTACTCGATGAGCAACTCGGTGAGCAGAATTTTTACACTGGGAAAGCAAGTCAGAGGAGGGCTCACCGAGTAGCTCGGAAAGCTACTCGATGAGTCAAGTTGTGTTGATGATGGTTTGAGATGAGTTCAGATCTAGGGGAGTTCAGGAGGGTCCCTGTCAACTGGTGCAAATGTGGATATCATCTCGGAGCTCAAGAATGGCAATCCAGAGGCAAAGAGTGTACACGGCGAGCTCTCAAATGAAAGAGAAATAAAAAATTGGCTCAGGTGAGCCCATCAGCATACATTATATGGTGAGATTGGTTTGTGGATCATGACATTCAAGGAGGCCTGAGGGGTTCAAGCTCGACATTTGCAGAAGAAAAATGGAGGTTGACCGACCGGCTCAAGACATTGATCTCATGGCATGCACGACAGAGCATTACAAATGAAGGGGTCGGCTCAACTATGATTGACAAGGGACTCTCTGAGGTTGAAGGGCCATGTCTGCTAAAGTGAGGAAATAGAAAAGGCTCAAGGTCAAGCTGAGTGAGTTGGAATAGTGAGACATTGGAATTGGTAGAATGCACATTGGCTGGGGCACTTTGGGGTCTGAAGATTTTGTGCTTCATACATGGAGGCATTTGTACATTGGTGAGGTAAGGTTCTGAAGAGGTGAGCGATGAGTCTTTAAAATCAATAAAGCCTGAAGTCTGAAAAATTCAAACTTTAGGGGTGAATGTGATTTAAGGTAGGGGTGGGTTGGCTTCAAAGTCTTAGGTAGAAGAAAAACCAAACTATTGGGCTCACCACGCCAAAAATGGAGGGGTCACAAACTCTGAAATCCATTCAAACCCACCGAGCTAGAACATTAGTGGCAGAGCTATTTTGGGAGGTGTGTATTGGTAGGTGATAATGTAATGCAAACAAGTTGTTAACGTGGTGAGGCCGAGTTGCATTGAATGTAGATCTCGGTAGGTGGATTTTTGGCTCGGTGGGGGGAATTTCAAACCAAAACATGGCCTGAATTCAATCTAGCATAACTTGAGAAATTTTTGTCCAAATTTAATGAAATTTCACTTGCTAGAAAGGGAATTCCATTCTCTATCCAATGGAAACATCAAAATCCATAAACTAGGAGGGTAGATGAAGATAAACTTAGAGAATAAACCTGGTGTAAAATGATGATAACTTTTTCCATACTCCACCATTTTTCACAAAAGTACAGTTGATGGAAAGCTAATTTTGATCTCTTCCACATGTGATGACTAGAGATGAGAATTTATGGTGTTTGGTGGGAAAATTTTCATGATGAAGCTTCAAGATCCAAATCCATGCCTAGGTGCAATCATGAACCCATTTATTCTTGCTCAAGGCACAGTACCATGATGGAGTTGCAGATCTTCCCAGCAGCCATTAAAGGAGTTTACTTATGAATTGTGATGGTTTTGGAGGATGTAGAAATTATTATTTCTCTCTCCTCTCTTTAAATCTTCTTCTATAAATTATAAGGAGGTTCTCAGTAAACAAGGTTGGATACTTTACCTTTGTTGTTCCCTTATTTCTTGTCTATGAGAAATTTGTGGAGTTCAAGACTCACATTGAAATTGTAATGTAATTGTGTGCCTTTGGCCCCCTGTGTAATGTATTGTATCAACTTTTGGAGTAATAAAACAAACCTTTGGATGATTCTCAACCCTCTTTTGTGTTTATTGTGTATTATATAATCTTTCAATATAGTTAAGGTTATTTTGCATTGTTTAATTGTTACTGCAAGATTTTAATGGGTTGTGTTTACTAGTAAATGGGTTGTAATAGGTGTTTTAACCTATGGTGTTATATTACCCTCTTCAAATTTTCCTATTCCACATCTATGTAGTGCAAGATATTCAACATTCCTTATTGGTGCATCACCTCCATTTAGAATAGATTTACTTTTCATGTAATCATTATGTCTATGTCTCCTTGGAAAGCATTAGCGTAGGATTATATTAGTTCCTCTGCAATTTGGGCGTGTGGTGTCAAGATTTAGGAATAGGTATCCGGCCTTTTTCTGGAGAGCTACCCCAATTGCAAAGTCCCACACTTTAGAAATAGCTCCATGTTGTGCAATCACACTGAATTTCCCATTAACAATTAGACCATTCGGGGGAACTGTGATTTAGCACAAAAAATTTCATGGTGTGAAATTGGAGAAAAAAATGTGGCATATCCCAAAATATCAGGTTATTATATCATATTCTAAAAAATTGAAAGTTTCAGTTCTAAGTGCAGAAATTTGCAGATGGATTCATTTTCACTCATATTTCCTCTTTTTGGACTCTCCATGGGGTGATGGGATGATTCCATTGTTCAAAAAGAGGAATTGTAACTTAATAAGGATCCTAGAAGCATCATCATGAGTTCAATTATGTTTAAAACCAAGGCAAAGTATCGCAGGGTGCAATGGCTAGATCCATCTTCATCACTTGGAGTTGGGTCAGTCAAAGTGAGTTGGTTAGGGAGAGTTCAATGATTTAAGGAGTTTATCAATCAAGTTTTGAGGAGGATAATCATTTTCAATGTATGTGTTCATCCTGAGCTCACATTAGGAAATATCATAATAGTGTTTCAAAACACTCATTCAGTGGTCTAGGGTGTTTGTACATCATACAGAGGTTGTCATCCTCATCGACAAGGTCTTCATTGAAGGTGGAGGTATCCCAACTCATGATTTAGAGCATTATTTCCTTCTCTCTTCATTTTTTCTCCTCTTCTCTACACCCTTTCAAATTCATCATTGTGAGCAATCTTTATGTTCTTATTATTCATTTAAATGTGGTTTTAACAAACATTGTAATAAGTTGACCTTTATTAGTATAAAAGGAAACTTAATTTCATTCCTAAGAATTTCAAGATTCACATTTTGTGAGGAAAAATGAAAGGTCATGTGGGGGTAGCCAAAGAGTAATTTCTAGTTCTATATAATGTAATGACACCCTCATTCTTAAGGGTTGTCAATTTTGTGCACTCAAGAGAGAGGTTTTTTTAGAAAGGAAAAAGAGATAGCTATTGTTCCATTTTTCCTACCTATTTTCCTATATTTTCTAGCATTGTACAACTTGTTAAGATTTCAATAAAGAAATGGATTGTTTCTTTTCATGACCCATGAATGTGTACAACTATGTGTGCATGGTTTCATCTGGTTGTTGATGTTTTAAACATAGTTTTTTCTTTCCCATAATTTGTGAATGCGAAACTTATAATTAATTTGGTAATAATATGATTTTATACTTGCAAAGTTAATATTTCTTATGTAATTTCTCACTCCATTTCCCCCATATTTCAACAAGTTCTTACCTTACAATTCATTGTAAGCATTTTCCACAGGTACAGTGGAGTGTTCTTGTTGGATCCCCAGCCTCTTTTCCAACTACAAATTTTCATTTTTGTTCATCCAAAATAAAGTGGAGTTGGACCACCCAAGAAGAGGGACCTAGAGTCCCAGAGTGTTGGTTAGATAACCATTAATTTTTCCACATGATAAATATTCTCACAAACAACATCCCACATAATTTACAAATCTATAAATAACACCTAGAGCTATCTGGAGGACTCCTCTACAACATCCAATCATCACTATTTCCAAAACAAATTAATTTTGGCTCACTATTCTCAATATCTCCAAAATCATTTCTTAACTACCTATTTTAGGAGTGTTTCAAACATGTTTACCTTCTTAATGATTGTTAATAAAAATGTGATCATAAAAATACCTTGTTCTTCTTGGAAAGTCTTCATATTTGACCTGATTAGCTATTACAAAGAGCTCAAATCCCCATGAAATTAATACAATCCACAACGAGCATCAGATTTTCAAATTTTAGTATAAATACTAATATTTGAAAACCCATTTTTGGAAATAAATCAAATATTCAAAACTCCTCATCATCTTGACTTACAATTTAACCCACAACATCATGATAACCTCGTCTAAATGACCCAAGTCTCATCCATGTTCAAATACTTATGAATCTTTCTCACCACAAATACCTAGATGAGTCTTCATGTCTTGTTCTCAAGAAAATTCTTCAAATGGACCTCATACATGCACTAAAAAGATGAGATATGACCTTATATACCTAATAAACATGTTATGTCGTATCAAAAAACATTTCACATGCCTCACCAAGACTTCCCTCCTCTATTTCTCATGTTAATCCACCCTACACCGTGCTCTAGGAGTATGAATAGGCCTAGAATAACCTGACTCAACCATGACTCTTTAGGAACTGACCATGATGACCTCTTACAAACTAATAAAAACCTATCACACATGATGCAAAGCATGATAGACCTCATGAAGAATTAATACAACCTGTAGAGAGATCATACTATGACCATGCCTACTATACCATGCTCCAAGACACCATATAACTTCACCAAAAAATAGTCACTACCAATCAACCTTGATGTTTTACCTTGAAAAATAGAACATGGAGACACCAAAGTCACCATGAAACCCTTTACCATTAATGACCTTTGACTATAGACACAAAGTCCAAGAACATATTCATGTAACCACTATTAATACTAAACCTCTCATGTGTAACGAATCACATGCCTCCTCATCTAGAACACAAGATCTAGATGCCCTTATTCACACATTAGAATCTGAAATCTTAAAAATAACAACAATTTATGTGCACTTCTCTTAATGCTACAAACCTAGTCTAATTCTTACACTATCCTATAGCTCTTTAGGTTGCCTCTTACTCTTTTCCTATTGGTTTTTTCGCACCTAATATTCATATATATGATGGAAATGGTGATCCCGTGGAAATTATTAAATCATTTCATGTGGCTTCCATAAATTATTACTCTTATGACATATTTCTTACCAATTTATTCCCTATAATTCTTAATGATTTTTCATTGCAATGGTTCTATAATCTCCCCAAACATTCTATATTTTCTTTCATTATATTGGAATATCAAATTGTAGCCCACTTTACTATCAAAATTGGATATAAGGTTTCTTACATGCACAAATTTCTAATTTATGCCAAGTATCCGATGAACATATCATTGATTATATCTTGCATTATCAAACCATGCTTACTAAGATGAATCATCATGTAACTAATAGTTACATGTAAGTCCATTTTACAAAAATATTTCTTCCCCTTTTGGAAGAATCAATCGTGGTTGATGAATTTATATCATTTGACCATATACATTATACACTAAAGGAGCACAAAGATAAGTTTTTTACATATGAATAATATTAAGTATGTTTTTAAAACTCCTAATCAATTTCATGCTAAAATTTAAAGAAAATTTACATTTAAGGGAAAGAAAAATGATGCTAAGGATTCTACCAAAGACTTCATCCTTCAATGTTTTTTTTTTTTTATTATTGGCAAATGTTTTTTTGAAGTCCATTTTACAAAAATATTCCAAGTGTTACTTCCCCTTTTGGAAGAATCAATCGTGGTTCTCTTCTAGGCATGAATACCCAAAGCAGTCATATGGGCAGCGTTAGTCGTATCAAGCTCCTCAATGGTTCTTTTGCTTTCTTTTTCTTTGCCCCAAAGTGCAATCGGGACACCGCTGAGGTTGGAAACACTTTTGGCATGACCCTCGATGAACTCCTCAATCGCCCTAAAGGCAACAATGTTGTAATCATGTCTAGTTTTGGCCTTCCCTAAGTGGGAGACTAAGGAGGTCAGCTTCTTGTATATGTCATCAATCTGACTGCTATCAATGTTCCCCTCCTCCTACATGCTTTTCTTGCCTTTCTGTTTAGCTAGGTTCTTGACCTCATCCTTCAGCAATTTCATCTCAGCCTCTAAGGCCTCCAACCTCTTAGAAGAGCTATCCATCTGCAACTCCAGAGGACTGGCACTACTGATGTTTAGCAGGTCATGTGTAATCTCAAGTTCAAAAGGCTCCTTCTCCACAGCAAGAGTCTCAAGGTTGAGCCTCCTGGAATCCCTGGTGACTAGTCTCTTAGAGGTAGAAGGTGGGTGGCTGGGGAGCAGCAGCAGGGGGAATGGAAGGAGAAGTTAGTGCAGCCGGCATGGGGGGTGGCAGCAACGGTGGAGGGGGCAGCAGCAGGGGCAGCAGGAGAAACAGGGCTGGCAGCAGCAGAGCCCATTAATGGGGGAGCCGGGCTAGGAGAGGAAGGAAGACCAGGGTACTTCAGAAGGAAGCATTTATGGATCAACAAAATAAGTCCTTCAATGCTATTAATCAATCTACTAAGCTATAGTTACAAATTTATTGAAGATAGTTTATACATTTAGCATAACCTCGTAATGTGTTCCTAAAATAATTACTTGAATAAAATCTTGATGCCAAATCCCCAAAATAAAAAATTTGATGACGAATCCTATTGAAATTATCACTGATGTGTCAATAGCTCCATAGACATATAAATAAAGCTTCTTCATGTTATCTAGGATCTTGTTGACTCTAATACCATTGAATGGGATGAGCCCACTAAATCCTCTAAGTTAACAAAAAATAATTCTAAATTTAAAATATTCAATGATCCACTCCATAAGCATGTACATGACACATCTACATCTGAAATGCATAGTGTTCATTATGCAGTTCCACCATTTCATTCTTATGATAATCCATTATATGTTATGATTTATACTATTACTCATACACCAGTTTCTACACCATCCATTAATTTCAATGAATTTGATATAGATGAAATTTATTTATGATACATTTCCAATTCCTATCTCTATTAATGAATTACATATAAATGGTTTATCGGTTGATCCACACAACAAAGATATTGTTTGTTATTTTTTAATTCTTAAAAATGTAGGTATCTCTACCTTAGAGCTGATATTTGACTATAATCCTCACTACCATCATATCACACTACCTAGCATTGTTGGCCCCCTTAGCACGCCTATTTCATTCTTGGTTGTTAGTTCTCTTAGATCTAGTAAATTACAACTTGGTCTTCCTTGGTTACATGCTCTTAACGCTATCCCATCAGTCATTCACCAATGTATCAAGCTCATTCATAATTAGTAGGTTATTATTATTTGAGGTAACCCTTTGAGGCTCCCTTCCCTATGAAACCTATTCATTCTCTTGTATCCTCTACCCCCACTTCTAGAAATTCTAGTAGATACTTGGATGCACACATTGCTTTTTATATATTTAATCCTCCTAGGTCTTATGATAGGTCGTTGGATGTAAATATACTCCTTACATATCTCTAATCCTCTTAGGTTTTCTAATAGATCCTTGGATGCACACACTAATTCATATATATTCATTCCTCTTTCTTTTTATTTGGTGACCCATACAGATTCACATAGCCTTCTTCAACCTCTGTCCATCCCTACATCCACACATATTTCCTCTAGTATCTTACCTTCTTATAGGATACATTATCAATCTTGTAGTGCACCAAGTCATTGTACATATCATCCTTGGTCTTCGAGTAAGGCTCATTCTTCCAATACACCATCCTAATCTCAAATAATAGATACTTCTCTACATTTCTCTTCTCCTATCCCCTTTTTGAAACATATCACTACCACTATTCCATTGTCACTTTAGTCACATCCTCCACCTATCCCTACATCGTCTTCGATAGTTTCTTCATCTCCTTTGGAGGTCCTCATTATTTAGCTTTCATGATATTCCTCTTTCATGTACATAGTTATATGCTAGAAAATAATAAAAAGCATTGATATAATCACAAAAAGTAAAACTATTGACATATTAAAAAATAACACAAAAATGAGGACCTTCCTATTTAGCATTCATTATTAGATCTTTTTATTATACATGATGTTTATCCTTTTAGTTTGATAAATAACATTTTTCTACTCAACACACATGTGTTCATGGGCTATATTTAGCTTGATATAGAAAATATAAATTTATACTTGATTATGGGAGATATCAAGGTTCCTTACATACTTCTTCCTAGGGCATCCCTCCACATAAACTAGGTGTTATTATTTCACTAGATTACCTTTTTACTTTCTCATTACACTAGATTACAAATATAGTGATTCTACTATCTTTTGAACTAATAGGACTAACACATGTGTTTTATGCAATTTTAATAGATTTTGGTTTCTTATGCTCTTCTATATAACTTGATATGACATTAAATGACATTATAATACTTTTTTTATTTATATGTGTGTGAAGTTACTTGTTTTCTACTTTAATTTTTTCCTAAGCGCCTTCTTTGTCTTGTGAAACCATGTGTGTCCCATGTTTATGGTATCATGTGTTTTTTGTGTGACATTGCATATTTTTTTTCAATCTAAATGGAATTAATGGTCTTATGACACCATTAGTGTCCCATGTTTGGCTCTGGTAATTCTTTTGTGTGACACTATTTGTAATATTATATTTTCACTTACACATGAATCACTATTGTTGACTACTACTAGTTTGTTTATTGACAACATTTATGTTATTATTATTATTTCTATTTATGCTCTTGTTGTGTGCCATCGTATCCACCATACACACCCTATTTTCAAGTACAATTTATTTTCAGTGGCCACCACATCATCCCTTCATGTATTTTCTATGTAAAATATCAGACTTATCAAACATGATTGCACATCTATTCTTTTGAGCCACATTCTTAAGCTCTTTGTGATAAATTCCTTACAAGAGTGGACATTCATCTAGGTATATTTTACACCTATGGTAAAAAGAATTATTTATATAGTCAGACACAAAAAAAAAGGAAATATCACTAAGAAACAACACCTGAAATAGAAAATTAGAAAAAATAACAGGTTCAAAACTATATAGTACGTCCAAGACTATAGTGATGTTTCTAACCCATTCCTATGATTTTTCTGTGGGGTAAGTTAGAAATTTTTTGTCAATAGTTTAAATTTTCACTTATAGGCATATGTTTTTGGAAAATTTTCAATCTCATATTACTTAGTTCATATTAGTTTCAAGGGGCCATGCAATTTTGCATTCATTCTCCACAAAACTCAGTTTTAATTCAACTTTCAAGGATATTGGGGTCATGGGTCTCCTTTATCCAACCATATTTTAGCATATTTTAGTTTTATCCAGTCTCTACTAATTTGTGCAGTACATGTGGAGACTATGGGTAATTCATTCTCTTTTGTACTATGTGTGCTAACTTACAAAATTGGGAATATATCTATTTACAACAATATGGTCTATTGGGTTATGGAAGGTAATAAAGTAACTAATTTCTCTGTAGGTATTCCTCTTCTCCTCTTATACCTAAGGAAGAAGATATGAGAGTTAATGAATAAATTAGATACACGTTCTTCTTCCTTCATGGGGTGCTTTAGATCCTCACTTATTCTTCTCTCTCTCTCTCTCTCTCTCTCTCTCTCTCTCTCTCTCTCTCTCTCTCTCTCTCTCTCTCTCTCTCTCTCTCTCTCTCTCTCTCTCTCCAGTATTCATGTGTTGATTCCCATAGACACAATACTCTAACATCTTGTCGGCACAATTATAAACTGATCATCCATAATAATATAGAAAATTTAAGCAAATTCAAATCTCCAAGTACATGTAAAGAATGGGAAACATTTCCCTCCATAAAACAAATAAGTGTTCTCCTTCCATGTTTTGCATCTCTTTGTTTCACTCTTATATTTTCAAATGAATTAAATTTAAATTCTTTGTCATGGACAATAATTACACTATGTGTTGTAGGTTTAATCAAGGAGTGGTTCAACACCAATATAATGCTTGTAAAAAAACATTGAGAAAAGAAAAAGTGTGTCAACACACTTAGGTATCTTTTCATTTAAGTGTCTGATTTCATTTCATACTTAAAATGGGAGATATAGACAATAAAATTTTGTAATTGTACTCTTTGACACTATTCTTCTTGACATTCCTCTCTTTATCAAACAACTACATGTTATCCATTCTCATCCAGTACATACCTATGTCTCTTTTCTAGCTTGATTGGTCTTGTACACTCAGCTATCGACAATTTCTAAGAATTGAATGCAAGAAACATAATAATATAATCCACCTTTTAGCTTCTAGAATTCTTATCATAGATTATCACTCTTAGCTCAATAATATTAGTAGAGATAAGAACATTTGTAAGGTCATGAACCTATTTATATGCTCTTGATCTAGCTCACTTTGGTCTCAAAATTCCCATTAAATATTATTATTTGGGTTACTTACTTATCCTTAGTCATCCTTTTGAACTTAAAACACCTTCCAAAGCATATTATAAATAAGTTAAAATCACCTCATTTAACTAGGAAGCACAACATAACACTCTTATGGACTCATAATGTAAAATATATCACAAAAGACACCCAAATTTCCCTACACTCTGAAAATAGCTCTACATGATCATTAGGGTAGCACTATTTATAGGTTTGAAGCTTCCCACTAGGTCTACGGAATTGATTCACACCTTTCCAATAACTCAAATTCACCCACTCAAGTACATAGGAGAGAAATAAATTCAAGTCATGAATTTTCAAATAATGGATGTCAAATCTAATTACACTAGAGCTACATATAACATGCTAGAGAATAACACGTGGTTTGATTCCTCTTTGGAATTGTGTGGATATTGGTAGTGCATACAAGTTCCCATAACCCAACTAGTATCCATTCTAAGGACATTTTCTATCATTGGCGTTTGAAGGATTGAGAAGAGTATTCCGAAATTTTATATAAATTGTAATAAAGGTATTGATATGGAAGATATAACTTGAGTAAATAATTTATTTAATAAAATTATTAGAATAGTCATTTTTTGATTAGGTGTACACATAAAATGTGTAATCACCAAAAAATATATTTTTAAATCCTTGTGAAATTCAAGTCTAATTCTATATTTTAGATTCTAAGTTATAATTGTACGATAACTAGGCATATCTATATGTATGTTGTTTTTTAATTTTCTAAATTTTGGGAAATTGAAGAAATTGTGTAGAATGAAGCACTTCTTATGTTATTTTTTATTTGTTCATCTCATCTTTGCAGAATTGGCCCAATGTACTACATTACCTTCTTATAAGACCTATTTTTAAATCTTACATGATTTAGAAGGATATTTCCTATTACTTTGGATACAATGCTTATTTTACTAAATCTAGACATATTCCACTGAATCTGGACTCCAATATTACAAGTTTTGGAAGAAATATATCTCTGTTTTTACATATATTGGATTCCATTATTATCATTATTGGATTCCATTTGTAACAATATTAGATTCCAATATTGTCATTGTTAGACTTATGCGAGTTCCAATTTTGCTATTATTGGATTATAATATCTATATTATTGAATTTTGATTTTTCTCATATTGGATTCCAATATCACTATTATTGGATTCCAATCTCTTGATTATTGGAATGAAATTTCTAAATTCCAATTTTTGTATTTCAGTTTCCCTATTATAAGATTTCTATTTTTTTTTATTGGATTCCCAACATAAGCCTAGCATCCACTAACTTACATAAACCTAGTGGTTGCTAACTTACATAAGCCTAGCGGCTACTAAATTACATAAGAATAGATTTTGCTACGTGAAATAATCCCAATGATGATAAAGTTACATCATCCTAGCAACCACAGGTTACATAAGCCTAGCAGTTATTAAATTACATAAGCCTAATGGTCGCAAAGTTACATCATCTTGATGACCGCAATATACATAAGTCTAGAGACCACTAAATTACATAAGCTTAACGATCGTTAAGATACATACTCACAGCGGTTGCTAAGTTGCATAAGCCTAGTGGTTGCTGAGTTACATAGTACTCACGAACACTAAGACACATAAGCCTAGCGGCCACTAAGATACATCTTTTTAAAATTTATTTGGTCAATCTATAAAATGGAAATCATTGTAACAGAATTTAACTCTGGCTAGGAATTTCAAAATAGAAGATAATACAGATAATGTGAACTACTTTTATGCTTCTCCATTTTATAAATCATATAGAACAAAAAAGAGTTAAGAATTATGTTAAACAAGTTGTTTTGCAAATAATGGATTTGACAATTTATTTCCATAGGAAATCAATTCCTTAGGGATAATTATATTGAAAATTAGATAAGGATTGATCCCTCTCAAGGGTATCTAGTGAAGTGAATTTTAACTACAATGCATTAATTATTGTTCTTGAATTTTTATAAGGTATACCTTAATAACATCATGTCCCCGATTTGGTATTTTAACTTGATCTCTTTTCCATGTTTTCCATGGTGTTCATGCCTAGATGATGATGTTTATATCAAAATATGATGTTTACTTTATTTTTTCCACCATTTATTTTTATTTAAAAAATCCTGGTACGTATCTTTTTTATATTTTATTTTCTTGTGGGTTCCCACCAACTTACCCTTATCTTTTAAGATTTTGTGTGAACATCATGTATTGGAATTTGTTCTACATGGCCCATCCATATAGGTACGTTATCATCAATTGGTATTACTAATATCATCTACCCATCATTCACATCCACTACTGGGATGAATTTGTCTCGAGGTCTATCAAAAATAGGCCCAACATATATATCGTTATTTGAAAGGATATTTTGACTATAGTAATTATCCATGTCAAGATGTGGTGTGCCTAGTATTTGATTATACATTGCACTATTCTAAAAAAATTTGGTAAAAAATAATCTCTCTTCATCATGCTACAATTGACAAAGGTATTTTATAGGGCATGCATAACATTTTTCCAATAAATATTCTTTGAAACCTAGAATGCGTCTCCACCATCTGTTGAACTCTTTTCCCATTGTGTGATGTATTTTTGAATGCCTCTCTTCAGGTGTACCATCTATTTTAGTTATTTTAAGGATGTCAATGGAGGATTCCCTTCAGTAAAGAAAGGTTTCCCACCCACTCTTTTCAAGATTTCAATTGGTTGCGACCATAAGGAATCCATGATTAATGTTTTGAACTCCATGACAAGAATATTGTTAACTACATGGAATTTACAGATCCTTGATTTTATTATACCCATGATCTTGTGGTTTCCATCTAGCACATGTGGCTCCAAAATGGCCTTAAAGTCGTAGACTTCCTAGATGAGGTACGAAGTGAATGTACTAGGCCCCTCTTGGTATATTCTATAAGTTTCCATTATTTTTGGTGAAGAGAATAATTCTACTCTGCATAATATTGTTGATAATTTCCTGAATGTCCCATTTATATCCTCATGCATGTGTCCCACTAGAAGGAAAATCATGTAGAATATGTTGAAAACCCTTATGGATGTTAGTATGGATTCAAATTCAAACAACGTGTGATTTTTTTGTCACTTGTAGCATTACCTTGTTTCTAGTAGAGAGCGTGTGGTTGTTTTCTAAATGAACTTGAACGTTTGCTTACAATATTAGTTATATGAGCCTAGTCATTTTTATTCTTATATTCCTTGCACTTGTAATACAAATAATTTTTCATCATTGCATCATATAACGTTTGTTTTGACGTCCCACTACTATATAAAAAATCACCATACTAATCTATAAGTGCTTCTTCTAGCTTCCTAATAGACAATGTCAATGATGTTATTGTTAAGTTTTCTCCTCGCTTAACAAAAGAAAGACCATAGATCCTTAAACCCCCAGTTTTTCCCCATGTATCAGTATACCAGTCAAGATGATGGGGAGGTTAATCACATTACTTATTAACTTTACTTTTCTGCCTTTCCTTGATATAATGGTTTTCATCTTGTCTACTTTTTCATGCATAATGCTCAAGTAGCTATTAGGATGTTTCTTTGATTGTGATCTATGTGCATAGTAAGTTGCATGAAAACTTTGAATGTAATTATTTTTCCATTTCTTACATTGATCTACTTGTTCCATTATTTCTAGACATGAGGTGCTTGCATGTTTGTTCTTAAGCTCTATGCACCTGTCACATTTGGCAACAAAGTTGTTCTTGGTGATTAAAACATGGGAGAAATGTTCTTTATATATTTTGTCGATATTTTACAGTTGTGATGTTGGAGGAAGGTTCAACAATAAAATTCCCTCATTACACTATTTTAGGATGCAAGCATAACTATAACATGCAAGAAATAGTCTCATTATTACTTTAGTACTATCTTGTCTCACTGAACGAGACATGTGTGGTGATATATCAGAATTTCTCTCCGCCATTTTTTTATATTAATGTAATGGTTGCGACACTACTTGGAATTTGTTTCTATTTTCATATATTTCCATTTATTTCCCTCCTCTCACCATTCATCTAAGATTATTTGTATCCATAATAGGTTCTCTTCAAGATTCCATGACATCTCTACCATGCATTCTGACATACATACCTTCCACATAACTTCAATTTATCTATAACTTTCTCATAAGTTCAACCTATATCAAAACTATTAGCATTTTTGGTGAATGAATTAACTATAAAGTTTTTGATGGAAGGTTCATGCATCCCTAGAATTACATTCCAATAGTGATTAAAAGTTCCGAGAGATATGTTATAGAGAAATAATTCTTTGTAGCAAGGTTTCTTCTCAACTTCAGACAAGAATTGTTCTCCTATTTTCTTTTCATTTTCCCTTGGTGTACTAGATGGAGTAGTATTTACCTTTTTGAATTTTCAAGAGTTGTAAGGTATTTTTATCAAGTTTTCATTACTACTACAAATGGAGGATTCAAATGGATTTTTATATACCAATTGAGGAAATGGATCTTCAAATGCACTCCACATTTTATTGAAATATCTTCTTGAATTTTTTTTAGCATTACTTACATAGAGGAACCATTTAGATAGGCCAACTGGCTAGCTGGCCATTGGATGAGAAATCTTATTGGTATGGAGCAACCCTTGAAAAAATTCCTAATTATTTTATTAATATGCACCCCAAATATATTGTGATCCAATTTTTTAAATTGCACCATGTCTTCTTCACAATCATTTGTAATTGTCGCTTCTACAAAAAAATTGTGTTCTTTTGAACAAAGATGTATCAACTCCACATCAAGCCCTTTGAACTTAAAATTGAAGTTAGTGTTTGATGTGGGGGTTATTTCTTAAAGTTCATAATTTCCATTAACATGAAGTGTAGTTCTTGTTTTTAGATACACTCGATTTTTTATTGGTTAGACCACTTCATTGTTGTGTTGTAGACTTGGATAGAAATATTTGCATGTAGTTATAATATTTTCCAAAAAACAAAAAATTCTATGGGTCCCAATACTTCTCCTGAAATAACATGTTCTTCATTTACTAGGTATATAAACCCTTCATCTATGTCACCTTCTTTCGGAGCACACTTATGCTTTAGCACCATGTAGGTTGTAGAAAATTCATCCCTATCTTTGGAAGTTGTGAAACAATGGATTTCATTGTCATAATTCAAACCCTAATCCTCATCAAATGTATCCTCTAAGTCACTACTCATGATGTTTTATATGCCATCAACCCCCACATGCAAAACTTCTGAAATCACATGCTTAATCATTTGTTTCCTTTCCCATGGGATAAAGTATCCCTTGTTTTCAATTTATTCTAGGGTTTCAAAATCATCCATTTTGTATGGAAGTTTCACTCTACCATTGACTATAATGCTTATTGTGAAAATGAATAAGTTAGACCCCATGTATCTACAATATAGTGTAGTTATGGATGGATAAACTATTCCCTCAGCGACTTTCACACCTTTGGAAAGTAAATCCAAAAGTGCTCCTTCTTCAAAAAAATAGTTCATTTTCAACTATATCCATAAATAAATAGATAAAATCAGTAGCATGGACAATTAAATATTGAATCTATGGATAATTGAAAATTAAAAATATGAATAACAATTCCAAGGTTAACACAAAATCTTGAAATCACAATGAGAAAACAAAAATATACATCTTATATGAACATTTATGAAACTTCCTTTAATCTAAATCTTGAACATATGGAGAATTTCGCTATCATTAAAGACATTAAATAAGTGATTTTTGTCATTTATGCCACATATGAATTTTTTTTATCATCATATATATTCAACTATGTATGCCTACCATGTTCAAATCAATAAATATTGACATTGAAAATCCTATCAAAATTACAATCTAAGGTAGATGTCATTTATTTTAGAACATAACTTCTTTGACACCAACACTTGGAAGCTATTCCCTTAGTATCTATATAAGGATTTATGTTATTAGATGACTATTTTCATAGAAAATAAAGTTACTAATGATTCCTCAAAAAACTAGTTGTATTCAAAATCACGCTTGGTGGGAAGTAACCATCTCTATTTCTAGCACATTGTAAGGGTGATCTGGGGCCTCTTAGGTGGATAGGGTAGTGGGTTTTACTCCTAAAAAATCCCCTCTTCATCCACTAAACCTAGTTTGGGATGAAAACGGGCCCTCCTTTTTCATCCTAGACACATTGGTGAATAAGGAAAAGATTAGGTATGGTCTTGTTGTCATAGGGCACTTTGCAAGAATAAGACCCAATATTGATTATGTCAAAGACTGGGTAAAGAGAAAATGGGCTCCACTTGGGGGGTATTCAGGTGGCTACCACCTCGAATAGCTCCTTCTTGTTCCATTTTAAAGAAAATGAAGAATTCCCTAAAGCCATTAATGGCGGAATTAGGTTCTTTGGAAAAACTGTGTTGCATCTAGCTAAATAGAAACTAGGTTTGGACTTGGGGAAATTTGAACCTTGTGCTTACCTTGTTTGCATTAGACACCCTGACCTAGATCTCAAGTTTTGGGAACAATATGTGTTGGTAGGGATTTATAAATCCCTAGGAAATCTACTTTCAATATATCCCACAACCCTTTCCGAACTAGAATGGTAGCGGCTAGAATGTTTGTCAATGTGACCTCTGGTAAGTCTTTTCCCTCTACCATTTTTATCATTTCATCCCAATGAACTACTAGCCATGTTCATCAACAGGAAAACTCCTTTTTATATTGTTGCAAGTTCAATGGTGTTGGACATGGGACGAGTAGTTGTCCAGCTAGAAAATTTGAAGGATCTGGCCCTCAGATATGGGAGTATAAATTGCGTTTAGTACAAGAATAGAAAATGGATGTGAATGGTGACTCACCCTCAATTCCTCAGGGTGGTCAATGCGGTCAGATGGAAACCACCTTGGATGGTTCATCACCATTGGTCTTCCTGTTTTGGGTCAAAATAATTTTTCCTTTGTGTTGACCCTTGGCAGGGAGAGCGTCTCTGTTGATCTTTTTCCCTCTGGAACTCCATCTAACCAAATAAAAAATTATCTAATGTTCCACGATGGTAGAGAATAATATATATTTTTATCTAGACTCAAAATATTGAAATGAAAGTGTGCAAAATGTCTCAAAATATGATCTTGATTCCTCTTATGGTGTGCCAAATTTAGCTGTAGAAGGGGTTCTAGTATCTTCAGGGCACCCTGTTGAGGAGCCTGAGATTGTAGTGTTGACCATGATGGGTTATGCAAGGGATTATGAGATACATACGATACATACAAAAATTCATGGATCTAATGAGATTATTCTATTCAATATGGAAACACGGGATGGGAAAGAACAGCTTGAAGAATCTTTGTAGGGAATGTGATGGAAGTGGATTGTCGAGCAACTCCTAAAAGTTAAGGTAGAAGTTGTTTTGCCCATTAAAAATTTGGCTCACCCTAAAACTCTCAAAATCCTTGACTTTTGGGAGGGTGAATGTTGCAGTGAATATGTCCTTTTGACATATGGTGATGGAGGAACTGTTGATTTGGATGAATGGTAGAACACAATGTGGAAAAAAAATAAAAATGCAAGAATATCATTTCGCCCACTGGTAGAATAAAATACAATAGAAACAAATACTTTCTAGATATTGTTCTCCCTTAAACATAGGGTCTTGCACCTGAAGATGGTGGTGACATGCAGTACATATCATGAATATTTAGTGACCAAAGTGTCATCTTTTCAGATCTTTTTCATGCTAATGCACCCGAAAGACGTGTGTCCACGAAATCAACCTTGGTAGATTATTTTTTGGCTCCACATGTGTTTAATGGAATTATCTATGCACTTAGCTCTTGTAATTTTTTGGCCTCTCCCCTTCCTTTTGGGGGATTTTTTGTATCTCAGTTGTGATTGTGTTGTCCTAGTGCTGAAATCATGTTGATTTTGTGATGTTGGTTAGCTGGTTTTCTTCCCAATCTTGTCTAAGTGATATGTTTTTGTGGTATATATAGGATATGGCCTTTTTAATACTTGGGTAGGATCCCACCCAAAAAACATTTACCCTTAATATATATATATATATATATATATATATATATATAAAATATACACATAGTAGTGGGATATAATATTCTAATACAAAGTGTTATATGGTCAAAGGAGCATTAATTACCTATGAAATATAAATATATATATATATATATATATTGCATACGTAATTAATGATTCTATTTTACCATATAACACATGGAATTAGAATCTTATATCTCACTACTGTGTGTATCTTTTTATCCATAAAAAATATAGTTTATGGATTTCAAAATTTGTCTAGCCTAGTGGCCATTGGGAATTAATTTTTTCTCGTGCATGCATTAATTCAAATATTGACTAGAATGACAGGTAAAAATATTATTGATTGCACTTCATAGTGTGAGTCAAGGACTTTCACTTCTAAGTGTCATCACTCGCATGTCAAAGAGTGAGAACTCACACTTTGAATTATGATCACTCACACTTCAAGTGTCATCACTCGCATGTCAAAGAGTGAGAACTCACACTTTGAATTATGATCACTCACACTTCGAAGGGAAATCAGTTGTAGTTGAAGAGTGAGGATAGAGGAAAACTATTTATAAAATTATTAATCACATTAAGGAAATTTCAACAGGAAAGTTCAATGTCCTCTAATTTAAGTTTAATAGTATACCCCACCCCATAGTAAAAAATATGGCCCATAATCTAGATGAAAATAGACATCAACAATATTTTTTTGACATGTAGGGACCACACCTCAGAAAACAAGGCCTAACAGCTAGAAAAAATACATAAAAACATAGGCAAAGGACGACCTACCATAATGAAGCCAAAAAATAGCCAAAATACAACATCAAAATAGTTTTACATCTGTATAATACAAGAAAAAAAAGACCAAAAATAAAATACCTAGAAAACTTCATTTGAGAGCATTGTTAAAGACCTTTTTTACCTCCTCCATAGATTTGAACAGATTAAGTGTAGTTTGTTGAGAGGGGTCCTTGCTTATAGAAGAAAGTTCCATTTTCTTTTCTTTACCTCCTTTCCAAATTCCTAATGGAATATCACTAAGATCACAAACTTGTTTTACTTGTACTTCAATGAAGTCAAGAATGGCCTTATACATGGTAAGGTGGTCTATTATCCTGTTTACAATATTCTCTATAGTCTCCTCCATAAATTTTTATTTCTTACTTATTTCTTCAATTTTTTCCTCAATGATAGGATTACAATCAAGAACCTACTTTTCTTTTCTGCCCTCTTTGAGAAAAAGACCCACATCCTCCTCAAGGAACTTGATTTTATCTACATGTTTCTTAATATGGGCTTGTAGATCATGATTGGTCAAGGGATCCTGGGAATTTTGGTTAATGGGCACTAAAATTTCTATTATGGAAAAATCTTTTCCTTTGGAACTGCTTTAGAGAGCTTGTTTGGCCAATGGAGGAGAGGGGGGCATATGGTTTTTTGTCTTCACTTTATGATGCAAAGGGAGTTGGACACAAGGAATAGGATGGGAGGGGACGTTGGAAACAATATCATAATAGTATTGGTGCAACAAAAGGATAAATACCTGGTGGATTGAAAGGCTTTGTTATTGGGAGTGGACTTCAAGAATGAATTTCTCCAAGGGTAACAGAATGTAATATGACATACTCACTTTGGGGGACCTGCAGAAGTGATTCAGTAGAACAAGATGGTGCAAAGGAAGGGTGGATAATCTACCCTCAAGTGTAATATATCTAACCATGACTCTGTATACCTCATAAAAATGGATAGGGATGGAGGAGTACACAAGTCTCTCCTTGACATATTTGAGGGTTTCATACCCCTCAACATTTTTTTTCTCCTCTTACACTTTATCAAATTTGTTTCTAAAAACTTTGGCACCATTCATCCAAGCCCCTTAATAAAGGATATAAAATTTCTAGTGATGGGAAACTCCTTACATTTGTAAGTGATTGGCCTATTGTTATATTATTTGTAAAATGTCATAGATATATACTTTTTGTGGCCCTTGATCCACTTCATAAAAGTTGTAAATCCATCCACATCTACCACCTTCTAGAGATCTTCTGATGCAACACAAAATATAACCATGCACATACTCAATCCGTAAGATTTTTCAACTTCCAATTTTCACCTTATTCTACCTTTAGAGGATCATACAATAGACCTATATAGTCTTACAACTTGCAATTGTGACATAAATATCCTTTTCTAACCTCAGTGTAATCATTTATGTGGTCTTAATTTACAAACTAGCAGCAAAATTTACCTTGTTCCATATCAAGCTCCTAGAATCTTGTAAGGAAAATAGAATTCTTCAGTCCTCGTTCATCCATATGACACTTTGTACCCCTAGTGTGCTCATAAAATCATGTTAGGACCCACACTACTTCTCTCTTCACCACATAAGCCTAAGCTTTTACCAATTTTGCTCCCAAAATTGCCCTTAGTCCTTTTACACTATGGTTCTCATAGCAATAATGGACTCCTTTATTATTTGATGGTTTTTTTAGTTTTTCAAACCCTGTATTTCATGACAAGAAGGTCATATCACACACAAATTACTCCCAAGCTAACCAATCACACCAATCTCTCCCTGTTTTGTAAGATTACTCTCTAGATTCCTAAGACAAAGCATGCTTGTACCATATAGGTATATAAACTTATAGGACCTCACAACATGTTTCCTCCACTCCTTTCAAGCCTTTTAATCATGCTCAAGGTGTGCCCTATATTTCATCTTTTGACTTCTTAAGCTCCTATAGGAAATATCCTTTTTCATCTTAGTTGTCTACTAGCTCCAACTAGTCCTTTTTCCACCTACTGTCATGCGTAAATTCACTTTTGGAGGTTCCATAAGATAAATAGACTATATTTTGGAACCCATTATGTCATTTTACATATCTTAGAATTTTTATAGATTGATTCAATATTTTTATATAGGTTTCTTAGTCAAGTGCCCTCTATAACTAGGTCATGCCCTACTTCACTCAGTCCCAGGTGAACTATCAAGGTTTTATTCGAATTTCAACAACTAAAACTCTAAATACCTTCTTAAATCATATAAAAGACCTCATTATCATCAGTTCTACCAATTTTTAGTCCCTCATTCGATGATTTGGGTCCTCAAATTTCCTGTCGTAGTATAGTCTTAATTGTAGGTTACAGTGTCCTCGAGAGGAAAGAATTTATTGTTGTTTTATTACTTTTTTTTATTAATGAATCTAAAAATTCTCCTAATGTATGTATCCCCTTATTTCTTAGTTCTATATTTCCAATAACTCATAATAGAAAACATATTAGTATCAACAAAAAAATAGTCCACTTGCACGTGAAAGACGGTGTCACTGCGTAATTTGCATGGTTAGGCACTTTCATGAAGGGAAAAATTCACTATTTTCTCAAATCATTCACTCTTGTGCTAATTTCAATTATTCCAAGCCTCTGACTCTTGAATGCAGTGCTAAGATGGGTTTCCCTTAATACAACTACCCATCACAGATTCAATTCAGGATATTTCACAGAAACCCTACAAGTAATAAAATCACAATCACATTGTTCTAACCCCCTTTTTTTGTTCACTAAAAACTCTTATCACTCACACAAATAATGAGAACTCTCATTCAGATTTTACAAGGCAGGTTGGTCACAATACTTCCACACTATTTTTCATCATTTCAATCCCCTCAAGGTTTCATCAAAACAAACCCTAAGCATCAATTGGCTTACCTTCAGTATTATGAGCAACAAGGCCTCTTACTTTACTCAAGGATAGCTACTCAATGTGATTCATAGAGTCTATGAATCATGCCCTTTCATCCTACAAAGATGTTGCACAATCACAAGGTTAAAAATTCACCTGAAACACGAAAGAGCATTATACCAACATACAAATCCTGAGCTTAAGTTCCTACTGCTTTAAAATGAGATCAAGAATCAAATTTGAAATTAAAATACCAACCATAAACAACCATAAATAGATAAATTATGTAAGAATATATTACAAATTGATTTTTTTGCTCCTTTAATATCTTCCCTAATGTTTTACCTTGATTCATATCTAGATAGGAATGAAATTTAGAGTTACATTTTTTCAATATATAGTTTTTGTATCAACTTCTAACTGAATGCACATCCTTATCTACCTTGGTCATATGAGTGAATTTTGCTTTAACACTAAGTTTCTTAACTTAAAGAAAAAATTCTTGACTTTTAGACTCGTGTCATAACTTCTTGTCCCCAAAGGCCAAAGGGAACTATACGTACCAAAAATTATATGTAATGTATTGTCGGAAAGAGGTTACAAAAACCCCAATGATGATTCAGATCTCTTCACAAGGTGTTTAGAATCCAGAAAAGCTCACCGAATATACATTTGCATCCTAAAATGCCTTATCCAACCTTTGCATGCTTTGTTCTAACCCTTGTCCCCTTTTTCCTTGTATTTTGGTTTTTAGTTATAGGACTACCACACTACCTGGGCGGCGGTCCCGTGACTGCCACCCAGGACAGGGCAATGGTCCTGTAACCACCGCCCTGCAGAGGGTGGCGGTCCTTTCTGTGCTTTCCAGAACCTTTCGGCGCACTCAACAACGTGAAAAAATCAAGTTGCACTTGCAACTCTCAGCCACTTCTTCTTTGTTTAGAGTTTCCAGCCAATTTTTAATAGTAGTCTTCCATTTTAAATGATAAATCATACCAATTTGGACTTACCTTCTAGTGAGTAAGAAAGTTATAAATACTGAGCTTGTTTACAAGAAAATGGCCCCTCTCTCTCTATGATTTATTATTCAGTGTATTTGAAATTTCCTCAATAAGTCTCAACAGGTCTAGACTTAGTATATTTTATCAGCATCTCAGTTCAAGGCTCCTCATTTTGGTTTAAGAGATCACTTGATCTCTCTAGTTTCATTTTGTTCCATTGTTATTCTCCAAACAACTAGCTTAACGTAATACAACATTGGTGTTATATTAAGTTCATTTGAATCTTTATTCTGCTTAGAGTTATAGGTTGTTGTTCTATCAAAGGAAGAATAGGTCCTAGAATTTTAGGTGTGTTTTGTCGTATCCCTGCAACAATCCTGCTAGGAATTACATAGCCAATCTCTATTCTCTTGCGCTATCTCTATCCTACTTACATTCCATTTGGTTTACCTCCAAGCTGCTACTATTCAAATATCTTCTCCTACTGTGGCTATCACATTCTCACCTTCCTAGATTCATGAGAACAAGTAGGAACAAAAATATCATACTGAGGAGACAAGCTACGATACAATTGGATTTTCCTCTGTTCTGTGGATTCCAGGTTTGAATTGTCAAAGTTGTAGTTACAATATATCAAATAGAGTAGTGAATCATTTCATTTTAGTTAAAGCTCACTTTCAATATTGTCGAGGAAGCTGTGGGGAATGATAGCTTCTGAGAAGCTATGATTTGTTCCTCACTTCTGACGTAAGATTGGAGGTCTTTCAATTAAATTAGTTAGATATTTATATCTAGGATCAACTCACAAGTGCACAGGAAAATAACTACATCTGACAACCTTTCTTGTTTTAATTTCATTCTTAGATTAATTACTTGTTATCTGAATTTACAAGGTTAGTTTCTCTTTAAAATCATTCAATTTTATATCTCTGAAAATACAAAAGAACAAGCATAGCGTAGATTAATTTTCATAATTAGTTTATTTCATTTAGTTAAGTTTGGTTATTTCTTGCATGACTATTACGGGACCAAGAGAGCCCAGGGATTACATATTCGAACCAATGGTACCTACACCAAATCTCTTCACGGAATTAAAGGATATGGATCAAGGTCTTAGGATCCACATCTTCCAAACAACAATAAACCCACAAGTAATTAGTGAAAATTTGAGAAAATTAAACATCGAAGACGGTAAAGCATATGAATTCTGGTCAAATTAACCCAACTATAGATTGCCTTAATAGGATGTCCATATGAACATACAAGAACTTGAATAAGAGAAAACATTCAGTTTTGATCCATTAGTTCCGTAGCCAGATGCAAGAGACATTCTCATTGACACATAGGCTTATGCATACAAGTTGCTAGGACACACATGAGGTATTCCGAGAAGATCGCGCAACTCCTGATATTAAACATAAAGGCTAAAAAATCTTATGACTACTGGATAGTTGGGAGAAGAGATTTATTCTTCACATGACCATAAAAGGTCCTCAGCAACCATGAACTCACGGTTGTGATTCCTATATCCCACAACCCAACGGACCTACAAACCAACTAAACATGGACACCGGTTTATGTACACTAGTATTTATATCATCACCGCTCCTGCCAAATATCATTACACAGCTTTCTGTATTAAACACAGAAACTGATCAAGCTAATATTTTTTGGGTCAGACTAGAAAACCATCCATAGTTTCATGTAGATTCACTACACCTCTCGCTACTACTTCCATGACCCTGTTTGGAAATATACACGAATTACCTAGAGGTCACTTTCCACGAATCCAACAACCAACAGATAGGATCTCGATAGAGATCGACATTGATTGGAGCCTCCAAAAAATTATGGTGTTAAAGCAATCCATAACACCAATTTAGTTTAGAAGAGCCTTCTTTTCTTTGGATTCACAGCTCCCGTTATTACATATCAAGGACATAGGATTTCCCAACTAATTTATCCACATCTACATATATTTCATTTCCATTGGTTGTCTTGGCACGACCTCGGGGGGTAAGGTATGGAGAAAGGCTGCTTGATGGTTCTCATGCTAACATGTCACTTTTCTATCGTACGAAATTGGTGAACCCAATGTGAAAGGAATAGCCACTCCTTTTTCATTTCCATTTCTTTCATCCATCTTCACTCCTTCTCATTATTCTATGGGTATTTATATACCCCCCGAATATGTCAGGATACGACGCATATGGTAGACCTCTCTCATGTCTCAAAGCATATTATGGTCAGATGAGTAGACAACAATCACCATCACTTTCTACATCAGCTGAAAAACTACTCAAGTAACTACTTATCATCACAGACTCCTCCTCAAATAACTAGATCTAGTTCTTCATTCCAAATTGAGGATCTGGATCAATTCACACAAACACAACAATTGGATCCCTCAGGCTCTAACAATATGATGTTTACTGGAGAATCCATTTCATCTCCTTGGGTTTAATCTAGACCACAAATCATTAGGTAGTCAGATTAACTCCCATTTTTTGGATGAGGAGTACTTAGCACGCTATGATAGAAGTGAACAATGCTTCCAAAACATGTACCCACATATAGGAAGTTTGCAAACACAACCTGATACCCTGCTCCAAGAAAACACCCCCATTCCTCCACCTATGGAAAATAATCTTGGTGAAGTTTGGAAGAGTAACGATCAATTCATAGCATGGTACCATACCCCTCGGAAACCTCAAGGGATGCCGAAACATCCACCATGACAGAACATTGTATCATCACCAATCAAAGTCATCTCGGCTCTAGTTGAAAGGGTTAGAGAGATAGAACTTGCTGAAACAAATCAATCTTCACGCTTGGGGAAAGCAGGAACTCTTAACCCTCTGCATCATCCTAGCTAGCTTGACCTCCTTAAAGGAACAAGCACCTTAGGCATGCCTCCTCAACATTCTTATAGGTATCCACAGCAAACACTAACTAGAACCATGTTTTCAAATGTTTCTCTAGTTGAAAATATGATACCTCCCGGTTTAGTACCAAACAATCCATATCAGAGAAATGCTCCTCCCTACTTAAACACTTATTCAAAATCACCATAGGGAGATATGTTCTATTCTCCCAAGATGTTCTCTCAACCACAGGGGTTTCCTTACACCCTTACAAATACATATGCTATGCCATATCAACAACCAATTCCATCTCCACTCCCTCAACAAGCACCATCTATGGTTAAAACCTATGCGGTAGGGACTTACTCAAAATATTTAAAAGAGCCTTTAGATTTCACCGTATGAAGTGTCATGCTTCCAAGACCTCTTCTCGATTTTCCTAAATTCAAGGGGGGTGGACATCCAAATTCTCATATCAAGGCCTATGCCACGGTCATTCGAGAACTACTCCCTTAGGATGTGGTGGTTGCTAAAATCTTCCCTAAAAACTTAGAAGGTATTTCCCTTGATTGGTATTATAGAATACCTGAAGCCTCGATACATTCATTCAAACAACTTGTGTCAGAATTCATCAAAGATTTTGACATGAACAAACTATTAAGAACAGGGATTAGGGAATTATTACACATTAACCAAGAGCACAATGAATTTACTTCCCATTTCATTCAAAGATGGTGTACAATCCTCTACTCTTCAGCAAGTTCTCCAAACATGAACTAGATGGAACTATGTGATTTATTCCTTCATTATCTCAGTAGAGAAATAAAGGAAAAAGTCCAAAAGTTCCCACTAAGGACTTATGATGAAGTACTTGAGAGTGCTCTTTGAATAGATAGAGCGACAATAGACAATGGTTGTAAGACTTATGGAACAAACTGGAGATTAATCACTCTCAATCAAAACACTATGACTTATCCTAATATGGGAAATACCAATCAAGGACCCAAGATCCTTAACAAAAACCATGGGGTTATAACAGATGGAGTCACTGATAAAGCCGAAAGACCAAATGTTGTGAAAATGCCGGCGTCTGCTAACAATCAACGCAATAATAACTTTACTCCAACAATCAATACGGTCTATTTTAATTGTCCTCCACAACAACAGCAAAAAAAGTAGCAAATCTGGTCACAAGGCCCTACCCAAGGCCCAGATGGATATTAAAACATAAACCAAAGGCAATAGCCTCAAAATTACAATTATAACAATCAGCAGCCCAATCGAAACTTTGGGCCACAACAAGACTTAAACCAATGACTATGGAACTATAATCCTAATTTATATTGTGGCTTTCACAAAATCCGATTTCATGATACTAGAACTTTCTACAATTACAAAAAACTCTTGGAACGTTACCAGAAGATAAAAGACAACTCTTTATAGATATGTTTCTAGAAAATTCCATACCAACCACATCAAATACCTACCAGGGATTAGTTTCTCCTCAAAATGCACCTCTCAATATTTTCAATGATCCTCTCCCAAATCGTTCTAGCAACAACGGGTTAGATCCAAGTGGAGCAAACAAAGGTGTCATAATTGGGAATAAAAACCATGAAGCTTCAACTTCATCGAATCCAACGGCCGCACCCCAATTACGAACTCGACCACAAGCCAAGATAGTTGGACTGGTAGAATTAGACACCGAGTTACAAGTAGAAACTATAACAAAAACATGGGACTACTCCTCTTAACCAGTCCTAACCTATTCACTAATACCAGACAACACCCAACAAACACCAGTAAAACCAGTAGGTGCCTATGATTTGATTAATGACTTAACAAAGACCTTCTCTCACATTTCCTTTTTAGATTTGTTAAAGAACTTTCCCACTCATAGAGCTTCTCTCTTAGAATCATTAGGTCTCGGTCATCTCGTCAACATCACCCCTCCCCCTAAAACACAAGTAAACCATGTAGAATTTGACGTCTACCCTCCAGAGAAGCCAAATAGGGATACCAATTTTATATTTGACATAAGTAAAATGCCAACAAATGTTGAAATTTTATGTAGAGGTGATCCACTCTTGCACTTGTAGGTTTGGATTTACAAAAACTATGTCAAGTGTGTAATAATTGATGATGGGATAGAAATTAACATATTCCCCTTCACTATTCTTCAAAATTTAGGATATGGAGAAACGAACTGTTCTTCGACATGAAACATGCTAAGGTGCTATGATAGCCTTAAAGAAACTTCAATTGGGACTATAGTACTACCAGTCACTTTAGGACCCAAAACAATCCTCACTGAATTTTATATTATAGATCAGGAAACCAACTATTATATGATTCTCGGTCACCCTTAGATACATTGCATGAAGGCAATCCCTTCCACGTTATTTCAAGAAGTAAGGTTTCTACACCTAGGTAGCACAAGGTGACTCAAAAACTTTCAACATACACCTAGCATATTTGAAGAAAAGACCAGATGTCCATTCTACATTTGAGCTCTTGACAAATTAGCTCAACAAACTAGTCAATACAAACCCATAAGAGAAGTTGGTGCCTACGACATAACTAGAAGTCACAAACTTAATCAAAGGCATCCTAGCAGTCAAAGATTATACCATCATTATAGATACAGTTTCGTTAGGAAACACTACAAAAATTATCAAATTACTCAAGAAATATCTACCTATTCTCTTGCCATTTGATTCCATAGGTATAGGACATACCATAGGAATTGGTTCCATACATGTAGACAAAGTTTATATGGTGGAAGTAACTGAGACAAGGGAAGTAGAGACTAAGGGTGTCCCAATTTCCATTTTTCCAAATTATTATTAGACTCTCCACTTTGATGGAGCAAAATTTCATTTCAGTGTTGGGGTAGGTGTTATCCTTACTTCGCTAAAGGGAAAGGTTATACCTTTCACTTTCAAATTAAACTTCGAGTGCACAAACAACAGGGCTAAATACGAATCCCTCCTTCTTGGTCTTATCATTTCCAAAAGGATGGACATTAGTAATATCATAGTACCTGGAGACTCACAATTAGTTGCAAACCAACTATCTGAAGCATATGAGACTAGGTATGAACATTTGCAACTCTATAAAATTGCAGTATTAAGACTAACAAAGGGATTTGACTTCATATCAATTGAAGTAATCCTGTGAGAACAGAACCTTCTCACTAATTTTGTAGCAACCTCAGCTTCCCAATTCACTCCAAGTAATGAATTGGAAGATATTGATTTCATGGTATCAATACGTACTGAATCTTTGGTTCATAAAGTACCAATAATCCCGATATCAACACATGTGGAAGTTGATAATGATTCTACCACTCTAGATCACTCTGATAGTGATAAGGTGACCCTCGAATATCTAAACGCCTTTGTAGAGCTACATCTCACTCATTTCATAGTTGACTTCTCTCTAATCCCATGCTCCTCTTCCTATTTTGGAAATCCCATGATAGAATTTCCCCCGCAAGAGAATCTCAAAATCTACAAGGTGGAGAATGAAGGGAGTTTGGAATTACCCCCAGCCCCTCCCAGTTTTAAGGAAGGAAATGCCTCCTTAATCAAAGGAACCATTGACATAAATATCGTAACAGAAGAAGAACCAAATATTTTGAAACTAGGATTCTCATTAACTCTAGAGGAGATAGAAATACATACCCATCTCCTTAAATAACATAAAAAGGATTTCACATTTAATTATAAAGAAATGACGGGAATTACACCACATATCATGATGCAAAATCTTATCACCAAACCAGATGCAAAGCCAATCAAGAAAAATTCAAGACCAATGAAGCCAAAAGTGGCTCTCATGGTGAAAGAGGAAGTGATGAAACTCCTCCAAGTGGGGTTCATTAAACTAGTCAACTATTCACAATGGGTATCCAATATTGTCCCCATTCTCAAAAAGAATGGGAAGATACGCATTTGCATAGATTTTCAGGTCATTAACAAAGCATGTCCCAAAGATGACTTCCCATTACCATCCATCGACGTTATTGTTGATGCAACGGTTGGATTTGAGTTGTTGTCCCTCATGGATGGGTTCTGAGGATATAATAAAATTAAAATATCCGAGGAAGATCAAGCCAAGACCACGTTCATAACTCCTTGGGGAACCTAATGTTATGCGGTCATGTCGTTCAGTCTTAAGAATGCTAGCGCTACATACCAACGGGAAATGACATATATATTCCATGATCTTAATCATAAGATCATGGAATCCTACGTAGATGACTTGCTGGCCAAGGCCAAAAAGCATTGTGATCTCCCAGAAGTGCTCTATATCATTCTCTCAGGATTGATCGAATATGGCATCACATTAAATCCAGAGAAATGATTATTTGGTGTAACATGAGGTAAGCTTATAGGTTACATTATATCATTACGAGGGATTGATGTTGACCTGGTCAAAATCTGGGCTGTCCTTTGA
Organism: Taxus chinensis; assembly: GCA_019776745.2. NCBI lineage: Eukaryota > Viridiplantae > Streptophyta > Pinopsida > Cupressales > Taxaceae > Taxus > Taxus chinensis. The sequence goes on along the minus strand of CM034151.1, from coordinate 225,045,660 downwards.
ATGATTCCACCATCAGATAAGTCTGGTATCAGATCATTTCTTGAGAAACTTGGTGAAATTTGAAGGTTCATCCTAGACTTAAGTTTTTTTGTTCATCCAATCAAAAATCTATTAAAAAAATATCATAACATTGATTGGACGGAAGAATGCAATAAGGCCTTCGAGGCAGTTAAACAATTCTTTTTGTCCCCTCCCACACTAATGCCTCCTAGATCAGATCATCTTTTGATCTTGTACTCATGGGCTATTGATGTCTCGTTAGCCTGCATGTTGGCTCAAGAATATGATGATAAATGAGAACATATAGTTTACTTCATTAGTCAGACATTACTCGACTATGAGACATGTTACACATAGGAAAAAAGAGAATGCCTTGCCATAGTCTTTGCAACAAAAAACTTAAGACATTACATGCTAAATCAAGAATCAAGGGTGATTGTCAAGACAGATCACTTACGGACATTCCTCACACAAGGATCTTTGTCTAAAAAGGCTAGAAATTTCATAACCTTAATGGGTGAATTTGAAATAACATTTGTAAACCAAAAATCCCTTAAGGGGAATATCATTGTAGACTGGTTGGCTGACAACCCATTGAATGGAGGTGATCTATTAGATCTAGACTTTCCTGATGAGTGTGTATATTTTGTCGAGACCAGGCCCCCTATCTCTGCATGTCCTTAGTACACCAACATAATCAATTTCATCATGGACCAAACATACCCAGAAGGGGCCACATCCCAACAAAGAAGGTAGTTACACATTATCATTGCTAGTCATCAACAAGTGCTCTATCGTAGAGCCTTTGATGGAATTTTGTTAAGATGTGTTGACATGGAAGAATCTGTAAGGATTCTTTATAAATCCCATAGCGGGGTATGTTGACGCCACTTTGGTGGCCATGCCACGACTCACAAGATACATTGGATGGGCTATTTCTGGATCACCCTAGAACATAATGCAGTATATTTTGTGTGTAAATGCCACAAATGCCAAGAATTCTCCCATGAGATTCACATGCCAGCATAGGATCTGCAACCAATGGAAACCCCTTGGCCCTTTTCCACGTGGGGCTTGGACTTGATAGGTAAATTCTCTCCCTTGTCAACAAATGGCCATAACTTCATAATAACGGCTACAGAATACTTTACAAAATGGGTAGAGGCCATGCCTCTCACCACCGTACCAAGTTCCGTAATTACTAAGTTTATTCTAAATCAAATCATTTGTAGGTATGGTGTCCCACAAGTCATTATCTCAGATAATGGAACATCCTTCAAGAATGATGAAGTCCATGAATTATGTAGTAAATTCAAGATAAACCATCACACAGCTTCTCTTTATTACCCCTAAGCCAATGGACAGGTTGAGGCCACAAATAAAAAATTAAAAACCATTCTCCTCACAAAAATTTAAGGAGAAAAAATGGAATTGGCATTTAAAGCTATACCTAGCCTCATCATTTCCATTCAGTCAAACTCATACAATTTGCGCCCTTCCCAGCTCTTCGTGTTGATCCCTCGCATCTTAATAGTTTCATGGAGTTAGGAATGGGGAAAGTTCATCTCATTATCACTACATATTCATCACGTTTTCCCAAAACAAGAAGTGATGAATATTGCCCAAAGAAGCCAAAATTTCAGTACTACAGTATGTTTGTATCATCTCATATCAGTATTACAAAAACAAACAAAAAGAGAAACATTTTGTTCAACATTTGTTATCACTTTTCATCCATTACATACATTCTGAAAAACATATAAAAACAGAGATTCTAAAGCATCTAGTATACACATGAGAAACAAACCACAAAAAACTCTAGATACAAAGAAGATCTAAATCCAAAAAGAGAGATATATATATATATATATATATAGAGAGAGAGAGAAATCTTGTTTCATATACAATGCCATCATGCACTAGGCATGGTCAAAACACTCAATGAGCCTGAAAAATACAAAAATAACTCATATAAACATCCGACAAAATCACTACAAATAGACCAAATAGCCTCTCAATCCTTGTGGGATCCCTCATAGGGTGTACAACCACGTCTAAGGCTCCTGCTACGACAGTGCTCTGAATGTACTGAATGATGGGAGTTCTCATGATCACGGCCACTGGCTGTGGTCTCACTATGAGAACAACTTTGCCTCATCAGATGCTCAGCAGTCCTATATCCAGCTACCTCAGTACGAAGGGAGGACACTAACTCTACCACCTTCCGGATAGGGGAAAACACATCAGTATGTCTGCCAGCTACTGAAGGCTCTCCAATGTCCTCAGTAAGTTGAGCCTGAGTCTTCCCCAAAGGGAGTAATAGGGTTTCCGCACATACCCAGCGAATCAAATCCCACCATCCCTGATCAATCACTGCAAATAAAAAAGAGAAATAATAAGTTAGAAAATCACAAAAAACAAGTCAAAAACAAGAAAAACAACACAAAATAAATATCAACTAACATCTCTAGCTAACAAAGTTGAGAGAAGAGTAGTAACTCACTTGGATCTTTAGGCATCCAGGTGGGGTCTCTAGGATTTACACCTACTACTGACGGTGTTACCGACTGCAGAGCCTCCCAAAGATCTGAAAAGTAATGACATCCCGCCATGGACTCATCATCTCCCTCAATGTCCTAGTAAGGCAATCTCTCTGAGACCAAGGTCTCCTTCTCCACACTCACCTCTGCCCTCTCCGCCCTCAAGATATCCTGAGTGTCATGCCACTCAGAATAGCTATCATCCTCCTCTTCTATCCCACTGTCCTCACCTCCAACCCCCTCTCCCATTGTCTCCTCCTCATTATCCTCTCCTATGAAATCCTCAGAGGCTGAGTCCACATCAATGGGCTCATCTCCCTCTCCACTATGAGCAGGAGCAGCCCTGATCTGAAGTAATGGTGCTCAAGGAGCACCAACTTCCCCTCGAGCATGAACCACCCACCTAACCACAATAGGAACTCCATGAGTAACCGTGGCCCAACCTCGGCCTCCTCTAGGACCTCCCCAAGCCTCACGAAAAGACATGTACACTGGCCCCGCTAGAGGAAGCATATCAATATAAGGGAGGCCAAACTACTGAGGGACTCGATCAAATGGGTGGGTCTCCAACCTCCCTATCTTGTCTACTAGCTGACCTGTAGTAGAGTAGGAAATAAATGTATGTGTATCCTCTCCCCATAGTCCTACCACGGCCTGATAAGGAGTGGCCTCCATGTCTGTAATAGTCAGTGAAGCCAATGGCCAGTGTAGCATCCTAAGTTCTGTCATCCCCATCCACCTCGTTGCCCTGACAGCCCCCGGATCCTCTGCTAGTACACCCCTCCCCTAGGGAATGATACACTCATACACCCAACTCATAACTAGAGTAGGGTGACTCAAAGACTACCCCTGTAACCTAACCACCCTATATAAGTCATGGTAGGTGGTCCCAAGAATGTCTGCTCCCCAGGCATAAGTACGGCCATGAGCCTCAATCTATGTAATCACAAGAGACCAACAATATAACAGAGTATCTCCTCCCTTATCCCCAATCAACCGTGAGGCCAAGATACCCATAATAGCCTTACAGATAGTGGGAATAGGAGCAGCAGCAATGGACCGGACCTTCACCCCCTTCTTCAAACCAAAGGAGACAATAACATCTCCCATATAAGTAGCCCACTTAACCATCTGAGACCTGGATCTTGTTGTCTTAAGAGACAGTCACCTTCCAAGAATCAGAGCTCCCAACATACGATAAACGTCCTCCAAGGTGATAGTCCACTCACCCCTAACACCTGGAAACTAGAAAGTATTCCGGTTCACATCCCAGTATGAGAATAAGTCACACAATATGTGACTGGTAGGAGAAACATGAGGAACCTGTGAAATCCTCAAAATACTATCCCTCTGTAGAGTGTCTGGCTCTTCCTGAGTCAGTAAGTCTAACATTGTTGAAAGCCAATCACACTCCCTCTCTCTACTCCACCGAATATACTCATCCTTCTTCTGCATCCACCCAAAATAGATAAAAAGAGAAAGTTAGCAACATAATCCAACAGGCAAGTTCATCAAAAACATAGAAAAATGTCAAAAATGTCAAAAACAATCAAATTTATACATCCTTTTTTACTTTCTGTTCAGAAACTGCTGCACCTTGTGCAAAGCGGTGGTTCCGTAACCACCACCTTCTAAGGTGACGGTCCTATGACCACCAGCCTTATGAGATGGCAGAATTCCTGTGATCGCCGCCATCATAGGGCGGTGGTCCCATGATCATCGCTCTATGCAGGGCAGCGGTCCTGTGTCGAATAGGTGTATGCCCCTAAAGCCCTAAAAATTCTTAAAACAACAAAAATACACCATTTTTTATAAAATAAAAACCTACCCTATGGGCACCCCCCCTAGAGACTCATTTAACACTAACATTTTTTAAAATGATCCCCCCCCAAGACAAATATTTCAACATTTCTATATTTTAGGTTTGAAAATGATAAATTGAGAAAAACTAACCTGAGACTTTGCGGGATCGATCTCCTGCTCTCGAAGGCATGATCATGATCTCACAACGAACATGTTTTGACTATACTCTCATTGAAAACATGATTACCGTGGGTCCCACAAAGCTAAAAATTTACCAAATTGATATGTGTAAATGAATAGTAAAATGAGTTCATTATATATATATATATATATATATATAGTATTCTAATCTTGTTTTGAGTGTTCTTATGTAGAAATGGAGCACCGACGGAAGTAATTTCTTATCCCCTGCGCAAATGGTGAGTCCTCATTTCATTTTAATTTACTATTTATTTTTTGATTTATTTTATCTATCTACACTTGAGTTCCCTTTTCGTTTTACAGATAGCGAGAATTTGGATGGTGACATTCTAACACACCGGCATGTCATGTATAGCTTCTAACTCACCATTTTGGGACCTCCATACTCAAACACACCGTTTTATGCCCATTCATGGCTAAAATACTTCTCTGAGAGGGCAATATGTATGTACCCAAAATTTTATGTGTTGTACTATAGGAAAGAGGTTACAGAAACCCCAATGATGATTCAGATCTCTTCGCAAGGTGTTCAGAATCTAGAAAAGCTCACCAAGTATACATTTGCATCATGAAATTCCTTATCTGACCTTTGCATGCTTCATTCTAAACTCCTGTCCCCTTTTTCCTTGCATTTTGGTCTTTAAGTTACAAGATTGCCACCCTGCCTGGGCAGCAGTCCCATGACCGCCACCCAAGACAGGGTGGTGGTCCTGTAACCACCGACCTGCACAGGGCAGACGTTCCTACCCACATTTTCTAGAACCTTCCGGTGCACTCAACAACATGAAAAATCAAGTTACACTTATAACTCTCAACCACTTGTCCTTTGTTTAGAGTTTCCAAACCACTTTGTAATAGTAGTGCTTCCATTTTTAATGATAAAACATGGCAATTTGGACTTGCCTTCTGGTGAGTAAGAATGCTATAAATATTGAGCTTGTTTTACAAGCAAATGGCCCTCTCTCTCTCTATGTTTTATTATTCAATGTATTTGGAAGTTCCTCAATAAGTCTCAACAAGTTTAGACTTAGTATATAGTTCTCTAGCCTCTCAGTTTAAGGCTTCTCATTTTTTTGGTTTAAGAGATCACTTGATCTCTTTAGTTTTATTTTATTCCATTGTTATTATCTAAACAATTGGCTTAGCGTAATACATCATTGGTGCTAGATTAACTTCATTTGAATCTTGATTCTACTTAGAGTTATAGGTTGTTGTTCTGTCACAGGAAGAATAGGTCCTATAATTTTAGGTATGTTTTGTCGTATCCCTGCAACAATCCTACTAGGAATCACATAGCCAAGATCTGTTCTCTTGCATTATCTCTCTCCTACTTGCATTCCATTCAGTTTACCTCCAAGCTACCACTATTCAAATATCTTCTTCCTACTGTCTGCTGTCACATTCTCACCTTTCTAGATTCATGAGAACATGATAGGAATGAAGAATATCACACTAAAGGGAAAACCTACGATACAACTAGATTTTCCTCTGTTCTGCAGACTCTAGGTTTGAATTGTCAAAGTTGTAGTTACAATATATCAAATAGAGTATTGAATCATTTCATTTCTAGTTAAAGCTTGCTTTCAATATCGCCAAGGAAGCTGTGGGGAATGATAGCTTCTGAGAAGCTATGATTTTTTTCTCACTTCTAAGGTAAGATTGGAGGTCTTTCAATCAAATTAGTTAGATATTAATATTTCAGGATCAACTCACAAGTGCAAAAGCAAATAGCTAGATTTGGCTACCTTGCTTGTTTTAGCTTTCATTCTTATATTAGTTACATGTTATCTAAATTTATTAGATTAGTTGCTCTGTTAAAATCATTCAATTTTATATCTTTGAAAATACAAAAAAGAAAAAGCATAGCGTAGATTCATTTTCATAGTTAGTTTATTTCATTCAATTAAGTTTGTTTATTTCTTGCATGACTATTACAGGACCAAGAGAGACCAGAGATTACATATTCGAAACCATTGATACCTCGAGTCTAATCTCTTGCATGACATTAGCGGATATAGAATCAAGGTCTTAGTATCCACATCTTCCAAACAACAACAAACCCACAATAAATTAGTGAATAGTTGAGAAAGTTAAACATCGAAGATGAAAAAGCATATGAATTCTGGTCTAATCAACCCAACTATAGATTACCTTAATAGGATGTCCATATGACCATACAAGAACCTGAAAAGAGAACAAACATTCGGTTGTGATCTATTAGTTTTGCAGCCAGATACAGGAGACCTTCTCATTGACATAGATACAGGCTTACACATATAAGTTGTTAGGACACCCGTGAGGTATTCCAAGAATATTGTATAACTCTTGATATTAAACATAGAGGCTGAATAATAGCTTATGACTACTAGATAGTTGGGAGAAGAGATTGATTCTTCACATGACCATAAAAGGTCCTCAGCCACCATGAACTCATGGTTATGATTCCACAAGTCCCACAACCCAACGGGCCTACTAATCATTTAAGCATTGACACTAGTTTGCGTACACTAGTATTTATATCCTCACCGCTCCCACCGGATATCATCACACAACTTTCTATGTATGAAACGTAGAAACCGATCAAGCCAATATTTTCTAGGTCAGACTAGAGAACCATCCATAGTTTCCTGTAAATCCACTACACCTCTTGCTACTACCTTCATGACCCTGTCTGGAAATATATACACGAAGCACCTACAAGTCACTTTCCACACATCCAACAACCAACAGATAGGATCTCGGTAGAGCTCGACATTTATTGGAGCCTCTGAGCAGCTATAATATTCAACCAATCCATCACACCAGTTCAATTTAGAATATCCCTCCTTGCTTTGGATTCACATATCATGTTATTGCGTATCAAGGATATAGGATTGCCCAACTAATTTTTCCACATCTGCATACATTATTCATTTCCACCGGATTTCTCGGCATGACCTTGGGAGGTCAGGTACAGAGAAAGGCTACTTGATGATTCTCATGCTCACATGTCACTTTTCTATCATACAAGAACCATAAACACTCGCTTCCAACTCTTTTCATCCTTTTCATGGTTTAAAAGCTCCAAGAATTCATGAAAACAACAATAGAAATCCAAAATGGCCTCCACATTCAAATTTTACATTTTGGAGGGAAATATGCTATTTGAATTTTGAAGAACCTCTTACTTTGGAATCATATGAATAGTAGTATGTAATCAATTCTAGATCATTATCAAAAGTGCATGATTTAGTGTCTGCATTTGCCCCCACTTTATGTTGGTGAGCAGAAAGCTTCGTAACCTAAAGTAGATAGAGATGCATAGCTAATAACCATGTAGATTGATGTAGAAAGAGCATGATGAAGGACTAGACAAAGCATGGAATGATAAAAGTGTGAATCATGGATGCTAAGGATGAGTAAGTGTAAAAAGTGATGATGAAAATGAACCTAGGATGGAAACGCATGTGTAAATGTTGTGATGTACATATTGTCGATGCCAATGTTGTTTTTGGTGTTGTGATGATGTTGACTACTGCTTCCCATACGAATGAACCTACAAAAGAGAAGAACGATCAAGTAGTAAAATACGCATGTATATATGTAAAAATTATGTAATGAAGTATGTAAAAATGTTGGAAAATGTGAAAAAAGGAACATGTGCACATGATCCATGATGAGGAGAGAGTGTAGAAAAGACCCTAAGGATGTCAATGAAGAGTGATTTTTTTGGGGCAACCTCACACGATGACAGAAGTAGTGTAAGGAGAAAGGTCTAGTGTCATTCTCCAACCTTTGATTGCTTCCCAGAATTGTTGAGCGCGTTGAATGTTAGTTTTTTTGGTGATCCTACACCACATAAAAAGTAGTGTAGGGAGAAAAGCCTGGTGTTATCCTCTAACCTTTAATTGTTTCCCAAAATATGGAACACCATTGTAGATGTTGTGTGTAGACACCTAAAATCCTCTTACGAATTTTTAATATTTAAATTGCACTAATTATCTTCTTTCCCATAAATTGATAACACTTCATCAATTAAACACATCTTCTCCTCTCATTGGTTCAATTAACGACACTTCGCTAATTAACCAAAATCTTCACTCTTTTGGTCAATTGAAGACACTTCATCAATAAACCACCATTTTCCCCCCATTCATGTCAATTAATTACATCTCACTAATTAATTAGCCTTCCTATCACTCGGGTGTCGATTAATGACCATTCGTTAATTAGTGTCCATGTATACTTGTGTTGATTAATTATTATTAATTAATTACACTCACTCCTCTAAATCAATAAATCCCCATTTATTCGATAAAAATTCCTCTTACGTCCCCCAAATCATGTTAATTTTCCTCTAAATCCCCCGTAAACAACTTCTACAAGCTTATCCCTACCTATTAATTAATCATATTTTATTAAATAAACCCCTCTCAACTCCCATAAAGTGCACATACTTTATTAACCATGCATATCCTTTAAATTTCCTCTTTGGGCTTTATCCCACATCCATCAAATTGTTATTCTTCCCCAAACTAGCAAGCTATATAAACAACCCTCCTCCTTCCCTTTCTTCATACACCTCATTTGCATTAGTGAAAAATATAGGCATTTTGATCTTGAGCCATTCTCCATTGTTGGAAATATCTTCTCCATATTTCATCCATTCTCTCAAATTGAAGAGCATGGGAAGATCCAAAAATGGCCTTGTAGCCTTTTCTTGGTGAGATCTCATCTTCAGTCCTTGAGGAAACAACACCAATTTGATTGCTAGGTGATCTAATTAGGTTCATTCATTAGGTAGAAATCTCAAAGAGTAGGAATGGCTTGGAATTTAATGGATTTATCATGTTTATGCATTGTAGAAGTTGTTTTCCCTTAAGCTCTTATCTTGATGGTTCTATAGTAGATTTGGCTTAGCTTTTAGACTATTAGGTGTTAGTCTATTTTAATTAGCTTTGCAAGTTTATTATGTTCACATTTAGCACGTCTAGTGGGGAAAAGTAACGCTTTACAAATTTTGCAATCAATAACACTAGGCTCAAACTTCAATGTACTTCCCCTTGTTTTACCAACAAGCTTTTGACTCCAAAAAATTTCTTGCTTCGTGAGAGATCTTTGAAACATGATTGGTTTTGGTAAAGTTGGCTCCTATGCAAAATGGATTCCTAGGATTTTTTCTGAAACACTCACGAATTCTAACCTAAAGGAGCTACACACAACTATAATTACTTCTAGAGATGTGGACCATGACCCCACAATCAAATTAATGAGTGAGGCCCATATGTGTAACATGAAGGGTTTGAACTAGTCAAGTAGGTAAGTGGAACACTTCTTGTTTTGTCCACTAGTTTCCTCAAGGTGTGTACTACTTTGGGGTTCCTGGGGTAATCCTCATAATGATTTTTATGGCTTATTCCAAGGAAATTCCCCTAGTTTAAAGAGGATGAGCCATAGCTCTTAATCAAACCTACAAATACAGAGTTTTGAATAGTGGTGTGTTTTTATCTTTTATCTTAATTTGATTTTGCACACCGTTGGCAACCTATAACAAATTGTATTAGTATTTTCTAGTCATTTTGTGTTGTCAATTTACCTTTTGTCTCAGACCCACGTATCTATCACAAGGGGTGTGTATATGTCTCTCTGGCTGTACTAGTGTAGGTCTGTCTACTGTCAATCTATTTTCTATATCAAACTCGTGTTGTTGTGTTTTGGGCCACATATGTGTTACTAGGGTTACAAGGTCCACATTGGTGTGCTTAGTTAAAATTTGGGATATTTTTTCAAGATTTACAAGATTTGATCTTGGTTATTTATAACATCTTGTAGGTTTTTTATGCTAACTTCTGTTTGCAGGGTGTTTTGGGTCATCTCTTTGTTAACTTGTTTGATGATTTTTAATGAATTTCATGCTTTCATTTATTAGGATAGAGTTGTTTATGCTCTTCCCTTGCACCTTTTAGGTGATCTTGGGAATCGGAAATAACTCTAAGCCTTCTTTCATTTACAAAACTCTTCATTAAATTCATGATTAAGGGAATGGACAATAATTGGTTAAAACAAGTTTCCTAGTTCTTTTATTTACAAGATTTTCCATTTTCGATATAGTTGGGTGACTTGTTGTGTATGATCTTCTCTTGCATCATAGGATGATCTTGAGAATCAAAAACAACATTTAACCCTCTTTTTATAATGTTTTAATATTAAGGAAAACTATTAACCTTCGCATGCAGGACAAAATACTTGTTTGTCAAAGAATTGGGATCTAAACAAATACTAATACAATTTGTTATAGGTTTCCAATGGTGTGCAAAACAAAATTAAGATAAAAGATTTTTAAAAACACCACTATTCAAAACATTGTATTTTCAGGTTCGGTTAAGAGCTATGGATCATCCACTTTAAACTAGGGGAAGTGCCTTGGCATGATCCATAAAACTCATTATGAAGATTACCCTAAGAATCATAAAGTAGTCCACACCTTGAGGGAACCAGTGGATGAAATGGGAAGCGCTTCGCTTACCTACTTGACTAGTTGAAACCCTTGTGAGATAAGCTTCATGTTACTCATATGGGGCCTCATTTATTAATTTTATTGTGGGGTTATGGTCCACCTCTCTAGAATTAATTCTAGATGTGTACACCTCCTTTAGGTAAGAATTGGCAAGTGTTGCAAATAAAAGACTAGGAAGTCATTTTGCATAGGAGCCAAATTTACCAAAACCAATCGTGTTTCAAAGATCTCTCATAAAGAAAGAATTATTTTGGATTCAAAATCTTGTTATTTGAACAAGGGGGGAATCTATTGAAGTTTTATCCTAGTGTTATTCATCACAAAAATTTTGAAGTGTTACTTTGTCTTAGTTTTTCACTTGTCTTAAGATAAGGCAAAACTCTACCAAAGTTACGCCAAGTATTTTTCACCCCCACTTGGTCTACTCATTTTTTTTCTTGTTTCTCTTTTGGGAAAAAATAAAACATAGATATGTAGTGTTACTTGAGATTGTGTCCACAACTTTTTTACCCACTTACATTTTTCCTTATTGTGATTGTGATAGTAAGCGTTGAAAGTGTGTTGGTACATCTTCATATCTTGAGTAGCCTTGTCTTAATACCCACTTCAAGACGTTTCATAATAGTTAGGATTTATTCATCATCAATCATCCCTTGAGGTGTTACACTACTCACATCGCCTCAATACAATTTTTAAACTTACATCTAGTTTCTCGTAAACTTGATTTAAGTGTCTAGATTGTATCATTACACCTTAACAACTCCTTGGTATACTCTGACCTTGTCTCTTTCCAAACATTTCCTCGACCTTGAAAAGTGTTATTATTATGTTGTTCATGTCGTATCAATATTATTTTGATACTAATATCTTATTTTTCCACAAATCTTGATTAACTTATCTAAGTGGTATTGTTGTGTTGCTCACATTTGTAACTTCCACTTTTTGGGATTTAGGCCTTGTTTGTATCTAGATTGGTTATAGTATACTTTGCATTTGAATTCATTTCAACCCCTTGTTAATACTTACAAATTTCTTATTTTAAACTTAAGTGTTGAAATTTTGTTGATCATCTTGCATCAAACTACCATTCAGATACATTTACATAGGGATGTAGTTTCTTATATATTGGATTGGTTTTCTGAACTTGTGTGATTGTCCCTTGTGATCTTTTATTGTGTAGACTTGTTTTCCTAGGAAAATCCTTTGGTTACTCATTCTTTAACATTCGACATTATTTGATCATCATTGAACCATATTCTTAAATGACATTTATGGTTGTCACGCTATAGGTTTTTACATAGTTTTGTTGTGTCCTTGGTCACATTTGACAAAAACCTTTGTAAACACTCCTTGTTATGCCCCCTACCACAAGGATTGCATCCAAGATATTAGGGTCTAATCCTTTGATTGGTCATGATTTAGGACCCCTTTTCTCTATGGAAAAAGAAGTAGAAGACCTAGTTGATCATAGTGGTGATGAAGTTAGGCTCACCTTGGGATGATTTCAATTTTGATCCTGCTCACTTGGATGATTTCATTTTCCTCAATAGGGATAGAGTAATCCTAAAAGTTATATAATTAGGTTCCAAGATGCCACATGAACATGAATTTATTGCACCTACCAATAACGTCCATGAGGAAGAATAATTACAACATCCTCCTCTCATTAATATGGATAGCAACATAAACCAAGGACATGTTTCTAATTCGGGTCACCAAAACAGAAACAATGAAAACAAAGTACCTAAACACATGAGTGGTTATCAATAACCACCTATTAAAATTCCTCATAAATTTAGGGTGGAACATGAGCACAAAGAAAAACCTCCTCCACATGACAACCAAGAAGAACCCCAAAATGATGAAGTAATTCTACAACAAAAATACAAGTCCTTAGTCAAAAATTAGCTAACTTGGCTTCTCATGTGTATGGGAACACGAACAAAGAAACACGTTACGAAAAACCTAAGGCCAAACATAGTGAAATTCATAATGAAAATAAACAGGGTGAAACATAAAATTATAGTCAAGTATACATACCAGATTCCCCTACCAAAGATCAACTCTTTGCACAAGAGTTACAGTCCATGAGAAGTATACTCACAAGCCTTCAGGAAAAAAATGTTGGGCATAGTAAAAAACACCAATACGAAGAATTATGTCCTTACCCCTTTGATAAAGATATGTTATGCACACCATTCCCTACAAACTTTTATTGCCCAAAATTTGATAAGTATAAAGGAAAAGATGACCCACGTGATCACATAAAGGACTTCTACATGGCATGTCAAGAAATAGCCTACAGTGACAACTAACTTATACGCTTATTCCCACATAGTCTAAGGGGTCAATCTTTGGAATGGTTTCTTCACATACCTAAAGGTTTTTTTCTTTAGATGACTTGAATTAATAGAAATATTTGTACAACATTTCTCGTTCAACATAGAAAGTGATGTTACCATGTTGGAATTGTGTAGCGCTAGAAGAACCTAATGAGACCTTTGTTAGTTTCTTACAACGATGGAGAGGGTTAGCTAGATGCTTCCATTTCTCAATTCCAAATAAATATTTGGTTAGCATATTTGTACCTAATATAAATCCATACATTGCTTTCAATTTACAAATGCATTGTGTCAACAACTTTGAAGAAGTTATAGAAAAAGGTATCCAAATCGAAAAGGATTTGATAGTTAAAGGGACATTAAAACCCAAAATATCAACACACACCCAAACCTCTGGACAAACCAAATTTCTTCAACAAAAATAAAATCATCGTAGGAGATGGTATCACTGATTCTAAACATATCCAAGTGGTTCAAATTGGTCCTCCTTTCAAACTTACTAAGGGACCTATTCAACCCATATTCAAACATCGAGTGTTCACTCCTCTCACATACTCTTTATCCACAATCTTAAAATAGTTGGACGTAGTGAACATGGTTTGATATCCTAACACAATGCCCTTTTCATATGATGCACCTAAACCATCATGGTATAAGGAAAATGAATACTATGAGTATCATCACATCAAAGGTCACAAAACAAACAAGTGCCTAAAATTGAAACATTATATCTAGGATCTTATTGACAGTGGATAAATTGAGGTTGATTCACATGAACCTAACCAAACACCTAATCAAAAGTTAGGAATTCATAAATAACATTTCCCTAAACATGAAAAACAAGGGGATAAGAATTCGGATTAGGTTCAATCTTCCAATAACTACAAAGCTACCAACTAAGTTTATGCTAAAACTAGTAATCCATTTGATTCACTTGTTAGATGTGTTCTTTCCTCTAATGAGCATTTAAATACTATAAGAATCAAAAACCATGAGTGTGTCGTGGAAACATGATGCACTCGGCTTGTGATTCCATAACCTCCTCTGCCTGCCCCTCAAGATGGTTGATATGATCTCTTAAAACAACTTAAGAAGACAACTACTAAGATTTCAATTTTAGATCTTCTTAAGATATCAAATGTTCATACATAAATCCTTTATAAAACACTTTAGGGATCAGGAGTGTCAATATATATTGATCCTTCACAGCTCCAAGAGGTGGTTGCGCATCTTTCTCCTAGTGAACATCGTACTTTTAGCTAAAATGAAGTTCCACATGATGATCATACACACAACTTACCCATGTACATTGAGGTATTTGTTACTCGCAAAAAGATAAAAAGATTGCTTGTGGAAAAAGGTTCTGGTTTGAATATTTGTAATTTGAAGTTAGTTAAATAACTAGGATGCACATAAGTAGACCTAGAGTCTTATATCATTACCATCACAACCTACGACAATGCAGACCGTGAGTCATTTGGTACTATAATATTGCCTATGGAACTGGGGCCTACATATCACAATACCAAGTTCTATCTCCTAGACTTGGAACTTACATATAAACTACTCATGGGATGCCCATGGATCCATGCCATCCAGGCCATACCATCAATGTACCAAGTTATACCATGAAGGACAAAAAATTACTATTTAAGGAGATCAAGAACCATTTGCACATTATAAAGCCTTGCATATGTTCTCTTACACATCCTATGAATGTCCTTCCACTGATATAGTTATATCAATTTAGTCTAAATCTCTCACTTCTCGTGTTGATCCAGAAACAGTAAGATCCTATGATAAAATCACTTCCAGGTTTAATTCTCCCTTTGCTTCATGGGAGATGAAGGTCATTGATTATTATTTTGGAGAATATGACCTTCAATAGGCCCTATATATTTATAATCTCTCCCTATCACCCAACACACGTGAAAGGCCAAGTTAGCAATATAAGTGGTCCCTAGAAAATTGTATTGTTGAGAAATTTCTTCCTGGTGGCCTCCTAGTAGACAAGAAAATTTTGGATTCTCCCACAACCTAGATCCCTGAAGATATAATGGCTTCCTGCTACCAAGATCTAAAATATGCTATACCCAACAAAATGATGTATGCCATGGGCTACAAAGGCTATAGGTGTGGTACAGATGACAACATATAAGAGATCCCATTCCAACCCCACATAATAAGATGGAGAGATACAACATCGATATTAGACCTTATGGATCTCATCCTCTGGAGCGTAATGTTACCTCTTTTGAGCATGATGATAACTCTACTGATTCAGATAGCAACACAGATTCTTGTCATAGCCAATACAAGGATATTTCCTCTATGAACCTTTTCCTTGATACAGCCATCCTTAACTTGTCACATTTTGTTCCCCAAGTAAACCTTGTCCATCCCACTCTTTTTGATTGGGACCAACAACTTCATGCACCGATCGATATCTTTGAAAATGATAAGGAAATAACTGAATTCTTGGGTATCTGTGATATCATTTCAATCGGTGATCACAAGAAAGGTTTCTTCATTGAATTAGACACGTGTGTATTTTGGGGAGAAGGTTTAGATGTGTGGTCAGAAAAATTTAAAATAAAGTGAGTGAAATAGTTCTTCTAAAAATCCTCAGAAAAAAAATTTCCAAGATGCATAGTGAAAACCTCTTTGAGGCGCTAACGGATAAGCATGTAAGAAAATCAATGGACATACAAATTGACCACACCCAAGGTAAAAATCTCATTGAGATTCCTTTAGAATAATATCTTAATCTCCCTCCGATCCTACGCTCATGGAGGATACATCCAAGATGCTTGTGTAGGAGACCATTGATGTCAATATAAGAACATAAGACAACCCTAAAATGGTTGAGTTAGGAGCTTCACTCTCAACAAAAGAACAAAAGACATTCTTTATGCTTCTACAAGAATTCTCATACATATTTTCTTGGTCCTATGTAGATATGTTAGGCCTGGATCCATCCTTGGTGGCGCATAATATTTTTGTGCACATAGACGTAAATCCCATCAAGTAGAAGCTTAGAAAAATGCATCCATGTGTAGCCCTCCTAGTTAAGGAACAACTGGAGAAATTATTGGTAGTGGGTTTTATCAGACCTATTGATTACTCAAAGAGGATCTCCAACAAGTACCTACGAATAAAAATCCAAATGGTGTCAAAACATATATAGATTTCAGAGACATAAACAAGGCGTGCCCAAAAGATGATTTTACTCTTCCTAATATTGAGATGATTATCGATTCGATTGCAAGATATGAAATTTTATCCCTCATGGATGGATTTTCTAGCTACAACCAAATCAAAATCATAGAAGAATATCAACACAAGAATTCCTGTACAACCCCTTGGGGAACATTTTGTTACTAAGTTATGCCCTTCGGTTTCAAAAATGTTGGAGCAACTTATCAAATGGTTATGACCGTGATCTTCCATGATATGTTGAATTCCATTATGGAGGACTATGCTGACGAAATTCTTGAAAATTCCATAACAAGAGAAGAACACCTCAAAAAATTGATGTGCATCTTTCAATGCCTTCAAGATAAAAAATTGAGGCTAAATACAAAGAAATGTGTCTCTGGTGTATTGTCAAGAAAGTTTTTAGGTTTCATTGTATCTAAAAGAGGAATTGAAGTCGATTCATTCAAAGTTACAACTATCAGTGAAATGTCTCCTCTAAAGAACCTCAAGAAGTTACACAAATTACAAGGAAAAATTCAATAAATTCATCGTTTCATCTCCCATCTTGCGGATAAGTGTCATCCATTTACCCATTTTCTTAAAAAATATGTTGACTTTCATTGGGGTCCTGAATGTCAGCATGCATTTGACCTACTCAAAAAATATTTGATTAATCCCCCTGTCCTTATGCCACCTGCACCATTGTTGTTAAATATATCTGCAACCCAATTTTCTATTGCCCTCCTAGCTCAGTACGATCTCAATTAGCAAGAAAAAGGTGGTCTATTATATTATTCACACTTTGATCTCCTATGATTTTAATTATACATAGATCAAAAAATCTTGTCTAGTTGTTGTCTTTACCTTCCAAAATCTTCGCCATCACCTGCTAAACAACAAGACCAAGCTTATCTCTAAAGTAGACCCTCTGAAGTACCTCTTGTCTAAACCAGCATTCACTGGAAGGATGGATACTTGGATCATCCTATTAAGTGAGTTTGATATCAAATATGTAAATTAGAAGTCAATAGAAGGATAGGTGCTTTCAGACCAGTTAGATGAAACCCCTCTACTTGGAACAGAGCCTTTGAGTTTGGATCTACCAGATGCATCAATGATGTATATTAAATAATCTATCACTTGGAAACTACACTTTGATGGATCATTCACTTTCCATGGTTTCAAAGCGGGCATCATCCTTGTCACTCCTTCAGGGGACTTCATTCCTCAAACCTTTCATCTCATTTTTCTGTGTATAAACAACATAGCATAGTATGAGGCACTCATTGCAAGGATGAAACTCACTATTAAATGGAATATTAGACAACTCAAAGTCATTGGAGATTCACAGTTAATCATAAAGCAAGTGAATGACAAATACAAGGTTAATGATGAAGATATCATCCCATATAATAAAATGGTGTAAACTCTCAAAGAATACTTTATGCACATTACCTTCGACCAAATCCCAAGAGCACAAAATTTTTCTACAAACACTATGGCTACAGTGGGATCCTTGCTTCATATTCCACAAGGTAAAAATTATATTTCATTCTTTGTTGAAAATCTAAGGATGCCTACATATGACATGTCGGAGTTGTATCTGGTATGTGAAATTGTTGGTCCTTTTTCCCCCTAGTATGAACCCATTTTCAATTACCTCCAAGATGGTACCTTGCCACCCAAAATTTCCCATCCTGATAAATGGAACCTAATCCAAATAATATCTCATTATAGCCTCCTTCGAGGAACCCTCTATCATTTTGGCTATTATGGGAACTTGTTGCATTGTCTTAATTCAATTGAGTCTATCCAAGTAATCAAAGAAGTGCACAAAGGTGTCTGCGGAGCTCATACAAGTGGAATGGTGCTGGAAAAGAAATTGTTAAGAGTAGGTTACTATTGGCCTACTATGTAATCATATTGCTGAAAATATGTTAAGAAATGTTCATTGTGTCATAAATATGGAAATATCATCCATGAACCTCCTTGCAACCGATCACAACATAATGGTCATTCTCCAAGTGGGGAATAGATATCATAGGGAAGCTCACTCAAACTTCCTTAGATGGCCATACCCATATCATTACCACAACTAGGTACTTTACCAAATGTGTAGAGGTTGTGCCTCTTACATATGTTACTAGTGCCCAAATCTCCAAGTTCAACATGAATCATCTCATCTACCGTTATGGTATCCCTTCCACCATTTTAGTTGACAATAGTAATTCCTTTAAGAACAAGACCATGAAATAATTATGCTAACACTTTCAGATACACCTACAGTGGTCTACTCCCTATTACCCCAAGGTAATGGACAAGCAGAGGCATCCAATAAAACCCTTGTTTGCATCATGGATAAAATACTAAGAAAAACTAGTCGTAATTGGAATCTACAAATCCATCTCGACCTCTGGGCTTATAGGATCTCCATTCCCACCCCTACTGGTGTTATGCCTTATTCCCTAGTCTTTGGAACTGAATCCATCATCGCATTGGAAATTGAGATTCCTTTCCTAAGAATATCTCTTAGAGATTATCTAGACAAAGATGAAGACTACAATGTGGCTAGACTGGCAGAGCTGGAGTTGTTAGATGAAAGACACTTGTGCACTCAACCACCAGAAAGTGTACCATAATCGAGTGTCATGGGCCTATAATAAATATATCATACCTCACCAATTTGAGGTAGGGTATCTCATTTTTAAAGAAACCCAGTTCAATATCGTCAAAGAAAGAGAAAATAAAGGTAAGTTCAAACCAAACTGGTTGCGACTCTATGTTGTGGTAGCAAAATATGGATCGAGAGCTTACAAATTTTCCTATCCTACTGGAGATGAGTTGTGTGAACCTATGAAAACCATGCATATCAAACGGTTCTACACTTAAGTATGTGGAAAACATTAAAAATTGGAAAAAAAAAACAAAAAAAAAAAGGAAAAAAGCTCAAAATACAAAAAAATCAAAAAAATCAAGAAAAAAGAAAAGAGAAATTAGTTCGTCCAAGTGTGAAAACCATGCAATTGTGGCACTTTGGACCAGTCCTTTAGTGAAACCAGTTTTTGACGCCTTGGGAGGATTCATTGTTTGTAAGCATCTCACATCTCAAGGGTACATTTTTTTTTATCCAGGGCTATTTTTCACTTACATCTGAGATTCTTTTTGAGCCTATCCTTTCAAAGCCTTGATCTGACTAATCCTCCTCTTGTAAATATGTGAAGGTTTTTCCTTTGTACATTCCCATCTAACGTTGGGATCATCTTCGCGTCTTAGCTATCATGCACATACACGTGGCTTTTGTCCTTCTACATTCCCATCTAATGCTAGGGGGATCCATGTTTCTTTATTTTCCTATACATGGCTTCATAAAAAAATTAGAAAATCACAAAAACATTCAAATATGGTTCGAAAATCTCAAAAACATTAGAAACATATCTTGTATAAAATAAAAAACAATAGAACATTATTTCCAAAAACTCCCAAAAACAACACAAAATGTCTCGAAATTGTCTCACAAAAACATAGTAGTGCTTTTCTTACTTGTTTGTTTGTTTATTTGCTTATTTTTTCATTCTTGTATAGCTTTACTTACTTTCTTGTACATTCTGTATAGTTTTTTTCTTAACATACTTCTTAGATTGATCTATTATTTCCTTGATTAGATTCATTCCTACTTGTTTATATTAAGTGTGATTTGCATGCTTGTTTGTATTTGTACATAGTTGTGTTGTCAGGTTGTTAAGTGTGTACATTTGTTATATTTTTCACTTTTGTTGTGCTTATTTTTTACTTGTACATTTTTTTTTATCACATCATCATCTATATCATCACATCTAACATTACATATATCATATATCATCGATAACGACTAAGCTACATCATCATGAAAATAAACATCCAACATGTATTTTAAGCTACTATCATCCTACCATATCATCAATGGGGAAATAGGGATCACCTTCTATCCCCCCTCTCCAATATCAAAAATTAAAAACGTGCATAATCATAAGTATCTCATCAAAAACAATGTGATATCATCAAATGTTATCTTATAAATCAAACACATGTGATACAATCATACATCATAATAAATTCCATCATCATCATGTAAATGTTTCAAAAAATATCAATGTCCATATATAATGTGTCTCAGTACATAATCATCAAATACAACATATGCCATTATGGGCGTGAATCAAGAATGTGCCTTCATATCGAGGCATAACCAAAAATAGTACATATACATCATCTCAAAAATGTGCCTTCATATCAAGGCATACATTAAAAAAATATACATCTGTAAATATGTCATCATAAAAAGAGTCAACCATGACTCTCGCCCATACCTGGACTACCTAGCCTAGAGCCATGGGGTGGTGGCATCTGCTGTGTGGAAGCTCCCTGGTGAGGTCATGATTGTTGTACTAATCTCACCGAATGAGATGTCCTGTGTGACCTCGATCTCCACTGGCTGCTAGATAGCTAACTATAATCCATCACTCTCTGACCTACTGGGATGGCTCCATGATATGACATCCTATAATAATCACCCTCGTCAGTGATTGAAGCACACTCAAACACTAGATCTAGTACTCCTGCTATTGTCATTTCCTGCAGGAATGCATTGCACTCCACTCTCATGCTCACCAACTCATCTTGCAACTAGTTCCTCTCTGTGGTGACCTTTTGTAACTACTGCCTCAAGGAAGCTAGATCACTTAGACTCTGAATAACCTATCTTAAGAGATTTATGTGGTAACATGCATTCTTCTTGTCATCCTCCACCCACTGGACTATGAGGTGGAGACCCCCATCCACCCTAACCATGTCTATCGACTCCTCCATCTCCCCCATCTCCTCCATCACATCCATCTTGTTATCCAAATAACTTCCTCAATTATTTATACAACTTACATCCCCATTCTGGATTTGAAGATTCTACATTGAAGGTTTTGCGCACTTTAATTTTTCTTTGGAAAATTTCCTTGGTGGAAATTCCTCGCGCGTTCATGTACACTCTGTTTCTATGCTCTGCCTTCCATACTTTCCTTTTCCTTTTCCTCTTTTTTTATTTTCCCTTACGTGTAGGCCCCTTGACTTGCTTCCTAAAAATAACTAATTCCTTGACAATCTCTCACGCTCCTACACATCATTTTGTAATGATTATGCCTATTTCATGCATCTCTCCCTCAGGTATTCATCCCATTTCTCTTGTGCACGTCACCTTTGTGTGTGCCCTTCCTCTATTTTCCTTCCACACACATACTCTTGCACCTTCTTCTGTGCTACGTGGCATCTATCAGACATTGAGTGTGCTACACATAATCAATCAAAGTACACAAGTTGGGATATGAATCCTGGAGATAAATCATTTAATGACGCATGGCAGAAAATGAAAAAGTGGTTACACATTTGGCCAGTCCATTTAAATAATCAACATGTGCCACATTTCATTGCATGTCAGAGTGACCTGTAGACTTATGATAGCCATAACTTTTGTTCTAGATCTCTGACACACGCGTGTCGGGTCTCATTCAAATTTTTCTGACATGGGATACAATGTAGGATATTCAAATTCAAGTTTTAACAGGATTTGGTAGGTGATATATGGGAAAACTTATTTTTGGCCATTAATGAGTAGATCTGATTGCTCTAACCACCTGATTTACTTCAAATCTCACCTCTTTCCTTCTCCAACATGCCAAACAAATATGGATAAGCACATTTGACATATCTGTGGAAGAATTTGTAGGCATTCATTACTGGTGTGGTGAGTTTTTGAAATTTGAGATTTTCCCTCCTCTTTTCTCTCATCAATTCATATATAAATGTAAGAGCTTGGCTCATTGTGAAGGATTGGACATTTTGGATCCTTTAGTGTTTGCTAAGGATTCCATATCTCTGCATTTTGAATCGCAAACCTCCATATGCAGTTCGTGTATGTGGATATCGGCCTTCAGATGCCATTGTAATCAACTGTGCATACCTAGAAGTAATAGAAGCATCATTTTATGGCTATTCTCTGCCTTAACATGTCTATATTCTTCTTTCTTTCCTTCTGTTTACATTGTGTGCTTGTTGTGTCACTTTAAATCCTTTGTAGCTCCATTTTTTGTTGTGTTTCATAAAATCGATCACGTGAATGCATGTTTGGTCTGTAATATGCCTACCTATCCTCCCTTTATGCTTCCTCCTTCATTTTTACTCAAAATGGATAGTGTTCATCCCACTTTTTCTGGTGTTATCACCTTCCTTAGTTTATTTTTCCATTTTGTTATCCTTCTATCTCTGGTCCCTTGGCTTTGTTAGCTTAGATTTCCATTTCAACATTAGGAGTAGTAGTAGCAGTAGAAATAGGTAGAGGAACTGACCTTCTCCGGAGGTCTGTCTCAAGCGCGTAAGGTCCCAAAACTTGAAGAGATAGTCCCATTGTTGACTCAAACAACTCAGTTCATCCAGATTTGAGATACGGGTGTAAGTTTGAACAACCAACAATTTCTGGCATGCTCGGTGGGAGCAGTGTTGAAAGATTAATATTTATCATTGTTAAGTTTGGTGTGTGATGTAGTGATTTCCAGCCTTTGGAGGCTTGTTTAAACACATCTGGTGACTCCCAACACCTCCAGATCTATTGATTTCAATATTCCTAAGAAATTTTCATGAGAAGAGTACATACAACGAAAATTGCAACAGTTGAAGCATCTTTCAAGTATCTCCAGCTATCTCCAAGGAGGGTACATAACAGAGAACCCATGCACGTGCATCCCCATCTCTAGTGCATCCGTGCTATATTCCACTCCTCCTCAAAATAGACCTACATGCCCTACCATGGTGTTATAACCGCCACCTCCTCTGAGAAAATTTTCTAGTTTCATTGGTGGAAACCCACTCAATCTCAATGCATAGCATGATATGCCAACAGTCGCACTCAAAAGTATTCCATACTTCACTGGTGAGAATCAAGTCACCCCTTTCAAGCATATCCAAGATGTAGAAAACGTGTGCTCTTTCTACTTGATCATGCATGATGATGTAGTAGTCACGCTTCTTGTAGCCTCATTCAAGTGTAAAGTGCTCTAGTTGTACCTTGGCTTGATACCTGCATCTATTTCCACCTGGGATGAGCTTGGAACAAATCTATGCAATTATTTTGAAGATAAATCAGATCACCTATCTTTGGTGGAACAATTGACTAAAACAAATAGGGCACCCAATGAGCATATGATTGATTTCAATATCAAATTCTAGAAGACTTGGGATAGAATTCCTCAAGTGGTAAGGCCTATAGCCCAGTAAGCTTTCTTATATTATCTAAGGGCCTTGAATAGTGACATCTCAGTCATGATTCAATCCATGGGAGGTAGAACATTACATGTTACTTACAACATCGCAATAAGGGAAGAGAAAACTCTCATCCAGGTAGGAAAATGGGCTCCTAGCCCACCCACACCCTTATTCCCATAAATGTCTCCAACATCCCAAATTTTTATTGCTCTTGTTCTGGTGTAAATCACACAACCTGTTACATCTACATCCTACCCTTCCACGTAGTAGAAAGAAGATGAAGAGATGAAGTCCCTGATTAGAAACCTATCCAATAAATTCATATATTTGGAAAAGTAGCAGGCACAAGCCTTCAGAAATAATTATAATCAGGCATATAATCAAAACAATCAGGCCTGACATAATCAGTATGGAAACCAAAGATATGGGAAGAATCAATAGAATGATAGGTGGCATTCCAACATGCATCTACCCTTGCAAGTTGTCCCTCCAGCACAACCTTTTCCAACACAGAGCGCAAGCCAAGTACTTATCCCTATTTAGAATAACATGGCGCATGAGTCAGAATGTTATTTTCCTTGCAACATGCCTCACATTCAGTATCGCTACGCTAATGATGTGCACACACAATCCTACATGATCTAGAATGCTTCTAACCATCAACCTTCCATAAGCACAAGTGATCCCAAAAATCAAGAAAATACAGAAGCTCCTCCTGAATCCAATTTGATATTATTTAGTGTCAAGGAATTTTATGTAATTTATCAAGCTGCAGATGATCCAAACAGACCACACACCTATGTTGTATTTAACACAAGGTACAAGAAGAGAATGCTCGAATCTAGCATGTAAGTCTCAATTCCTAGCAACATGATGATCCTCAAAAGTAGAAGAGATTCAGTCTAAGGCATCCAGTAATAAAGGTGCAAAAGTTCATATGCATGAGGGTCCGCATAATGCTCCTTCTGAAGTAAGTGCACCCCTCCTTTGGTAGGTCAAGCCTCTGCTCCAACTAAGGCCCCTGTCTCTATGCCTGAAAAATCAAAGAAAGATGTTGTTGTGCCCCAAATGCACAAATCCAGTGGGTATTCCATTCAAAATATGGACCAGATGAAGAAGATAAATATAAATGTCACAATGTGGGATGCCCTAACCATTCCATCTCAGTGTGACCTACTGCATGAAGCTCTAGCCCAACTTCCACCTGCCGATCCAACTATTTAAAAAATGTGTGCTGCTGTCAATATCTACAAAGAATAAGAGAAGCAAGTAAGTAAGGTTGTCAAAACCCCACCCTTCTATATGTCCTTGATCATAGGAAAACATCTCATCCATAATTATATGATTGACTCAAGCACTAGTAATTCTGTCATGCCTAAGAAAATTATTGATGTCCTAGGTCTTAAGTATAGTCCCTTGACAAAAGGAGTCCTACAAATTGATGGTTCAATTGTTACCACTCTAGGAGTCATCAAAGATCTTGAGTTGACCCTCCATGTATTTCCAAGTCTCATAATAACTCAAGATGTGTCAATCATTGATCTACCTCATTTTTTTCCCTTTCTCTGTCAAGATGTTTTACTGGAAATGTGGGTGGTTATGTATCTTCTGATTTGTCACGTATGCTACTCAAGACAAGGTATGGTACCCATGTTACCATACAAGCTAAGCCAATATTCTCCTATGATGTTTAGTCATATGACCCATCTCTTATCCAAGCCAACTGCTTAATCCAAGAAGGGAAAGTTTCAAAATCTGAAGAGTAGCCTATTCCACCTCTTGTATCTAATCTAGTGTTAGATGAATGGGTGGAAAGGCACCATAAATTTGATCCATACACTAAGGAAATTGAAGAATTTGAAACTAGGCTTGGGACATATTGCATCCTTGAAGAAGAAGTTGTGCTTCCACATGTACTCAAACAAAATAATGAAGAAAGTGCAGGTCTGTGGAAGTTATACTTCGATGGAGTCTCGAAGCAGAAATGGCTTGGGCACAGGTGTTGTTCTCATTTCTCCTAAGGATGATAAGTTCTTCGTGTATAGGTTTTAGTTCACATGCTCCAACAATGTATCAAAATATGAGGCACTGGTATATGGTCTTTTGATTATGGAAAAGAAACAGATGAAGGCGCTACAGATCTTTGGGGACACAGAACTGGTTATCTATCAGGTCACAAAAAAATGTCTGATAAAGAAAAAGCTTCTCAAATCTTATAAACACGGAGTTTGGGACCTCCTTGAGAGATTTGATGTTTTGAATCTATAGGTGGTACCAAGGAAATTAAATAAATAAGCTGATCATATGATCGCACTTGGCTCACATTTCTCTCTTGCAAAGGACTTTGTCAAAGGAAACACATAACACATCAAAATGGTGATTAGGCCATTTATTCCAAACAACAATAAAAGTTGGCAGGTGTTTGAAAGTGACGCATAGATTTTCTAATTTATCTAGAATGAGGTTGATTGTCTAATACAAGTATGCAAGCTAACTTGCATGACAACTATGGTGACCAAGTGATCCAGTTAAAGACAAAAAAGTTACCTAAAGGGTTGGTCACATTAGAGAAAATGTTTAGCCCTGATGATGAGTTCAAGGGTGAAGAAAATAAAATGCATGTGGTGCAAGAAGACTGCATTCCAGTCACTATTGTGCATGGAAAGGAGTTGTTTCTCAGTAAAGCTTGTGTGCATGATGAAAAATAGACCTTTATATCTCTCTATCAGAAATACAATGATATATTCTCATGGGAGTATAAATACCTCAAAGGTTTTGATCCAAGTGTTGCTCAACACTCAATTAATCTTGATCATGGTAATAATTCCATCAGAAAAAAGCAGCGGCCAGTCAATCCAAAGATAGAGCCCCTCATGAGGAAAGAATTTGTCTAAACTCATTGAGGTGAAGATAATTTTTTCTATCAAATATTGTACCTGGGTCGTGAATCTAGTTCCAGTGCAAAAGAAGAATGGTGAAATCAGAATTTGTGGCAATTTTAGAGATTTGAACAAGGTATCCCTCAAGGATCATTATCATTTGCCTTATAAAGAGTAGATTCTATAGACTATGGTTAGCACGTAGAAATTTTCTATGTTGGATGGATACTCTAACTTCAATCAAATCATGTTCAAGGACTAAGATCAATTCAAAACGGCATTTACAACCAAGTGGGGAACATATGTTTATCAAAAGATTCCTTTTATTTTTTCTAACACATGCACAACATTCCAACGCACCATGGGTATTGCCTTCAAAGGATATATCAATGAATTCATCTTGATTTACCTCAATGACATAATTTTTTTCTCAAAGCAGAGCATGGATCACATGGCGCATCTAGAGAAAGTCTTTGAGAGATGCAAAAATTTTGGGGTATCTCTTAAGCCCAAGAAGTGCACTTTTTTTGTGGTGCAGGGAATGTTTTTGGAACATGTGGTTTCTAAGGATGACATTGCAAATGATCTTGAGTGTGTCTCACCCATCCTGGATCTTTCTCTATTGGCACACAAGAAATCCTTGCATTCCTTCCTCGAAAAAATCAATTTTTTTAGGCACTTCATTCCTAACTTCGCAGGACTGTCTCAGCCCATCACCCTCATGCTCCAAAAGGACATAACCTTCAATTGGATAGTAGAAGGAAGAGAGAGCTTCAAAAATATCAAGAAATAAATTTCTTGCATGCCAACACTCATCAACCTAGATTACTCAAAGGATTTCATCCTTAATTATTATGGTACTGATACAAGTGTTATTTTTGTCTTGACACAAGGAAATAAACAAGGAATAGAACCATCTAGTGGATTTCTTTAGTCAGACACTGAAGGATTATGAGTTGAAATATAGTCACATGAAAAAATAGGCTTACGCCATCATGTGCGTACTCAAGAATTTCAAAAGTATGCTCACCACAAATCATATCAAGGTGTTAGTTTCTCACTCAAGCGTCATAGACTTCATCATGGGAGTAGAAATCAGTGAGAAAAGAGAAAGGTGGGTGACCAAAATCATGGAGTATGATGTGACTATCAAAGCCAAAAAACTAGTTAGAGGTAGTGTGCTCTGCAAAAATATTGTTGAGGACATGCAGAGTGAACCTAAGGCTTCATTGTTTCTAAATGAGGATCTTGCGCGTGCATTTCCTGAAGATAATCAAACCCCTGGCACATGTGACTAGATGAAGGACATGATCACATTCCTTTCCGAGAGGGTCCATACCCTCTTGGTTTGAATAAAGCAAAGAGAAGGCATCTAAGGTTGTAATCTATTCCATATATTCTGATTGATGGTCTTCTCTTTTAAAAAGAATCTTGAAGGTGTTCTTCTGAGGTGTATTGACGGCACGCAGACTGAAAAGGTGTTAGTGGAATTTCATAATGGATTCTCTAGTGGACACTTATCTACCAAGAATTCAGAAATAAATATAATTAAGGCAATATAATTTTGGCCTACCTTATTTGCAGACGCATATGAGTGGGTCACAAAATGCAAAGAATGTGCTTTCTTTGTAGGAAAAAAGAAATTGGTAGTGCTTCCCCTCCTACCAATCCAAGAAGATTAGCCTTTTGCACAATGGGGTCTTGACTTCATAGGCATAATCAATCCTCCTTCGAGTGTTGGCCACAAGTGGGTGTTAAAAACTATGGACTACTTCACCAAATGGATAGAAGTTGTCGTGCTCAAGGAATCAACCAATTCAGTCATACTCAAATTTCTCAAAGCAATTATAAAAAAAATTGGCGTTCCTCAAACCATTATCTCTGATAATGCAAAGACCTTCCTTGGTACTAATATTTCTGATTGGGTGCTCAATCTAGGCATATACTTGAAGGATTCTTCCAACTATTACCCTCAAGGTAACAGTCTGGAAGATTCAACAAATAAGAACCTGATCAAAATCATGAAGTGGATAATGAATATCAGCCAAAAGTAGTGGCATACAAAGGTCTCATGTGTGCTCTAGGTAGACATAATCACGGTGAAGAAGGCAATAGGTACTTCACCCTATAAGCTTATGTATGGTAAGGAAGCTAGAATTCCTTTATCTCTTGAATTTCCTTCATTAGAGCTTACCTAGTAGTTAGAATTTGAGGGCGAAGACTAGAGAGAAATCAGAATGACATAACTGGTTGAACTTAGAAACTCTGCCATGATTAAGGTAGAACAACATCACCAATCAACAAAGAAGTGATTTAACAAAAAGGCTAGGCCTCAAGATTTCAAATTTCAGGACTTAGTCTTAAAATGGGATGCTGACGGAGCTAAACCAGGGCGTCATTCAAATTTTGATGCACTTTGGAGTGGCCCATATGCTATCAGTTCTTACAAGGAGGATAACTCTTTTTAGTTATCTCATCTTGATGAAAGCACGCTATCAAATCCCAGTCGATGGGATCTATCTTCAACCTTTCCATTAAGCTTGTTGCATCATTTTGTTTATATTAGAGCAGTTTCAATTCTTCCAAGTGCGTTGCGTGCACATTACCTTATTTGTACATAGTTATTTCTTCTCGTGTGTTTCCTACACACACTCATTTTGTTACTTCTAGGATGCCAGTCATTTTCCAATAGTTTTCAAGTAGTTACAACAAGATTTAGAAACAAGATTTCAGAAATGTTTCATCAAGTGACTTCAAGGGGTAGTTTTTCAAGGTCACCAATTAGAATTTCATATTCCCAACTAAACTCCATGCCTAATGGATGCTCCAAGCTACTGATATCCTTCATCTATAAGGAAGATGACCCTAAAATTCACCAAAATTATTATCCAAATAACTTCCTCACTTATTTGGACAACTTACATCCCCATTCTAGCTCTGAAGATTCTACATTGAAGGTTGCACGCACTTCAATTTTTCCTTGACACATTTCCTTGGTGGAAATTCCTCACGTACTCATGTGCACTCTAATTCTATTCTCTTCCTTCCATCCTTTCCTTTTCCTTTTCCTCTTTGTTCCATTTTCCCCTACGTGTGTACCCCTTGACTTGCTTCCCAAAAACATCTAAGTCCCTGGCACTCTCTCACGCCCCCGCACATCATTTTGTAATGATTATGCCTCTATCATGTGCCTCTCACTCAGGTATTCATCCCATTTCTCCTGCGTGCATCACCTTTGCATGTGCCCTTCCTCTATTTTCCTTTTGCGCCCTCATCTTCCATGTGCATACCCTCGAGCCTTCTTTTGTGCTCTTTTGTGCCATGTGGCATCTGTCAGACATTGAGTGTGCTACATGTAACCAATCAAAGCGTTCCAAATAGGCATTGAATCCTGGAGACAAATCATTGATTTACGTGGCCCTCTATACTATATATATATATATATATATATTGGGGGCCTTATATGATATGATATGAACCAATCAAAGAAACCAGTCTAGGCTATGCTGACTATGCCATGAGGAAGATGATGTCTCGATTGGCATAAAATGATAAAGTGGTTACACAATTTTCTGGTCCATTCAATCAATCAACGTGCACCATGTTTCATTGCATGTCAAAGCAACCTATAAACTTTTGACAGTCATAACTTTTGTTCCAGAGCTCTAACACATGCGTGCCCAGTCTCAATTGAAATATTTCGATGTAATCTATAGTGTAGGATATTCAAATTCAAATTTCAACATGATTTAGTAGGTGAGAAATGGGAAAATGTATTTCTATCCATTAATGAGAAGATATGATTCCTCCTAACCACCTGATTTACTTCAGATCTCACCCCCTTTTTCTCCAACACACCAAATAGACATGGACAAGTGCACTTTTCATATATCCGTAAAGGTAGATTTGCATGTATATAATGCTTCATTGTTGGTGGTTGTGTTTCAAATTTGAGTCTTCCCTCCTCTCCTCTTTTTGTCATCTATAAATGTAAGATCTTGGCTCATTGTAAAGGGTTGGAAATTTTGAATCCTTTATTATTTGTTAAGGATTCCATATCTTTGCATTTTGAGTTTCTAGACCTCCAGATCTGTGTTTGTGTATGTGGATATCATTCGGCCTTCAAATGCCATTGTAATCAACTGTGCATACCTGGAAGTAATAGAAGCATCATTTTGTCACTATTCTCAGCCTTAACGTGTCCATATTCTTCTTTCTTGCCTTTCATTTACATTGTGTGTTTGTTGTGTCACTTTAAATCCTTTGCAGCTCCATTTTTTGTTGTGTTTCATGAAATCAATCGTGTGAATGCATGTTTGGTCTGTGTTATGCCTTCCTAGCCTCCCTTTATTCTTCCTCCTTCATTTTCACTCAAAATAGATAGTGTTCATCCCACTTTTTCTTGTTTTATCGCCTTCCTTAGTTTAGTTTTCCATTTTCATTTTATCCTTCTATCACTAGTCCCTTGGCATTGTTAGCTTAAGTTTCACTTTCAACATTAGGAGTAGTAACAGCAGTACAAGTAGAGGAACCAAATTTCTCCGAAGGTATGTCTCAAGTACGTAAGGTCCCACAATTTGGAAACAATCCCATTATTGACTCAAGCAACTTAGTTCATTCAGATTTGAGATATGGGTGCAAGTTTGAACAACCAACACATCCCTAAGTGGACTATATGGTGGACTCACAATATACAGTGATGATATGGGAAATTGTGGAATCTATATATGTCCCTATGGAACATGTACCTGGAAGATAACCTATTGTAATGGCACCAGTGGGATGGCCTTTTGTGCTAGAACCTGCAGAATCTCGGGTTGTATAGGCACGTAAACCCATGGACCCTGACCCTATGCCTAGGTATCTTCTTGGGCATCCTATTGTACCTACTATTATGCTGTAGCTCTAAGATCCTTACCCTGTAAACCCTTTGTAGCTGATACAACACCTACCTGTATGGCAGCCTACGAGATAGTCAATCTCTGCGAAAGCACAGTAACATACTATGATACATAGTCAGTTGTCATCCTTGGATCATCTACCTGTTGTAATCCAATCAAAGGATGTGGAACCACCTGTCGAAAGATGTCTCAATCCCGTCGTGGTCTAATCTATGGGCCTATGTCAAAGGTCTCTCTAGACCTATAACTATACCACATCTCATCACCTGGGATTCCCAATACATGTCCAAGTTTTCTCTGCACCCAATATACTCTATACCACTCAGTGATATAGTTTCAACTGCCAAGGAAAACATAGTCAACCTCTATTGTGCTAATATCTACAGCATCCTTGAGCCACTGGTATAATTTGTAGGGGTGACATGTCACCATGTGCAACTGGATATCGTCAAATGCATGCCTATAAAACTTGGTGTCTCTAATGTGAGCTTAGATATCATCACTAATTGGTGCCCAACCCATCATAGAAGGATCATTGGGATCCCTGACTCATAGCACTCCTAGTGGACATCCTATGGCAATATGATCCCATGCCCATATCTGTAGTGATGTGGTTGGACCCACAGTCTTCTGACCATGGTATGTAATCAGGTGTAGATCCCAATAAAGGTGTGCTAGAATGCACTAACCCCAACAATATACCTCTCCACTAATGAGACCATGTATCAATCCAATGAGACCCAAGGGGAAGTGTGTTCCCATCTTTTCAGGAAGCAGAATGCCGTTGATAAGGGAAATCAGGTAAACTAGTACATAAGAACTGACATACCTCAGCGTGGTATGTCGGGTAGAGAAAACATTTCCCCAATGCACTTGAGAATGTGGTCATGATCATCATCATATGTAATCAATCGACCCTGGATAGGAACTCTTAGTATGCTCCACACATCCTCCAATATGGCACTCATCGTACTGGTCACAAATCTAAAGGTTTGGCTCTCACTATGCCATCTCTCCGCTAAGGCCATCAGAAGGATGTGATCCAAAGAAATTTCTAGTATCTGAGCCATGTACGATAATCCACTAACTTCTAAAGTGATCCCCAGATAAATCCTCTTATGCCGTGAGAAGGTCTCTGCAAAGGCTCGAAGTCACGCGTGTCACTCCCACATCTCCAATCTGGGTAAGTCAATCTACAAGATCAAGAAAACCACTTATTAACATCATTTCTTCTAGAACACATCATCTAATTTCCTCTACTCATCACTAGGTTCTTCTATAAATTTCCTAAATTCTTCTCAGGTTATCCAAATATGACCATTCACACTAGAGCTTTCCTTTTAGCATTGGCACACCCATTTTCGCGTTAGTACACCCTAGCGCTAACACCCCCATTTTCACGTCAACACGTGGGTTTTCACTCTTCGTGCCCTCACTAATTTTTTGACCTAGTTACACCCTATCACCTCTCTTTTGACATATATGCACCCGCGTATTTTCCACCTCCATGTATACACGTCTGCGTATGTGCTTCCACGTATACCCACTCGTGTATGTGCACATACGTATGCACGCACATGTATGTGCTTCCACGTATATGCACCCACATATGTGTCACCTCCATGCTCATGCACCCCCGACCACACTTACGCACCCCAAGGTCGCGCTAACGTTGTCGTGCATTCATTTACAAGTAATAAATGCAATTAAATGAGCTCGAAACTATTTATTTTTTCTTTACATACTCGGGGGTCATCGGTAGGAAGCCTCATGTACTATCAAACTATGTTATTGCATTGCTTATGGTCCTAAACTTGAGCCATTTCTCTCACATGTCAGAGAAAAATCACAAATAAAATTACAAAGGGTCTAGTAACAATAACTCGTCATGATGGTTTTTCACCCTCCTGACCTGCTATATATAATTGTTTTTCCCCGATTTTTCATTCTTCTCACCCCCAGGGGCTAGATAACTAATGTGATTTTTCTACATTCTTATAGCACTCATCACGATGATTATTTTTAATAATACTCATTTTTCACCCATTTTCGCTACGCTGAGGCATGTTTTTGCTTCGCGACAATCCTTTCTGCTACCTGGGGCATATTGTTGCTTCCCAACATTTTTTGGCAATAACCGCATATATTTTCATTCTTCTAACTAATTCTCTTCCTAAAAATCAAAAATCCAAAAAAATTGTAAATTTTCAAAAATTCTAAAAAGTTTTAAAATTCTAAAAATTCTAAAATTGTTAAAAATCCAAAAAATTATAAAATTCAAAAATTGGTAACAAACATGCACTCAGTTGAATCCTGTGTCAAATGCATCATATTCAAATATCAAAAAAAATCCTACAAAACATCTTTCTTTGATTCTTGTTGGTTTGAAAATCTGTCGGTTAGACAGGTCAGGGGAAACAGGCCAACAGTGTGCACGGCATAGCCCCTCTTTAAGCGAGCAAAGTGAAATTGGTTTATTGTTATTCTATCAAGCAAGAATCTGTGTAAATCTACACTATTCTAACTTCAGGGGTTTTGGGATCTCATCCCAGTAGAGGTAGTTCCAACTGCAAACAGAAAGGTAAGAGGGAAGGAACAGAGGAAGGTAGATCTGAAGGGAGAAAAGAAATGAATTCCAAGACAGAAAGGTCGGAGGGTTTATGCTTTGGGCTGGTAGTAAACAGAGCCAAAGTTTTGTATGAACAAACAAAGCAATGCTGATGAACATATGACAATAATAAGAATGAATCCAACATAATAGAAACATAGATCTAACTTAAGAGAGATCGGATGCAGATAACACATATATTGAGCACAAAGTCTTAACATATATATTAATATCTCTTCTGTTACAATAAGGCACAAAGTCTTTCTCTCTTCACCTCTTTTTTCATACAAAAATGTCCACCTGGAATACAACAAGTATTCTAGTATTTATAGAAGGAGAAGGAGAAAGAAGACAAAAACAAACCAACCACTATTTACAAAATATCTTACAAGATATTTACAAAATATCTTACAAGATATTTACAAAATATCTAAAAAGTCAAAAGTTGACTTTGGGCAAGTTGGTGGATGGCAACATCCCATGATGCAACATGGATGATGTCATCGTAAATGCCAACATACTTTTTAAATATTTTTACAAAAAGATCAAAGTGTACACAAGAAGAGAAACTATTCGTTGTCATCTCTTTGCTTGAAAGGAGTGTCTTGCTTCCGATCAGGAGAGGCGATGTGACACTGAGCTCGGTACTCCATAAACTTGTTGATCATTGTCTAAAGTTGATTATGATCTAGACCCTTGAAATGGTCGCCAATAACTTTGCAAGTTTCTTTTTCAGTCTTGAGCTTGTCAGGTAGCCCGTCGTACTCTTTTTTTGCCTCAATCAAGTATCCAATGAAATTGCGCAAGCCAAAAGGTTATTGATAGAATCTCAGTTAAAAGTGACCTATGGCGCCAAACCTTGGGTGGCGATATCCTTGAAGATCTAGATTATATCATCTTCCTCCCTCAAGGTGAACATTTCACTAAGCATCCCTGGAGACATATTTGTGACTGTCTGCTCCATTTGATATTTTGCATCTAGGGCTTCATCCTTGATTTTTTCTATCCTTTCTAGGATATACTCCATTTGATCAACCCGGTAATCCAGTGCAACGAGAGCTTTGTGGTGTGCCCGCAGGTGATCAATGATGCTGACCTTTAATAGGTCATCAGCTGAGCAGTCGACCATTGCCTGAAATGTTTCATGTTGCAATCTGGCATTGTCCAACTCCTCGGAGAGGGATCCTGCTACTGCTTGTAGCTCCTTGTTTTCCTGATCTATACCCTGGTAGAGTCCTGTGAATTTCTTGATTATTTCCTCACTATCTTTGAGGATTCACTCTATCCAGGAGGACACAATTGTGCCTTGTTCGCCAATCTTGGCGTATTCATTTATCTTGTCTTGACTGAGAACTTCAGTAGGCTCGGTGGCAGTCATAGGAGGAGCATTTCCCATTCTCTGCAAAGCTTGGAGGAGATGTTTGTTTTGTTCCTTTAGTATTCTCTTCTCCTCCTTTTCTTCTTGAAGTTTCTTACAGAGGGCATCTACTGCAGACAAGGCCTCTCCTTGCAGGCTCTCAGATGAGGTTCCCATCGTGACCTAGGTCACTGTAAAGTCTGTAGGAGACAGATCTTTCTTCTCTTTGGTGGGATTAGGATATGCAATCTCCATGACTCTCTCTCCCGAAGTGCTCTTAGAGAAGCGAGTTATCAGCTTTCTGCTTCTTGGGTCCCTTCTTCGGAATGACAGAGAAGTCCATGGGTGCTATGGGAACCTTTCTCTTGAGTTGACCCAGATGGTCAGAAATCCAGCTTGGACTTATGGGAGAAGGAGTAGAGGGAATGGAAGAAGAAATGGGAGTGAAAGGGGAAGCAACTGAAGAGGCCGCAGGGAAGAACGTTGAGACACTTGGTGGTGGCATCGACAAGGAGTCCAACGTGCTGCTGCTTGTAGGGCCTGGAGTTACTACAGGGGAAGAAAAGGACATGGAGGTGGAAGGGATTTGTAATGGGATGGAGGGAACACTAGGCAATAGATCCACGAGAGAGGAGAAGATGGAAGAGGTGGGAGATGGAAGGGAGGAAGGGAGAGAAGAAGAAACATCCATTGGAATAGATGTTTCAACGACAGGGGGAGGAGAAGGAGAGGAAGAAGGAATGGTGGGTACCTCAGTAGTTGTAGCTGTGACCACATCCTGAGTGGATGTGTCCGTCGAAACTTCGGTGGTCTCTTCTTCTTTACCTGGAGACACCAGGTCGACCACTTGCTTCTCAGAAGTAGTAGGAGGGCTTTGAGGAGCTTCTTCTTTGCTTGATTCTCCCTCCTTGTCTTTCCCTTTTCCTTTCGGCACTTGGGCCGGCCTTGGAGGTGCTCTACCTGAAGGAGAAGCAGTGAAATCTACCCCGAGGTAGGTGAGACCATTCTATTTGCACCAATGTTCGGTGCACTGCAATGTGTGCTTGACCCTTTCCTGAATGGTCTTTGGTGCCTTGGCTCTGTCAATCTCTGTGAATGGCCAATCGTCCCCATCCGTGTCAAGGTAAAATTGATCAATTTCTTGATCAGGCTCTTGGAATCCTTTTGGAATGATGGCCATGCCATAATTTTTGATCTCTTCCAGAGCCAGCCTAGAGTGATCCTTTCGCCTGAGATCTATTTCATGTGTCAGGTCGATGTAGATGTCCTCGATCTCAGGGACATGGATAGGATCAATTTTTTCCTTTGGGAGGCAACCCCGACAATCAAAGGTAGGCCTGGCTGGGAAGTTGTGCTTTAGATTCAACAATTCAAGCTCGGCATACATTTCCCGTGCTTTGGCCAGTGTGGTGCAGGTGTATCGGCCCACTGTAAGGGGGAATGGAGTTCCTCCCTTCTTTCTCTTCATGCATCTCTCATGGTATGTGATTAGTTGCCTTGACAACTCTAAGAGAATCAACTTGGGCCCTGTATACCTTGGTAGCTTGGTCGGTTCACCCTCAAAATTCACCTCCCTGAGATATGTGAATGTGGGAAACTGAGTGAACAATGCTCCCCACTTCTTTGTGACAGTGACCACACTCGGGCTAGTCTGACCATGTCTCATATTCAGCCTCAATAGGTAAATCACCTCATAGAAGAAGGCGTCGTTGATTTTTGAGAACTTGGGGATGCTGTTCTTGAGCCTTAGCTCTGGGTAGTATTCATATATTTTGACTTGGGGCCATACCCCATTCCGAGCTAGGCCTGCGAAATCTCTCGCTGATGCTGCAGCGTATACAACATAGGAATTCATATAGAACTTCCCAGTTGTCATGACCTGTTGAAGCTGCTGAGAGATGGTATCGCTGATGATTTCCCCCAGCCAAAATGCTACTCAGGGAAATTCTTGCTCATGGTCTCTAAGTACCTCAGCATCCATTTATGGAAATGATGGGCATCAGGAAGCCCAAATACTCTGCTCAGGAAGGTGATTGTATCACTCAGTTCCTCATTGAAGTCACTGTGGTGGATGGTCTGTGGCCATCGGCTCACCGGATTTTTTTTCTTAAGATATAGCTCGTTCATCATTTGCATACACTTGTCCTCATTGTCATCCCATGCCTTCTTGCAGTCTTCTAGGCTTATGGCGACGTATTGCCTGTGATGAGGGATGCCCAAGGTTATTTCAAAATGACGAATTGTGAGGTCGATGACCGTCTTTCCCTCTTTATCTTCGACACATCTTGTGTCCTTGTTATAGCATCGAGCCACCAACATGATGAACTCGTTATTAACAGCACTTACTGGTAGCCCAGCTGCAAAGTGTAATCCACTGCCCACCAGCTTGTTCATCCAGGGGCCACTAGTAGCCTAGTTGGTTCTCACCCAGAAGTCTTCCATATCAATGTGTCCAAGCTCAGAATCTCTGATATCAAGATCACTCTCTGCATATGAGTCAGGCATCTTGAATTTTTGATATTTGTACTTCATCTCTTGCTCTATCAACTTTTCTTTTCCTTTAGACTTGGTTGGATTTTTGCTTGACGAAGACATGTGTGAGCTCAAGGATGGCTGTTGTTGTTCTGTAAGGAGAATCAAGGAGGTCCAACATAGAAGAGCCATGTCAACCATCATGTTATTCATAATGAAAGCTTGCAGAAAGAAGAATGAGCAATTATAAGGCTTAGGGCGCAAGGCACAAGTTCATAGCATGCTGCAGAGGCTTAAAAAGGCTAGGCACACTTTTGGGGATGTCAACATGTAAAAATATGTGCCTGTGTTGACAGGAGAAAATATGTGCCAAATTGTTATAAAGGGCACACTTTTGAAGAGTGCCATAGGATAGAAGGTAGTGCTAAGGAAAAAGCGTGGGGCGCGGGTAAGAAACACACAACATGCAGTGTTGGTGTTATAGAAATGGCGCCAGCACTTTAAGAAGAGTGCTTTGGCAAGGCACAGATAAGTTTGGTGTTGCATGAGTTCAAGGTGCACCAAGGCACAGGCATGGAAGATGTTGCAATGGGAAATAGTGCACCAAAGGTTTTAGTTTGATGCGGATCAGGATCACACAACATATAATGTTGTTGTTCAAAGAAGTGCGCCCGCGCCTCTCAAAATTTGCTAAAGTATTTTTGGTTTCGTGCGGGAAAAGTGTGTGTTACGCGAGCATGAAGTGTGCCATGGTGTGACTGTGTGTGGTGCAACATGAAAAACCAGTGCGCCAAGGTTTTCAATGGTTGGGTGATTTTTGGCCACTCTCTCTTTTCACATGATTTCTCTCTCTTTTTGATTTTGCAAAATGACAAAGAGAGGGTTTGTGGGATTTGTAGCAATAAGCAGATATAAAGGATGGTTTACTCAGAGGCAGGGACCTTCCAGATTTGCAAATCTGGAAGGGGAGGAAAAGTGGTTTTAAGATGGTTTATAGATTGTTAGGTTATTCATTTTAGATTTATCCTTTTGGTTTATAACAACCCTAAAACCTAACAATAACCAAGAAACAAAACCACAAACAATAACAAGAGTGATAAAATCCACTTACCCGGTTTTATAAAGGACGAAGGATGACGTGGGGTCCACAAACTTGAAAAATGACACTCAGGTGTGACAGGGATAGCTGACAGGCACAGAGAAATACTTTTCACAATTTGCAATTCGTAAAAATGACAGGTGTTAAGCGCATATATATAGAAAACCTAACATTAATTATCTCACCAACTTTCTTTGGCACGGTTTTTCGAGTGTCGACACAGGTTTAAATGCACCTTGGCGCAAGTTTGTTAGCATCGACATAACACTTTCAGTGCCTTAAGCACACATTTGGAGATGTCAACATGAGAATTTCAGCACCAAAGGGTATAAAGGGGGCGCAATTAAATTGGTGGCAACATGAAGTTTTCAGTGCCAAAGGGAATTTACTTAGCGCATATTTTGATGTGTTGACATGCCGATTCTCGCGCCTTATGCGCACATTTTAGGTGCATGTTTGATGATGTTGACATGTTATTTTCTATGCCAAAGGGGTGCTACTTCATTGATGTTGACATGACATTTTGGGATCCAAAGGATTTTCTAAGGGGCACACATTTTATGGTGTCGACACATCATTTCTTGCGCCCAGTTCAAAAAGGTGAAAAATGGCTAAGTTCTTAAAACTTGATTTCTGGAAGGGAGTTTTTAGGCCATTTTGAACGTTATCAGACCTCCTCAGGGGACAAAAATAGAATTTTGGCATGGTTATCTGCAAAATTGCCCTTGTCAATTTTACAGGATAACAATTCTCTCATGTTCTTTTGCGTGACTCGCAAATCATTTGGATCTACCCTCCATCAATGAAAGTTAGTTTTCTTGTTATATATGTCTTCCCTTACACAAACACATTGCTTATGGCAGTTTCATAGTACATGATTTCATTTTCATGGGACTTCTAAATCTTTTTTTATTCACCTCTAATGTATCCTTTCTCGAGGTGCCATTCTTAACCCTTGTTGTTAATTCACATAGGTCAAAATTGAATTTTGGTAACAAAAACATTTGTGCAACCATCTTGAACATTGTTTGTTTGAGTATGTGTGTTTGTATTTGTTTCCCTGTTAGGTTATCTTGTGTACTTGCTTGTATTGCATTTGTATCCATTTCTTGGTGAGATCTCATCTTCGGTCCTTGAGGAAACAAAACCAATTTGATTGCTAGGTGATCTAATTAGGTTCATTCATTAGGTAGCAATCTCAAAGAGTAGGAATGGCTTAGCATTTAATGGATTTATCATGTTTATGCGTTGTAGAATTTGTTTTCCCTTAAGCTCTTATCTTGATGGTTCTATGTAGATTTGGTTTACCTTTTATACTACTAGGTGTTAGTCTATTTCAATTAGCTTTGAAATTTTATTATGTTCACATTTCGCATGCCCGGTGGGAGTATACCCCATAGCATTTAATTTCAAGTTTTGTTAGTTTTATCTCAATTTTGGCTAACCCTTATCATGCACATGTTAAATAACTTGAATTCCTTGATGTATTCTACTAACTTTACATGTGTTAAGTCTCTTTTGTAGGTTTAAAGGAGATGGGTTGTTAATTTTTGGCTAAGATGACAAAAAATTGACCTTTTTGAGTTTTTTTACGTCAAATTTATGTGTTTATGACATCATTCCAAAAAGCCACACTAGTGATGTGCTACCCCACGTTGTCATAATCCATGCACTATTTTTAGAAGGGACATGTTGGTGTCACTAGGGCCATGCTACTTTTATGTTGTTCGTGCTACTGTGAAGATTTTACCCATCAATTTAACCTCTGTCTCGCACCCAAGCTGGTGTGAAACCCTCCCCCCACACTACTTCTTCTCTGGCCGTGCTCATGTCATTTTTTGTTTCCATTCTTCCTTTTATCTCAGACCACCGTATTTGTCACAAGGGGTGTGTATATGTCTATGTAGCCGTGTTGGTGTAGGTCTATCTTATGTCAGTCTGTTTACTATATCGAACCCATGTTGTTGTGTTTTGAGCCATGTATGTGTTTTTAGGGCCGCGCTGTTGTTGTCAGGGCTGCATTACTATCTCAAGTTCCGCGTTGGTGTGCTTAATTAAAATTTGGGCTCTTTTTTTGAGGTTTTTAGGATTTGATCTTGGTTATTTATAACATCTTTCAGGTTTTTGATGTTAACTTCTATCTGTAGGGTTTTTTGGGTCATCTTTTTCTAACTTGTTGATGAATTTTAATGAATGTCATGCTTTCATTTCTTAGGATAGAGTTGTGTATGCTCTTCCCTCATACATTTTAGGTGATCTTGGGAATCAAAAACAATTCTAAGCCTTATTTCATTTACAAAACACTTCATTAAATTCATGATTAAGTGAATGAACAACAATTGGTTAAAACCAGCTTCCTAGTTCTTTGATTTACAAGATTTTCCATTTTCGATATAGTTGGGTGACTTGTTGTGTATGCTCTTCTCTTGTGTCTTAGGATGATATTGAGAATCAAAAACAACTTTTAACCCTCTTTTCATAATGTTTTGATCTTATGGAAAACTATTAACCTTCACATGCAAGACCAAATACTTGATTGTCAAATAATCAGGATCTAAACAAATACTAATACAATTTGTTATAGGTTGTCAATGGTGTGCAAAACCAAATTAAGATAAATAGATTAAAAAACACACCACTATTCAAAACACTGTATTTTTAGGTTCAGCTAAGAGCTACATCTTGTTTGCTTTAAACTGGGGGAAGTGCCTTGGCATAAGCCATAAAAATCATTATGAGAATTACCTGAGGAACCCCAAAGTAGTCCACACCTTCAAGGAACTGGTGGACGAAATGGGAAGCACTCCGCTTACCTACTTGACTAGTTGAAACCCTTGTGAGATAAGCTTCATGTTACCTGTATGGGGCCTCTTTCATTAATTTGATTGTGGGGTTATGGTACATGTCTACTATATTTGAAGTGACATCACTTACGCCACCCCAAGGAGAGGCAAATGTAAACACCTAAAATTTTCTTACACATTTTTAACATTTAAATTACACTAATTATCCTCTTTCCCATAAATTGATGACACTTCATCAATTAAATGCCTCTGCTCCTCTCATTGGGTCAATTAACGAAACTTTGATAATCAACCATGATATTCACTCTCTTTTGGTCAATTGATGACACTTCATCAATATACCAACATTTTCCCCCATTCTCATTAATTAATTACATCACGCTAATTAATTATCTGTCCTATCACTCAGGATGTTGATTAACAACCTTTCGTTAATTAGTGTCCACTTCTACTTGGGCTAATTAATTATTATTAATTAATCACGCTCACTCTTATAAATCAAGAAATCATCATTTATTGGATTAAAATTCTTCTTACATCCCCTGAATCATGTTAATTTTCCTCTAAATCCCCCTTAAACAACTTCTATAATCTTATACCTACCTATTAATTAATCACATTTGATTAATTAAACCCCTCTCAACTCCCATGAAGTGCACATCCTTTATTAGCCATGTATATCCTTTTCATTTCCTCTTTGGGATTTATCCCACATCCATCAAATTACTAGCCTTGCCCAAAATAGCAAGCTATACAAAGAACCCTTCTCCTTCCCTTTCTTCATACACCTCATTT
Organism: Taxus chinensis; assembly: GCA_019776745.2. Taxonomy (NCBI): domain Eukaryota; kingdom Viridiplantae; phylum Streptophyta; class Pinopsida; order Cupressales; family Taxaceae; genus Taxus; species Taxus chinensis. Next base: position 225,002,881 of record CM034151.1, on the reverse strand, counting down.
GTATCAATGAAAACTATAGGAATTTTGATCATGAGCCATTCTCCATTGTTAGAAATATCTTCTCCATCTTACATCCATTCTCTCAATTTGAAGAGCATGGGAAGATCCGAAAATGGCCTTATAGCCATTTCTTGGTGAGATATCATCTTCAATCCTCGAGGAAACAACACCAATTTGATTGTTAGGTGATCTAATTAGGTTCATTGATTAAGTAGAAATCTCAAAGAGTAGGAATGGTTTGGCATTTAATGGATTTATCATGTTTATGCATTGTAGAAGTTGTTTTCCCTTAATCTCTTATCTTGATAGTTCTCTAGTAGATTTGGCTTAGATTTTGGACTACTAGGTGTTAGTCTATTTCAATTATCTTTACAATTTCATTATGTTCACAGTGTGTACAAATGCAAATGCTAAGGACCCATGTCTTATTTTGAGCCCTATAAAAGTCACTGTGTGGAATTTTGTAGATTGTATTGAACTACCAATCATTGTGTTAAGGACCCAAGTCTAATTCTGAGACCTTTCTAAAACTGACAATTGTGTTGTACCGATATTGTGCTATGTTGTTTATAACATTGTATGGGGTGACTGATTCACCCAAATGATGCCCCCCCATTTGAGGCGCATGAGACATCACTTAAGGAGTATGTGGCCCAAATTAGGACCAACCTTTATGCTGAAAAATTTCTCTACAGGGGGAAGGGAATGTGCTTGGTAGAGGCCAAGGCACATGTAAAAAATTGGATAGGAGACAAGTGTTAGTACAAGTAAACATGCATGTAAAAGATAAGTGTATACAATGTGTAACCTAAGACGCAAGCATCTAATGTAAACACACAATAAGACAATGTGGACTGCAAAAATTGGGTTGCAAACATGGGACACCACTCACGGTGTTTCAAGATAATCAAGGCTAAAGTGGCCACAAGCAGACAATATGTACACAAGATAAAGGGTAAAGCCTACAAACAATGGAAAATAATGACAATCAAGAAGAAACAATGTAATAGACAATCATGGTGGATAATAGACCTGCATAACAAATTTTACACATGAAGCATCCGTTAACATGTTAGAAAGATAAAATGTATGCCAATGCATGTATAATCTGATAAAGGAATGTGCTATGAAATAAAATAAAACAATATCACCTATAGTGTACAGAAATGGATGCCCCCAGGAGCCATTGTGGGACTGGTAATAGGTATTGTGCCAAGCATCCATGTTGTGTGTATAGATTTGTAGAATCTACAATCACAACTAGAAAGGAAAGTGAACGCACATGTTTGTATGATAAAGATAATTACATACAAGATATCTATCTATCATGTGTAATAAAGTGAACATGTACAAGTAAATGTGAGCAAGAGTAAATGCAACCAAGATATGTAGTATATTATGGATGATATGGAATGGAATACAGTGTGAATGATAGGAGTCATATACCCCCCAAGTGGATGTGTGTATGAAATGAGGTTCATTTATTTATGCCCCCTCACTAGTCAAGAATGAACCGTAAACGAGAGTGTGTCATCAGGAAATAGTTTGAATTACATGTACATAAAAGATGTGATCATCAAAGTGTGGAGTTTATAGTGTAAACGAGTGATTGAATGATCGAGTTGATGAAACGTACGAGTGTGATGAGGTCCATTTTATATTTATACCCTCAACAGTCAAGTATGGACCATGGAACTAGAGTGTGTCATATGGTAATGACCACAATGTGTAGAAGTAGATGTAAGGGAGATGTAGTGTGAATGTGTATAGTGAGTGATACACCTAGTGTGTGATAGAAGCTGTGAGAAGGATATGGTGTGTGGGTATAACGCGTGTTTTTTTAGATGTGTAATGTATAGTGTAACTAAGAAATGCTAGAGATATATGTTATGAATGTGTTTAGTGTAAAATGTGTGATATGGTGAAGTGTATGGTAATGCATGGTGTGTATAGTGTGTAGTGTTTGAGGTTCATGTGTATAATATGACCTCAACAGTCAAGTGTGAACCAAATCACAAGATTGCACCATCACGTAATGATGAAGCTAGAGAGGGTAAATATGTGTGTGTCTAGATGAGAAAATAAGATGATTGTTAATTTTAGGGGGAATAGATAAGTGCGATGCCCCCCAAGTACGTGATGATTAATGAGTTATCTGATAAAATTAAAGGATGAATGTCTTCTACCCAATGCTTGTGGTGATGAAGGCATGTGACCATGCTCTAAGATTGATGGTTTATAGGATAGACGTTGTGCAGGTGAATGAATTCTATATTCATTTGACCGATGAATATATGGTGGGAACCTATGTGTAACAAAATGGGGAGGTGATGGAGACCTATGTGAAGATAATCATGGAGGTGATGTACACCTATGTGAAACAGAATGCGGAGTTGATGGACACCTACGTGGAGTAAAACAAGGTGGTGAAATGTTTCTAGACATAGGAGTTTTCCTAGCGATGGACCTATACCAATGTGTTGGACTAGAAAAGTGATGAGACTGTGTAGGTCATTTGTAAACATTTGAGCTAGGAATATATTGTGCTTTAGGTTATATAGGTCGCAGGGAACTAAATGGTCAGGTGATGTGATGGAAAACTCAAGAGGAGGTCGTGACCATGGAGTATATGGAGTCACACCATTGATAAAGATGAATTGATTATTGTGAATAAATTTCATATGTAAATGATTCATGGAGATGATAGACTAAGACCTACAAATCTTATTGAGACCTCAGAGCATGCCACACCCTTCGATAGTTTGTGCTATAAGGAAAGATACAAGCATGGTGAGATGACCAACAGTGAGGTGAAGTTGGATGACCTCGTATGAGTTATCCATTCGATATGAAATTTGTGAGAGTGGATAGCTAATAACAACAAGATGTGGAACATAATACACGTTGACAAGCTAGGATGGATCAATTTTGGTGTTATTTATAGAGATGGGTCTGATAGAAGTGTTAATGTAAAAGTGATCAAAAGATAATGCACCGTGATAATCATGATCAGAGAAAGAAATAACTAGTGGAGAAATGTCAGTATGAGCAACTAGGAAATTGAGAGATCCCGATGCAGAAGGAGGTGTTGAGTTATATATATGGTTAGCCAAGGAATCATCCGCTTTCTTATCATTTTTTGAAAGCAGATTATTGAATACTTTGAGTTTATGATTTTTGTTTACTGGTGTAGAGGTCGTAGGCTCTGGAAGTTCAATTTTGTTGTCATCGATAATATCTTTCATGATATTACAGAGTTTGAAACACCTATTTTTTGAATTTCCAACACATTGATGATAGCCGCATCAAAATTTCTCATTGTAATTTCAACCTTTTGGACGAGAGGGATCTAATTCTAGCAGAGGAGGAATTGTAAAAATGTTTCTCTCAAGAAGTAGTTGTAATATAAGTTTTGGAGTAATAGTAAATGTTTTAAATGTACGCTTAGGTGGTTTCCATTGAAGTTCTTTGGTGTTAGAGACAATGTCGACAGTAACTTTAACATCAGTAGATTTCATGTTTGGTTTAAACGTTGACTTACTTTGAAAGCATGTAGAGGAGGAAGCTTGTTCCTAATATTTAATTTTTCCTATAGATAAAATTTTAGTTTCGCATAGCTTGAGAGTGTAACATAATTTATCAAATGACAGAGATGTGTCAAAGAGAACACTCTCCTAGAGAGGTGGAAATAAAATCTGAATGAATAAATATTGAAGTTCTTAATTTTCAAGCACAATAGACATATTATCTAGGTTTCTTTTTTATCGTAAGATTTAGTCTACTAGATTTTCATTAGATCCTTATTTAAGTTGCACAAGTTGAGAATATGAGATCTTAAAGTTGATATTGATAGAGAAATGAGTAAAAAAGCATCGGCTAGATGCATGAAAGATGTTTCTGAGTGGACAGGTAGGTCATAAAAATAACACATCACATAATCTTGGAGGATGCGAGGAAAGAGCTTTGTCAATAAAGTGAGATCATCTGCATAATCTAGGCATGCTACATAAAAAGCTCGAAGATGTTCCTAATGGTCACCATGGCCTTTGAAAATAGGTAATTTAGGAATGAAAAAATTGGGAGGTAGGGTATAAGCATATATGGTGGGTGAAAAATGAGTATGCATTAGCAATGTGGAATCCAAATATGGAGATTCATGAGATGTATCCAATTGCAGTTGACCCACTTGATCTTTTAAATCCTTATATAGAGAAGTGATATCATGAGAATTAGATTATATACCAGGTTGTGCATTAGAAGAATTATTTTGCATGATAGGAGCGGTAGTTATAGGAATGGAAGATGGAATATGAATAGGTTGAGTGGAGGCCATGGGATCCGAGGAGTGAGAAACAAGAGGTACAAAAGCATCACGAGAATTTTTAGCAGCAATCAAAGCATGCAGAATGTGTGGAAAATGAGTGTGATTATTATGCAAATCTTGTCAAAAAGTAGTGAGTGTTTCTACATGCTCTTGGTCTACATTAGTATCTTTTTCGTATATTTCACTATCAGACACTTCTATTTCGCTAAAGAGAACATTGTGAGAGATAACAAAGGGATTTTCAGTTGTGTTCATTGATGTATAGGGTGTTTTAGAAAATAATAGGAGAGAAAAGAGAATGGAGGATAGAAGAGGCAACACCAATGAGGGGACGTTAGGGAAAGTCCACTAACAATGAGTGGTGAGGAAGGTGAGAGAAAAAATGAAGAAAAGGAGAAAGGTAATGAGGATTAGAAAGGGTAATGCCAACAAAGGGACACACCAACAAAGGGACGTTAGGGAAATCCCCCTTACAATGAGTGGTGGGATTAGAGGAGGGAAGGAATGAAGGGAAAGTCTAGAAGGTCCAAGGGAGTGAATGAGGTCATGCGGAATGAGGATTGATGATTTTTAGGGAAAGCCCACTAATAATTATTAGTGCTGGAATATAAGATGATGATGAAAGAATGATAGAGGAATGTTAACAATAATGGCGAATACATGTGTGGGTAGAAACATGGGGGGATTTGAGAAGATGAAGTGGAAAGAATAAAGAAAATGGGAGGGATGAGTTGGGACTAGGTGAAAGCAAGGAGAGGATGCGGGTGATGAGGATGAATGAGGTGCGGATGAAGAAACAATACATGAAAAGAATGAGAATAAACGGTATGAAGGATGATGGATCAAGAAGGGGAAAATGGGGGAAAAGAATGTGAATTTAGGTGGAAGAGATTAGACGTATGTTGTAAGAGGATATGTGGAGAAAGGATAATGGTAAGAGGAAAAGGTGGGTAGTAGGAGAGACCAGGTGGAAGAAGTGATCAATAAAGTGAACGAAGAATGAGGTGAGGGAGAAGTTCACAATGACGAGTTAAGCTTAGGGAGGACCCTTACATAATACTATCATGTGACAGAAGTGGTTAAGTAAGATTTCCAAGTGAGCGAAACAGGAGATGACAAATGAGAAAGTGAGAAAAAGTATTTATAGCCTGGGGAGTGATTAACTTAGAGTAATTTAAGTAATCATGGTTTGAAAATGTGGGCAAGATTAGGTGAGTGGGGACCACGAAGAATGGTTGGGGATTTGATTTTGGATTTTTAATTCATAAGTGGTAAAGCGAGAAGAGACACGTGATGTATGGCTAGCAGAGCCAGAGATGTGAGAACGGGTAGGAAACCTAGGTTCAAGTCCCACCGGGCGTGCCAGAATGTAAGCTAGCAAAAATGCACTACTAACAAGGAAGAAAAATACCAATAATCATACCTCCTCCTTCGCATTCTGTAGCAAACCTCAGAATGGGCTAGGAAACTTGGATTGAGCCCTGATTGTGTAGTATGTAGGTGTTTTTCTTCAAGATGGAGAAAGGCATTCCTACAACAACAATCCTCTTACTTTGCACCAGATGGGAAAAATGATTATGGACTCGGGGTGCTTCAGAATGAGGCTATTTGGGCATTAGGAATGTAGACACCCTAATTTCACATATTTCCTAAAACAATTAATTCCCCTTCCTCATTTCCCACAAAAATACACTTCAAATTAATCAAATATAATTTGATTAATTATCCATTTCAAAATCCAAAAAATAACCCAATCCTCACCACATGTCATTATTCTCCATGTTTTTCTACGATTGAATTAAAAATTCAAATGCAAATCCTCACCCACTCTTTGTGGTCCCCACTCACCTAAAATCCTCCACTTATGAATTAAAAATCCAAAATCAAATCCTCACCCATTCTTCATGGTCACCACTCACCTAATCTTGCCCACATTTTTAAACCATGATTACTTAAATTACTCTAAGTTAATCACTCCCCTAGGCTATAAATACAACCTTACCCCTCCCCTATAAAGACACAGAGAATAAGTTTGAATACCCTATCTAAGTTCTTGCATCCTTTGTGCAAAGAACATCCTTCTGCCTTGTCCTAATGCCCAAATAGCCTCATTCTGAAGCACCCCAAGTCCATAATCTTTTTTCCCATCTGGTGCAAAGTAAGAGGATTATTGTTACAGGAAGGCCTTTCTCCGTCTTGAAGAAAATCACCTACATACCACACAATCAGGGCTCAATCCAAGTTTCCTAGCCCATTCTAAGGTTTTCTACATAACGTAAAGGAGGAGGTATGATTATTGCTATTTTACTTCCTTGTTAGTAGTGCATTTTCCCTAGCTTACATTCTGGTATGCCTAGTTACTTTTGATCTGTTACCATTAATTTCCCAATTAGTGGTTTTATCTAATTTTTGTTTATTATTATTCATTATTATCTCATTTTTCATGCCTTACGGCCTTCTTTAGTTAACCTTCACGTTGTGTGTAGTGTTTTTGTTGTGCGGTGTCTTGTGGTGCATCTGCAGGTTGTAGTAACAATGACATTACGATGCTCGTCATCTCTTTGATCTTCACAGTGATCGGTGTCTTGTAGAATGAACATTCATCCCCTGCTCCAACTACTCGTGGGTCGTCGTGGACGAAAAATTTTTGGTATGGGAAACCAATCCAAAAAATTATTTTCTTTATCTATTTATTGCTTTTTGCTACAATAATTGTTTTATGGGTGCTCGCTATTCTTTACTCGTCCAATTGTAAAATATTCATTTTAAATCTCTATCTATTTTGATTTCCTAAACCCACGTCTTTTTCGATCCTTACTTCTAAAAAAACCCAAAACAAAAATAACTATATATTTCTTTATTTCGCTCTTCATTTAGATCTGAATTTTACAACTCTTGTCACTTATATTTATTTCTTTTAATCTCATTTTTAAGGTGACTATATATCATGTTTTCGAAAAATCCAAATCCACCTATATCGATCTTTATTTCTTTAACGTTTTATTCATGTTTTCTTTAAAACTTCACTCTTGCATGTATAACTCTTAGTTTATATAGTGGCTTCTTTATTTTAAAAAAAAACAAAACAAAACAAAACTAAAATCAAATATCTATCCTAAACTAAAACCATCCTATCCCCCACGTCTAACACTCCCCTCATTCCTACCCACCTCAATTTTACATAGACCACTCATCCTCCATTCTCCATGTCACCTTCTCTCATCTCCCCCAACCAACTAACCTATTCCTTCCACGCGGACAACTCTCTTCAAATGACCACACATTCCCTCTCCTTCCATTTCCACTCTCCACACTTCCCATATTGGATCCACTTCCTCCTCATCGCTTCGCCAAAAATCCACACACCCCGTCTCATTTCTGACCTTCTCCACATCCCTGCATCCTCTGTATTCTCCCATAGCCAGCCCTCCCCAATCTCCATGTACCACTGTCCCTACACCCCCGATGCCAAACCCAAGCTCCCCATCCACTCCTCCCTTCTCTCACCACCTCACCACACCCCATCCGGGCCCTCAACTCGCCCAGCCTAACATCCCCCTTCCTCGGCCCCCGACTCCATTCTCCCACTCCTCCTTCCCATCTCTTCCATATCCTCCCTATTCCCTATCACCCTGAACTCTTCCCATGCCTCTGTCCTTCCTCCATGTACTCCCCATCTAATCATTCATTCTATACTTTTTCCCTCCCACAGATCCAATCAAACTTTCCCATTCTTCCAAGCTGACCCCTTCTCCTCCTCCCGTCTCCTCTCTGCCACGACTCCCTTTTTCCCCTCAACGATTCGCTTCCATACGATTATGCACATTTGGTCAAAAACGTGCCTCTTTATCATCATATTGACTCCTTTATTTTATCATTGATCTATACCATTGTGTTTCATCTCTATATTTGTAATACTCATTCTCCCACAAAGCTAATCTACCAATTTTATTTTATTTTTAAATTATGTTATTTATCTTTTAGTCTACACTTTATTTTTCAACATTTCATTTTAGCATTCTGGTTTATACATCATGATTTCCCCATTCCAATTCAACGTTGTTAAGTGCCACGTATTTCTATACATCCCACTTGGCATTAAGTTTACCAACTCCACTTGCATTTTCAACTTACCCAATCAATGAATTTTTGTGGTAATCTTTTACACTACTTCTTTGATTTCACACGTGTTTTCTTCCGTTTATATTAGATCATTAAGTCAGATTTGGCATCATTGGATTATTCTTATTATTTTGCTAATGTTTTGGTGCAGGCACACTACTAATAATTTTCCTGCAGGACCTTTTTTTGACAGTAAAGGACCTTTTTGAACTTTTCCCACCAACATTATAGGGTTTGCATTCCTAGTCATATTTTACACATTGGAGGCCACCCGGGCTCCGTAAAACAAAAAAAATTGCCTTACATTCCAATTTTCCAAGACGACACTTCTGTTAACATCTTTTACGCTCTTCTTTTGTTGTTTTTTTTGTGAAGATAATTGTTATCGTTGTCTCGCAATCACAATTAATTGCAATAATTATTAAAATTTTCCAAAAATCTCTATTCCAATTGTATCTGTGTATGCTCTTTTTCCGCACCTTCGAGCAATCTGGAAAATCAGAAATGGTCGCAATTATTTAGTTTCTTGTTCTAAAATTGCAGGATCCTCTAGCTTTGTTTTCTAATTGTCATTTCAATCATTATTTTACTTCGTCATATTATTAATATTTGTTCGGTCGTTGGTTGTGTATGCTCTTCTCCTATGCCTTCTAGTGATCTGGAAAACCAAAAACAACCACGATCAATTTTCTAACATGTCGTCTACAGGATAACTACTAATCTATTTTTTGCAGGACCACATCGCTAGACTATTAAAAATAAATAAAAATACAAAAAAAAAACAAAAAAAATCCCACAAAAAGTACCACCATTCAAATAAAATTGCTGAAACTAAAAAAAATAGCACGCCTAGGTACGTAATTATTTTTTGCTAGTGATTTATTTGAAGTTGGAAAGAACCCTGCATTTAATCACTTTATCATTTTATTTTTGCACGTAGTCAAGGTGGATTACATCACCACCAAAGCTACACTAGTGACGTGGACTTGAATACCACACACCAACAACATTTGCATCTGTATTGCACCTTCAGACCTAGTCTCATCACAACGTTTGGTATTTACCTCGCCCCTGCTCTTCACTTATAGGTAATGTTTTCATGCGTTGCATGTGAGTCACGCCTAAATAGTTGTAACAAGGAAGCCTGGGCATCATCCCTGTAAATATTCGGGGAGTTATAAGGATACCATACACATTTATCCCTCCATCACCTTCCACCTTTTCACAAAACATGTTCTGGATGTGGTGATTCACTCCGAAACAGGAAAGTAAGAATTAGTGAGTCTCCTCCAGTGCTCTAAGGGTTCCCCATACCAATTATGTCCCCGTACAAAATTTGGTATATCAGGACTAGGGTATATCGGAGGACGCATATTTTTGGAGTAATAAGAATCTACATCCATCAGTCCACATCATACTTGTATGATTGCATGAAACAATGATCATTCCTGAAGAATTTACCTCCTAAGCCAAAACAATTGGATCCACATGATTGCTTGTTATTTGAAAACAAAATAGTTTAGCATTGTTTTATCATAAAACTTGGCTGATATCAATGTGTTCATTGTAAAGTTCAAACCCTAGTTGTGTTCCACAAAATAATCAGTTATCAACCGATTCAATACCAAGTGAAAACATCCAAACAATCCAACAACGTAGACCAAAACATCACACCAATTTCATTAGCTTGCTTCAGCCAACATTACATCTGCCATAGCTTATCTTTGGCTATATCCAACTGATATTGAGTGACTAGCATTCACTCCTCATATCGCCAATTGTCAAAACATCCTTCATATCTTGTTTCTAGCTATATCAAACTAATATTGGGTGACTTGTTTGAGTTCACTCATTATTTTTTCCACCATCGCATTTATCTAAATCACAGCCAGCACAAATCCTTTCATAACTCATTTTGAGTTATATCACAACCATATTACGATTAACATGTTCGGGTTACTCACCCCATTAACAATCCAGATCTTGTTCAAGCCAAATCTACACAACGTGCAACAAATTCCCTAACAAATCATCTTGAGTTGCATCACCATCATATTGAGATAATTTTTTTGAGTTACTCTCATTATCAGTCATTACAAGCTTATTCGAGCTAAATCCAAAGTAATCAAATTCTCATTTAATCACACCTGCTCAAATTTCCTACCCACTTTTCAGCTTAATCAGACATAGTTCATCATGGTATTCACTTGTAGTCACAATCATGAAAATGAAGATGAAGAATTCACAAAACTAGAACTCACTAATGAAGAACAAGAACAAGTCAATAGGGTGATAGAACAAAACAAAAATGAATATCTGTTATGCATCCTAGCCATAGAGGCAAAACTACCCCCTGACTTCGGGATGGAAAATTTAAACAAACTTATCGAAAATGGTGAATCAAGTTATCAAAATGAAATACCAAACAATCCAAATGGTTCTTCGATCGATGAGTTACTCACTAAAATCCAAGACTTAACAAAGAAACTTGAGGAAGCAACGACTAGAGCTGAAAGAGTAAAAGACCCTAATCTAGATTCCAATACTCATGACATTTTTTATAAACCATCCCCCATTTCTCCATTTTAACAAGAATGGAAACTTATGAAAGACACCATTCATGGACTATAAAAACAATCAAAAAAATTTAACTTTGAAGAATTGTTTCCTTATCCATTTGATACAAAGATATCACGCTTACCATTTCCATCATCCTTCGAAATCCCAAAGTTTGATAAATACAAAAGCAAAGGTGAACCCCATGAACATGTCAAGGAATTTTACATGCAATGTCAGGAATTTTCCTATCAAGACACGTACCTTTTACGATTATTCCCCCAAAGTTTAGGAGGACATGCTTTAGACTAGTTTTCCATCTGCCCAAAATGTCGGTCATGACATTTGCAGACTTATCGGAAAAAATTTTCAAACATTTTTCCTATAACTTAGACTCAGAAATAACCATGTTTGATCTCTGCAACACTAGGCAAAGGCCAAAAAAACCTTTTCCTCCCTTTTACAATGATGGCAAGGAATTGCAAGCCGATTTCCCTGCTCAGTACCTAAGAGACAACTAGTTAGCATTTTCATTCCTAATCTCAATGTCGAATTATCATTCCACATGTAAATGCATAATCTGAATAGTTTCTAAGAAGTGATCGAAAAGGGCACACAAATTGAAAAATCCCTCATTTCTAAGGGCTTACTTAAAGCACCCTTTAGGGACCAACCTTATCGAGACACCCCTTAGAACCAGGACAAATCTAAATTATTTAACCGAAATCGAAATATCGTAAATGACGTTGTTACTGATTCCCGCCATGTCCAAAACGTTCAAAACCATCCTATCAATACATTAAAATCCCAACAACCAATCATCATCCCTAGAAAGGAAGTTCCTTCTCGGAACCGATGAAGACAGTTCACTCCTCTCGAAGAAAGTCTATCTAGTGTCTTTCGTCATTTGGAAAATGCCAATATGATTACATATCCCATCATCAAACCCTTCGAAGAATGACATCCCAAACCAAATTGGTATAAGGACAATGAATATGGTGATTACCATTGCATAAAAGGGCACTTCACAGATCGATGCATGCAACTCTGCCATTACGTCCAAGACCTGATTGAATGTGGAGACATAGAAGTTGAAAATACTTCTGAGACAAAAACACCTAATGAAAAACTTCACATGTTCAAAAATCCCTTCCCTAACCACGATAACAATTCAAAAGATAAGGGTCAATCATCAAGCAATGCCGAGTATGCCTCAGTCATCTTGACCATAGATTATGACCAAGACTTAGTGGCAACTATAAAGATCATAACTGACTGTGCGATCACCACTAGACAGAAAAAAATGTGGGTCCCTACAACAAAAAAATCTGCCACTTCGTCCCCCACATCACCTCCTAATCCACCATATAATTCTGCCACCAATTCCTCTCCACAACCTACGCCATCATTCAATTTTCTCAAACAATTAGAGAAGACTGCAGCACAAATTTCCATCATGGAACTACTTAATTCTTCTCCCGCACTACAATGCATCCTTATGCAAACATTGAATAATGTTTGTGTCCCTAAGGACATCAATTCACAACAATTCCAAGCTTTAATCGCACATCTTATAGTCCCCAATCCTATTTTATCTTTTGTTCCCGCTGACCTATTTAATCCCAACATCAACAATAATCATTCTTTATACGTCGAGGGTTATGTAACTCATCATAATATCAAGCGCGTTTTAATCGAAAATGGATCCACATTGAATATTTGTTCCATGAAACGCTTACGTTTTCTAGGTTACACTAAAAATGATTTACAAAACAATATCATAACCATTCATGGGTATGATAATAGCGAAAGAAAGTCTAAAGGCACAATCAAGTTTCCTCTCTAAGTTGGACCCATCACCTTAGACACAGTTTGTCATGTGGTGGATGTAGAAGTTTCATATAACATTCTCGTTAGCCAGCCATGGATTCATGCCATGAAAGCCATCCCATCAACATTCCACCAATGTATTAAGTTTCCTCATTTGGACAAGTAATTTACATTACGTGCATATCCCCAACCTTTTGAGTATTGTAGATTCCTCAAAGAATGGTATCGACATGATCATTATTTTCCATCAACAGCTAAATATGCTCCACCTTGCATAATCCCTAATGAAACACGCATTGATCTTGATACACTCCCTCAAAATGACCCAAAACCATCATCTCCTAACCAAAACACATTTTCCAATCCATTATCTTCCACTAGTCAACAATCTTCCACTAGTCCTCCTTCCACTAATCAATCATCTTCTTCCATTAATCAATCATCTTCTTCCACTAATCAAGCTTCTTCTTCCAACAATAGTTATTCTTCCACCACACCATCTTCTTCCTCACCTATCCAACCTTCTTCATCCAACCACACCTCTTCTATTAAGATACCTCCTCCTGTGAATAAACAAACTTCATCCTTCAATCCACCCCCTTCTTCTTATAACATATTATCTTCATCTTTTAAAACTACCAAACTGAATTCCCCACCACATGAGGTACCTATTGGTCCCCCATCCCACAGATTTAAAATCATTGACAAAGGATGCATTGAATATCAATTTTAAAAGATGGCAGACTCCTTTTATATCAACAAATCCCCACATAGCTATGGAAAACCTAACACTCCACATCTGAGAATCCATCCCACTTACCAAATGGGACAGTCAGTTTGGAAAAATATTGGTTATCTTGACAACGAACATATTCCAAGTTCTTTAGGATCTTGGTTATATAATGACAATTTTGCTCCATGTTATGAGTCCCCTCAATTCACCAAAGCTCACTGAATAACGAAAAACATGTGATGGAATGGTAAAGGACTCGGTCCAAATGAACAAGGTCGCTTAGACCCGATAAATTACACACAACATCACGGTAAATATGGTCTAGGTTTCAAGGTGTTTGATGTTGCTCCCCTAATAATTTCAAGAGACAATGATGACATCAGGTCTCCATGTAGCCTTTTTGAGGACCTCGTTGAAACACATCTTTACTTTAAACATTTATCTGTTAATTTCATTAATTTTGAGTCTACACATCTGACTCTCATAGACCAAGGCCAACCACATCATGCGGCCATGGACATGTTCCAAAATGATGAAGCCATCGAAGAATTCCTTGGAACTCGCGACCAAATCCCTAATTCTGACCATAGAAAAGGATTTGAAATCAATCTAAATAAATCAGCCTATTTTGACGAAGAGATAAAATATTCAAATCCTTCACCCTCGAAAAATTTGGATCAGAAGCACAAACAGAGGATTTCCCATAGTCAAAATCTCACTGCCACCCTATCCAAAAACCATGTCAATAAAAAATCCCAACATTACACACCAAAATCTTGTACCAACTCACCTAAAACACCCGACACCGATGACCTACATCAACCATTAGCATCATTTTCCAAAAAGGATACATCTAAAATGTTTGTAGAAGAAACAAAAGACATAAACATTGGCACCACCAAACAGCCAAAAATTTTACAACTTGGCATTAGTTTGTCTAACCAAGAATGCATGGAATTCACAACACTCCTTATTGAATTCCAAGATATATTTGCATGGACATATAAGGACATGCCATGCCTGGACCCATCTCTTGTAGTACACCATCTTGTGGTATATCTGGATGCAAAACCTGTAAAGTAAAAACTACACAAAATGTATCGCCAAGTTACATTTTTTGTCAAATCCAAACTTGAGAAACTCTTGGAAGCTGACTTTATCAAACCTATTGATTATTCGGCATGGATATCTAACATAGTTCCTATCACCAAGAAAACTCTCGGCATCATAATATGCATAGACTTTCGCAACATCAACAAGTCTTGTCCCAAAGATGACTTTCCCTTGCCAAATATAGACATGATTGTTGATTTTAAAGCATGTCGTGAAATTCTCTCCTTAATGGATGGATTCTCTGGTTACAATCAAATGCGTATTGTTGAAGGGGATCAACATAAAATGGAATTTACTACACCATGGGGCACCTTTTGTTATAAGGTCATGCCTTTCGGCTTGAAAAATGTTGGTGCCACCTATCAACGAGCAATGATTGTCATCTTCCATGATATGTTACATGATATCATGGAAGATTATGTTGATGATATATTAGCAAAATCCAAAACATGAATAGGGCATCCAAGTGTGTTGAGACACATTTTTGATAGATTACGTGAGTATAAGGTTCTCCTTAACCCAAAGAAATGTGTGTTCGGAGTGACCTCTGGTAAATTGTTAGGATTTATTGTCTCATGGAGAGGCATAGAAGTGGATCCTGCCAAAGTCAAAGCCATTATGGAAATGCCTCCTCCTCGAAACCTAAAACAATTACGCAATCTTCAGGGAAAAATACAATCTATTCAGTGTTTCATATCATAGTTCGCTGATAAGTGCCATCACTTTAACCAGTTACTCAAGAAAGATGCACAATTTAACTAGAACCATGATTTCCAAGAATATTTTTCTAAGTTAAAATAATACCTCTCTAGTCCACCTGTTCTTATGTCACCAGTTGCCAATAAACCCATGTTGCTTTATACATCTACCACTGAACATGTCATAGGAGCTCTACTAGCACAACTTAATGATCAAGAAAAAGAATAGGTTGTATATTACCTTAGTCAAACACTTATTGATCATGAAGTACGTTATTCCCAAATCAAAAAATTATTCTTAGCGGTCGCCTTTGCATTCCATAAGTTACGTCATTACTTGCTAAATCACACAACTAAGTTGATTGCCAAGATTGATCCTCTCAAGTGTTTGTTGACCAGACCCATTCTCATGGGAAGAATGTCTAGTTGGGTCATATTACTTAGTGAATTCGATGTCAAATTTGTTTCGCATAAGGTAATTAAAGAAAAATCCCTTGCAGACCAACTTGTCAAGGCACCCCTTCCTGGCACAGAACCACTTCAGTTCTCTTTTCTTGATGAAGATATTCTACACATAGACATTGTGCCAGTTTGGACTCTATTTTTTTAGGGATCTTGTAATCTCCATTGCTCAGGGGATGGTATTTTGATTATCACACCCAACAAACACATTATCCCCAAATCATTTTGCTTATCATTCCCATGTACCAACAATATCACAGAATATGAATCTCTCATCATAGGATTAAAATTGGATATATCTTGGAATCTTACAGAATTAGCTATATTTGGTGATTCTTTACTTATCATCAAGCAAGTTATTGATGAATACCAGGTCAAGGATGAACAAATTATCCGATATAAATGCATGGTGGATAGTCTTTGAAGATATTTTCGATTGATTAGCTTTGATCAAATCCCCAGAATTTGTAATAAATCTGCCGACGATATGGTAACCATCGGATCCCTATTAGAAATTACATTTAGTCAACCCCAAGCACATTTTCTCACCGAAAATCTCTTAATGCCTACCTATGATCTTCCTGAAAACACTATGGTATGTCAGATCGTGGGTCTGAATAACCCTTGGTACCACGATCTGTATACCTTCATTCGTGATAAAATATTTCATGTTGACATGAAACCAATGCCTAAACGTGCTTTAGCACAACGTGCTTCTCGTTACACCATTTTAGCATAAACTCTTTATAAATGAGGATATGATGGCACCCTTCTCTGATGTCTTAATCAGGAAGAAGCCTTGAGTGTCTTAGCTAAAGTCCATTATGGTATCTTTGGAGCACACACGAATGGTATAGCCTTAGCCAAGAAAATCCTACAAGTTGGGTATTATTGGCCCACCATGGAAAGTAACGCATGTAATTTTTTTAAACATTGTCAAGCATGTCAAAAGCATGAAAATCTTATCCACACACCTTTCCAAGCATTACAATCAATAACCACACCATGGCCCTTCCCACAATGGGGACTTGACCTCATTGGTAAAATCAAACCAACATCGTCTGATGGACATAAGTTCATCATTACCGCTACCGATTACTTCACTAAATGGGTAGAAGTTATGCCTCTCACTTATGTTACCGGTAGCCAAATATTGAAATTCATTTTTTAATAATCTCATATGTCGATTTGGTATTCCATCCGCTTTGGTTGCAGATAATGGAAAATCTTTTAAAAACCAGGATGTAAAAGACCTAGCCAAACATTATTGCATCAAACTTAAATAGTCCACTCCATACTACTTGCAGGGCAACGGTTAAGCAGAAGCAACCAATAAGACCTTAAAATCCATCATGGAAAAGATTGTCAACACCCATGTACGTAATTGGCATACTCAAATTTATCCCGCTCTTTGGGCTTACCATACATCTTACCGCATGCCTACCAGAGCCACCCCATTTTCCCTTGTTTATGGTTGTGAAGCCATTTTACCTATTGAGATAGAACTCCCATCCTTGAGGATCTCCCTTAAAGATGTAATTAATGAGGATGAATACCGATAGTCACAACTTCAAGAGCTTGAGCTTCCCGATGAAAAATGACTTAATGCACTCAATCATCTTCAAGTCTATCAAAACCAACTACAATGAAGTTATCATAAAAAGGCAAGACCCAGAGAATTTGAAATTGGTGACCTCGTTTTAAAAGAAAATCAAAATAATACACTAAAGAACGAGAAAAACAAGGAAAATTTGAGCCTAATTGGTTAGGACCCTATGTAATTATAGCTAAATTTGGCTCTGGAGCCTATAAGTTGGCCACTGCAGATGGTCATGATCTTGATGAACCAATGAATGTAGTTCATTTAAAGAAATTTTATCCTTGAGATGTTCACTATTCTGGGAAACAACAAGGTGTACATTGTTCCTTCTGTCTTGCTTATCTCTGAATAAATTTATTCATTTCCATTGGCAGATATTTTCATTATCAAAATCACATCTTCATATTTATCATCATGAGACAAGTGCTAATATAAATCCTATTAAATTTGTGAGCGTCATACTTCTTATCATATCTTCCATTTTCAGTCGCTTTCATCTATGGTCATACCTAGAAGCTTATTGATGGTAATATATTCCCTTCAAAAACATTCTCTCTTTCATAACAAAGCTCTAAACTTCTTTACCCAGTACGTTTCGCTGTCCATCTTAGGCTTTGGTGTTGAACCCTTACATCCTACTAGTCGTGTGGGGCTGAGATTGGGGGCAGATGTTCCTTCCCAAATACAAAGCATTGTCGTAAAAAAAATCCATCAATTCAATAACTTATGAATAATTCATTGTCACATCTTTTATCCTTCATAGTCTTTGGTGTTTAGCCCACACTTCTTACAGGTAGTGTGAGATTGGGAATGGAGGAAGGTGCCCTTACTCATCTACATCTTGTCTTCAGGGATAAACCCTTGCCTCTTACAAGTGGCATGCGGAAAAGCGTAGAGGGTCATTCTCATAAAAGCATAAAAATATTGCAAAACATTCAAAAACCAAAAAACAAAAAATCAAAATCAAAAAAATAAAAAATTAATTAATTAATTATTTAAAAAAAATACAAAATCTTACAGTGCTTGCAAATTATAGAACCCTCAAAGAAGTAATTTAGATGCCTCAGTGAAGAGAGAAATATCCCTTCACCTCATATCTTATCAATCAGCATGCCACATAAATGTCTAAGTCTAGCATGTGACTCATAAAGTGAAAACCATTTTTGAAACGGCTTCATTACCCTTATGAAGAATGGAGTCACAATTTCCCAAAGGGATTGTTGTTAGCATTTGTCTATATATTCATTATCTACCTCCTACATCCTTCTTGATTCTCGATGATGATCCCACGCATCTTATTAGTTGTGTGGAGTCAAGAATGGAGCTGGACTTATTTTCATCATATCATCACCACCATATCATGCCAATGGAAAGAGAATTTGTGTTATTCCGAGCATAAGTTACTGCACGGAACACAGTACATATGGATAATATCCTGGTTTATCACCTCTCAAAAATAATTCTGCACTTTGGTCCATACATTGCCAATAACAGTGTAAAAATCTACAAACAGTGTGAAAATCGTCAAAAATCCAAAAATAGTGTAAAAATCCAAAAATTCAAAAACATTTGAAAATCGTCAAAAACCCAAAAACATTAGAAACACTCTTCAAAAATCTAAAAACATTAGAAACACTCGTCAAAAATCCAAAAACATTAGAAATAATCGTCAAAAATCTGAACACATTTGAAAATCGTCAAAAAAATAAAAATAAAAAATAAAAATTAGAAACAATTATCAAAAATCCAAAAAACATTAGAAAATCTATGTGTGTGTGTGTGTGTGATAAACAAAAACAAAAATGTTGTAAAATCGTAAAAACTCTAAAAATACCAACATAATTCAACCTTTGAACTATTATCCCCAATGGATGTTCCAATCACTTTATGACTACCGAATTAAAAAAACTTCTTCTCGCACGAATCCTCACTTGGGGAAAATCCGGCTCTCATTGTTTCCTTGTTTGAGGATAATGACCCAATACTTTACTATGTCCTCGTACCCCTGCTTGGGGGCACATCCGATCAATCCTCACTATGGAACATGTTAGGGACATGTTTATTAGTTCTTGTGTTACATTATTAGTTATAAATTATTAATTGCTTTCTTGTATCTTGATATATTACAGGGGGCATCTTGATTTTATGTATCCTAGTGTTATCTCTAATATTCTTATGTTATCTAATTACATGTCGTACTGGGGCATCATACTTTCTTGATGGCCTCTGTTTATGCTCTATTTCATTTGCATATCATACTAGGGCATCAAACCTTTTTTATGGCCCCTGTCTATGCTATCATGCATATTACAGTCTAGTCATCCTGATCTTTTATATCACGATGCATCCTGTTATGTGCTATATTAAAATTAAGATACTTTTCTTCACGTGAGTATCTTCCTACATGATCAACATCTTACTTTACACCCCATCCGTTCACCCATACTAATGCATTCCCCAATTTGAGAATCCTACTTGATCACCGTTGTAGTTTGCGAATCCTACTTGACGATCTTTCTTAAGTAGCATTCACTATCCAGCAGCTCATCCTCCCCCACCATGCTCACCATGTATTTGATCCATTCATCCTTGCTCCTCATTTTTACTCCTCCGCCACTTACCCCCATATTACCCTTCTCACCCTTCCTGTCCCCTCTCACCCATTTGTATTCTTTCCTTTCACCCTTTTGCTTCCCACTTGACAATCTTACTTAATAACTTCTATATGGGATCCTCGGTGGAGGTTTACCATCTCCCTAAGATATTTCCACTATAGAAACTTCTTCACCACCTCCCCTCTCTTCAAACAACACTCACCACCGCACACATCTTCCCATTCGACCTCTTCTGCCTCTTATTCTTGCATCATTACTCTCACCATGCGGGCATCCCAATTAAGGATTCCCCTCACACTCTCTACCCTTCACTACATATATTCCTTCATCCATTCATGTTACACTCCTTTGTTTCCTTTCTTTCTTTTTATCACCTCATCTCGTATCCTATTCCACTCAGGAATACCTCACTCACTCTTTTCTCATCCTTCCCTAAATCTATCTTATGCTTGGTCATCCTACTTACATGCTTTCATAGTATGGAAAATTCACTTGAGGGTTCCCCTTTAGTCCATTTTTTCATACCCTATTCCCACCAACTCTATCATCATCCTACTTCTTCTTCATCTTGGCGATCTTACTTAACCATTCCAGCCGCATGGCAATCTTACTTAAGACTTCCTCTTAAGGTTGATCTTCCCTATGGCCTTCCCCCATCCCATCATATTTCCCCCATCTTATTTCTTGCGCCTCTCATCATGATCATCTTCTTCAACCTACCATTCCTCCCAATATCATTTTGTCTTTCTCCTCACATATCATCCCTGTCATCTAGGTGATCTTACAAAACCTCTCTGGCAGCATGACGATCTTATTTCAGATTCTCTTAAGCATGAAATGTCATCTTACACTTGCCCATCACTCTACAATCTCACCATCCATCTTTCCTCTTCATTCCCCATCATCACATATTTTTACCACCACTATCGCCCTCCTCTATTTGACAATCTTACTTAACCACTCACCTGACATGATGATCTCCCTTAAGAGTCCCTCTTAAGGATGATCTGTCTCTTTTCCTTTCCCCATCACTACACACCCTTCACCCTTCACTTTTTCTTGGCATTCCCCATTATCACATCCTTTCAACTCCTTTTCCATTCTCGCAAACACCACTTCTTGCTTTCCCACTTGTCATCTCCTATTTCGCTCACTTAGCAATCTTACTTAACCACTTCCATCACATGACAGTCTTATGTTAGGGTCCTCCCTATGCTTAACTCGTCATCGTGAAATTCTCCCTCACCTCATTATTTGTTCAATTTTTTGATCACTTCTTCCACCCGATCTCTCCTACTACCCACTTTTTCCTCCTACCATTATCCTTTCTCCACATATCCTCTTACAACATACGCCTAATCTCTTCCACCTACAATCACGTTCTTTTCTCCCATTTTCCCCTTCTTGATCCATCATCCTTCATATTGTTTCTTCCCATTCTTTTCATGTCTTATTTCTTCATCCTCACCTCATTCATCCTCATCACACACATCCTCTCCTTGCTTTCACCTAGTCCCAACTTATCCCTCCCATTTTCTTTACTCTTTCCACTTCATCTTCTCAAATCCCCCCACATTTCTAACCCACACATGTGTTCACCATTTATTGTTAACATTCCTCTATTCATTATTTCATCATCATATTCTAATTCCTGCAATAATAATTATTAGTGGCCTTTCCCTAAAAATCATCAATCGTCATCCCACATGACCTCATTCACTCCCTTGGACCTTCTAGAGTTTCCCTTCATCCCTTCCTTCCTCTAAGCCCACCACTCATTGTTAGTGGGTATTTCCTTAACGTCCCTTTGTTGGCGTTACCCTTCCCAATCCTTATTACCTTTCTCCTTTTCTTCATTTTTTCTCTCACCCTTCCTCACCACTCATTATTAGTGGACTTTCCCTAACATCCCCTCATCGGCATTGCCTCTTCTATCCCCCATTCTCTTTTCTCTATTATTCTTTTCCCCCACTCCCACCCTTTCTTGTCGCTTCTTCCCTATCTCCCCATATTCCCTTTGCCCTCTTCAATATCTTTACTATTTTCATCATACATCCTTTGTCTATTTTCTTGTAATCCTAGTATCCTCATTTTATGCATCTCCACATCTTTTCCAATCTGTGTCATTCCTCCCCTCTTTCTTCTCTTTACATTCCTCATATTGTTCACTTTCCACTTATTATCCCCTTTCTATATTCCCTTCCTTCTACATCATTTTCTCTGTTATTCTCTTTTCTCTCCCACCCCTCATATTAATTTCACTTTCTTTGTATTGTCTTCTTCCCTTTTTTACATCATGTTTCCTCCTTACTTCCCCATTGATAACCTAGCTCTTCAACGTTGTCCAGTCTTTTTTATCATCCCCACCCTCCACATGCATCTCCATGCGGTCTGTTCCATATTCTTTGCCTTGGTCTTCCTCACAAAGACACAGTTCCTTCAATCTTCTCCCTGTATTTGCCTCTATCCTCCTTTCCTCTCCCTGATTTTCATGTTTCTTCTAACCACCTCTCTTTTTCTCTACCACCCCTACCTTTTCGTTCATTCTGTAACCCGTTTCTCTTCTTTTCTCTACTCTTTTTCACACTTTCCTCGCCCCTCGTAGTTTTTTTTCTGTTCTACTTCTTCTTTCGTCCTCTTTCAATTTTTCATCGATTTTACCCCCTAATCCCACCTCGTCTTCTCCTTCTTATTTATCCTTGCCCGTTTCTCGCTTTTCTCAACTCTATCATTTCTTTTGCTTTCATACATCCCTCTTTATTATCTATGTTGCTTCCTTCATTTGGCACATCTCTCTATTTAATACTGTCATCCTCTACTATGTCATTTTCCTGTTTTCTACTTATTTGTCCTTCATCATTCCCTTCTTCCCCTATCATCCCTCTCATTTATTCTCTTCTACTTCGTTCATTCCTTTTTTATCCCTCTCCTATCTCCATGACCCTTAACATTTCCTACTCTTCTCATAATCAACCCCAAATCATATTCATTCCCTTTTCTCTTTCCCATTTCATCTTCCCACACACCCTCACACCTAGCATACAAGGCCGACTAAAATATCCCTTATCCATACTACTTAAAAATGCACAAAATATTGAAATATTTGCAGCCAAATAAAATACTGATTTTTACATTGTTATCCTCTTACAATAAGGGACTAGCAGACTAAAGAAAATTAAAATCCTTTCCCCGGTATCGTATCCACTCGAATTACCCTTTTTCCATTTAAGAGGGCTTGCTAATATTACTGAATGACAATCGATAACCTGGATATTCATTTGGAATTTTACACAAATTAAAATGCTGCCAGACCACCCTCCACAGTGTATCTCCTAGACAGCTGGAAAACTTCAGAGGTTCGTAACTCTTCCTTGGTACAAGAGCGCAAAATGACAGGGTTCCTTGGAAATAACATCTAACAGGTATAGGAAATGACACCTTCCTTTCCTCTCCCCTAATGAAGGGGACATTTCTTCTGAAAAACCCTCCAAATAATGCTGCAAGTCGCCTCGCTTGGAAAAGGGGTTGGAAACTACCTTTTTGTTCACCTTCAAAGTGATACTAAGCCCAGCCCAAATGGCTGTCGTAAGGTCTGATATGGAAGCCCTCTATTATCCTCACAAATTCCCCCAAAAATCCTCAAAAACCCTTCATTTGAAACCTCTGATAATATATCGGTAACACATTCTTGAAAGCGGCTTTCAAAAATGACAGACTAGGGTAGATATCTTTCGTACCGAAGAATGCCCTACTAGTTAGGGACGGGTCTCTCACCACCGAAGCTAGGGTCTCCTGTGGGATTTGATCCTTCCCCATAAGCTGTACTTGTGCAAACAATAGTTACACGTGATCAGGGTCAATAAACTGTATGCCATGCAAGTTCCTCTTCCTATTCTCTCCTGTTGCTTCCTTCATATGGCACTTCTCTCTATGGAAAACCTTCACCCACTAACTCCTAGGCACATTTCATTCCATAGAGGGGCCAATCAAATAAAGTAACTATAGTTACTTTTTCCTCCATGAGTCCCTTCATGGTCCAAAAGTCATTCCTCTCTCAAATGTAAACTTGGATCATTAGAACCACGGGGGCCCCCTACCCAAAAGCTCCCAGCCTTCCACTAGCCCCTTGGGGTCATGATCCACCCCCACTGATATTCGACTTGGCTTTGGGCTCTTTTGGCATAGGAAAGGGGACACCTGCCATTCAAGGGGACATTACAATTGAATATTTTCTCACATTTGCGTCGTGCAATCATTCTAGTCTCTTCCACTCCATTATCGTCCTCTTCTTCGCAGAATTAATCTCTCCTCTTTTCGAGAGCTCTGTCATTTATTCCATTCTCATCAGCCCTCTCGAGGGGGGCATCATCACATTTGTCCATAATCACATCTTCTCATGACATTTTTGTCTTGAAGGATACCATGGCATCTGTCACTCACCACCTTTCTATTCTCCCTAACAAACATTCGCTCTACTTTTTGCTTAAGAAAAGTAGATTGAATTCTTCCTCCATCTCATCTACTTTCTTTGAAAGGACACTATTTTCATAGTACCCTTCTAAAAAGGGGAAAATGTAGACACCCCTAATTTCACATCTATCCTAAAACAATTAATTCCCCTACCTCATTTCCCAACAAAAATACACTTTGAATTAATCAAATATAATTTTATCAATTATCTATTTCAAAATCCAAAAAATAACCCAATCCTTACCACATGTCATTATTCTCCATGTTTTTCTACTATTGAATTAAAAATTCAAAATCAAATCCTTACCCACTCTTTGTGGTCCCCATTCACCTAAAATCCTCCACTTATGAATTAAAAATCCAAAATCAAATCCTCACCCATTCCTCGTGGTCCCCACTCACCTAATCTTGCTCACATTTTAAAACCATGATTACTTAAATTAATGTAAGTTAATCATTTCTCCAAGCTATAAATACAGCCTTACCCCTCCCCTCTAAAGACATGGAGAATAAGCTTGAATGCCCTATTTAAGTTCTTGCATCCTTTGACACAAAGAACATCTTTCTACTTCGTCTTAATGCCTAAATAGCCCCATCTTGAAGCACCCCCAAATCCATAATCATTTTACCCATCTGGTGCAAAGTAAGTGGATCATTGTTGCAGGAAGGTCTTGCTCCGTCTTGAACAAAAACACCTACATATCACGCAATCAGAGGCTCAATCCATGTTTCCTAGCCCATTCTGAGGTTTTCTAGGGAATGCGAAGGAGGAGGTATGATTATTGGTATTTTACTTCCTTGTTAGTAGTGCATTTTTCTAGCTTACAATGAGTGTGATTATTACGTAAATCTTGTCGAAACGTAGTGAGTGTTTCTACTTGCTCTTGGTCTACATTAGTATCTTTGTCGTATGATTTCACTATCAGACGCTTCTATTTTGCTAAAGGGGACATTGTGAGAGATAACAAAGGGATTTTTAGTTGTGTTCGTTGATGTATAGACGTCAGTCATTGATTTGGAAATCCTACGGGAAGATAAGGGAAGCTCACAATATTGGAAAGATCCAAAACAACCACTACGGGTGAGGGGCATAAAAAGAAGGAAGCCCTAGAGAGAAGGTTGATTTGAAGATCGGATTCACTAAAATGATTAAGATAAAATATAAATTTGTAATCCTAATCTAAATTCAATATTTCATTAAATGAATATACAATTAAGTACAAAAATTACACCGAGAAAGCAAGGTAATAAAGTGAAAATCCTAAGCGCAAAGATAGGGTGAGAAGCCTTAGCTGATTCACAAAGATTTGGAAGATGCGCATAGTTGTAAAAATTGAAGATATGAAGCATTGACCGTCGCACTAGAGTTTAGAAAAATGTAGATCTTGAGAGATAGGTTGTACTGAGGTGCCTAGAGAGGGAGATAGGTTGCCTAGACATGTTTATGGGCGCCTGGGTCTATGAAAATGCTCAAAAAAACTCTTCTAAGGTGTCCTAATTTGTTCACTTGTAGTCTCCTTTGATCACTTTGAGGTCATACCAAGATCGTTGAGGTCATTGGAAACCTACAATGAAGAATGA
The DNA here is from genome assembly GCA_019776745.2 of Taxus chinensis. Classification (NCBI taxonomy): domain Eukaryota; kingdom Viridiplantae; phylum Streptophyta; class Pinopsida; order Cupressales; family Taxaceae; genus Taxus; species Taxus chinensis. The sequence goes on along the minus strand of CM034151.1, from coordinate 224,976,777 downwards.
ACTTGCAAAACCCTCAAATAGACATCAAATCCTAAAAAAATAAAAATGCAGAATGAGGGGTCAGAATTTCCTCAGTTGTCGCAATGGTGAACTTATGAATGATTGTTGCACTACATATTATACCCAATCAGTTTTATGTGTGTGTGAATAAATCATGCCTTAGGTGGCTCTTGTGTGTGTCGCATTTGATAGTGAGAAAAGTAGCTAGATGTAAATAAATTTAGTAGATGTGTGCATGGAATAGAATGAACTTCCCTTCTATGAAGTTTATGCACAATAACCAGCCCTTGATGTCCTTTGGATGTTTCTATATGGATGCAATGGATCTCTTATATTCTTAATGGATGTGACCTTAGGTGGTGATAGCTAATGCTTAGTGATTGGTCCTTTTTATGATCACATAACTTTATATTTATATTATTCCCTTTCTTGAATTTCATACTTAACCCTGAAAAATCCGACTACCAAAAATATAAGATGCTCAAATGGCTATAATTGACCCAAAAAAATGTGAGTAAAGTACAAAGGGGACATGGGCCCCCAAAGGGGATGATTTCACCTCACTCTGTCATCCTGGCTAGGTGCTGGTGTTTAGGATGATAAATGTTGAAGTATAAAAAGGCAGACTTAGAAAGTAAGGGTGTGAGACTAAAGGTAACAACAGAAAGAAAATAAAGGTGGCCAAAGGCATGGGTTAATTAGTACTTATCTTACTTAGGAATCATATAAATAGTAGTATGTAATCAGGATTAGATAATTACCCAAAGTGTGTAATCTAGTGTCTACATCTAGTAAAATATAGGAGCCTCACTTCCATGGGACTAATTCTTTATATTTGGTGGTCTTATGATTTAAGGGAAGTGAAATTACATATCTAATCTCTTTTTTAGGAGTTAAAGGTTTCAATAAATTCTAAAATTTAGAGTTTTTATGTTTTCACAGTCCATGAAATTGAGATATGATTTTTGTATAAAAATGTGTCTTAAATATATTTGTTCTTGAAATTAGTTTTTTTAGGTTTGCTTGTTATTGTTTACATGCCCTTTTTTGTTTTTTGTTGTGTTAAGATATAGTTTACATGTTGTTACCCCAAGAAAACTTGTCAAAAGTGAAGTATCAACCCCACATGCACACTACAAGCGATTGTTGTCTAGTGTTGTAAAGCATATTGGGTTTTCTCACATCTGATTTGTGTCAAAATTTGGTAGCAATATGTGTTTTTAGATTAAAATTTTATTTAAACGATGGACATTGATTCTTTGTACAATATTGGAATGTAAAAGTATAAATAGAATCTTTATTTCTACAGTCAGTCCCATTGTCTTGTATTTTATACTACTTTTAGTCCTTTAACAGAAAGATTAGTATATCACATGATAGTAGCCAGAGATACTTGACAATCATACTTCAATATAAACATGTCTATTTCTCATTTGATGTGATGCATACAAGTCTCTGATATTGGATGTACATCCACATTTGATTGCATATTTAATAAATGTTCTTTTTGACTCTACAATATTTCTAAATAAATAACTATTTTACTAAAACTATTTTAAGTTAATTGGTTTGGAGAAATCTGACATTTTTTTTCCAGACGGTAAACCTTTGAGTTAACAATTTCCTTTGTTATTGTAATGGAGATACAATTTCATTTTCCAAATAATCATATTCATAACTACTCTCACCAATCATTACTTTATTTTCAAGCTATAATGTAGATAAATATTTTGCTTTTATAAATAGTCAAACTTATGCTTTAGCCTTTTCATTCATTATCCATGTCACATATATATACTATATGATTGTTTCCAAATCAAAATTTGTGGAAGCCTAATCAGATGTTCTCCACATCCTATTTATGAAACTTCAACCATAAAATCCTCCTCTAACTTGGTTCAACAATGCTTCTTGATCACCCTCATAGGGCCAAAAATATATAATAAATCCAAAAAGAGATTGCCTCTGAAATCCATTATAATAAAATTTATACAAGAAGGGTATTTGAAGATTAACTTACCTGATAATGATTTGGGATTTCGCAATATTACAAGTCCCCCTATAAAGGGGATTTTAGCTAACATCTTGAACTTCTCCAAACTATTTTTTGTCTCCTATATTTGATTATATATGATTTTTATTTAGAAATCAACTTAACCAATCAACTTTATTAAGAGAGAGAAAATAGATAAATTGTTTTGCAATATTGAAGAGAGGAGGTCATGGTCTAAAGTATAAACCAATGGCCACTAAGGCATATTTTATCTCATATTTTTACATTATGAAAAGTTACTTGAAAGCAACCCTTTTTTGAAAACCTTGTGCCACTCATCATAAGTCCTACATTTATCTCGCATCCTTCTTTTGAGATCTTCTACCCCTAAATAAATTTACAAATTAGAGCCCAAATAAATTGAGTATCCCCGCCTAATGTTTTTAGTGATAATATTAATGATGGTATTGCCTTTGAAAAATAGAGAGATATATTGTGGGCCTATAATTTGTGTCCTACTTTATCAAATCCATAATTATCCATATTTACAAGGATGTGAACTTGATATTTTATAACTTTGTCATGAGTTCATTCTCCCCTGATCAAATCCTTTCTTCCTTGTCTAATTTTTGCTATTTTTTATGGTATGCTTCTTTTATTTTTCCCCCTATTGTCATTATGTGTTTTCCTACTCCTTCCTTTATCTCAACTATCTACACTCGAATTAGCAAAAAAACATATTTAACATAAAATGATGTTGTACTCAATTATAATTTTTTATGTATGTGTATTTTAAACAAAACCTTGCCTTGTGATGGAAGGGAAATTAAGTTTTCTTAGCATGTAAGATTCATCTAAAAATATTGCAACAAATTTCAGCATGAATTATCTTTAAATCTTTAGGCACTTGGGTATCTTGTGAGCATGCTAAGGTTAGTCAACGGAAATTTTATGGAAAGGAAAGGAAGAGGTTAGGACATTTACTTTTCTGTGTTGTAAAGAAATTTGACTCCCTAAATCATGGAGAATATCAATGTTGAGATGAATTGACTAGACTGATTTCACCATAGGATTCAAGATTATTTTAGTCTTTATGTAAATAAGAAAAAACTTGTGTAGAAAAAACTCAGATATTGTAATCAAAAGAAATTTTTTATGGAAATTTATTATATTTTCCCATAATATCACTCAAAATTAAACATTTCAAAGAATTCAAGGATGCAATACAAGAACATTTTTGTAAGGATACTCAAACTGACCACCTTTAAGCTCCAATAATGGAATAAGAGAAGGTTTCTTTTTAACCCTCCAAGAAAAAAAAAGTTAAATATTAATGAGAGGAAAGAAGAATTTTACTTTTCAAGGATATTGACTAGAAAAATCTTAAAGGGACTCCAACTTTTTGCTAGAAACACGAATTTGGAAATTACTGATAAAGCATGGGATAAACTATGAGTGAATAAAGCTTGCCACAATGAAAAATGATTTTTATTGTTGACTGCCCATTGGAATATTCTACATTAGGAATCTTAGTAGACAAAGATAGCCTTTACAAGCCATTTGCAATGCTCTCTTTGAAATATCATACAAGTTAAAATCCATATGAAATTTTACATATTAGTAAAAATATATTATATATTCTTATATATGAAAACGACTAATAAACATTAGTCCCAAGGCTTTTATCTTGGATTTTATGCATATCACATTGATAATAATAATTTCATTACATTCTCTTCATATTTTTCACTGGTGTGGACAAAAAAAAATTCCTAAAGAAAAAAATAGCCCCAAACTCTACTATATGATGAAGTTTTCTCTATTTTTTAATAGGCTTCTCAAATTTTAAAAAAAATGTGACGATCAAGTCAGAGGAAAATGTAAGTTGGTTAGGTTGAACACATGTTCATTGTAAACTATATATGTGGTTGTGTTTGTTGACTCAATTAATAAAACTTTAGTTGATTGTCTTTTTGCCAACAAATTATATCTTTATTTGAATTTTACAATTAGTTTTCCATATAATTATAAGTTTCTAAAAAGATCTAATGGAATAGCTAGTTGATTTACCTTTGCATGGTGATTTTTCTAAAGATTAGTCAATTGAATTATGTCTGTTTTCTAAGATTTGCTATGATATTGTAGAATTTTTTAGGGGTCCATCTTAAACTTACCTCTAGCTCACAACAATTTATTGAGCAGTTATAAACATTCTAAAGAAACACACAAGTTTATATTTGGACACACACTGAAATACATCGATTCACATGTTATTGGTGCTTCACTAATCACTAATGGTTGATATTTTGAATATTATTTTTATATAGGATTTATACAAATACCAAGATAATTCCATTATTCTATGATTTACATCAAACCCCAAAACATATCTTGTTACAGTTTCTATTTTTTAGACACCATATCTCACTTAAGACAAGGAGGGTTATTTTTTTTGTTTTATAGTTGATTAGAAAAATATATGTGTTAGGTTTTTCGAAACTAGAACAAAAAAAAATGCAGTCATAAAAAAATAAAAACGGACCTATTTGTAATGTTATCTAGAGCGTCTGGGCCACGTCCGGATATCCCATGCATTTCCCAAAAAGTACATAATTCTTTGGAAAAAATTCCATTTTTCCATTAGTTTCTAAGTTAGCTTTGTCTTACACATGAATGTGCATTTCTAATAATAGATCCCGACAATAATCACTATATATTGTAACATTCAAGATACAATTATGCACGTTAGATTTAATCTCTCTTTGGTGGTTTTCAAATTAATTAATTAGGTGTACTTTATTGCTATGCATACTCAAACTTTATTAGTTAATTCTTATAAGTATTTATATTACAATTTAATTAAAATCAATTTATCTATACCACTTTTTGGGGAGGTTGTGTTGTCTTGCACACAACCTTCTTGATTCAACCTTGCTCAAATGTAAATTAAATTGATTTTTATATGTTCTATTCATTGCATGTTCTTATATACAATAGCACTATCTTCATTGTGTTTGATTCTAAACCCTACATTAACTTTTCTAAAAAAATCAAGCCCTAGGGCATTCATATCGTGCACATTTTCATGTTTTCATTTTATGCCGCCAAAATTGTGTGTGTGTGTGTGTGTGTGTGTGTGTGTGTGTGTGTGTGTGTGTGTGTGTGTGTGTGTGTGTGTGTGTGTGAGATTGCAATTAGAAAATGTGCTAGGATTTTTCAAGAACCTATTGATTTTATTGAAATTCCTCAAGTTAATTCTATATCTAACTTGAAAAATAATATTGAATCAAAAAATCTAGTGTTTTATTCTAAAAATTGTACTTTTATGTTGTAAATTTTGAGAATGGTGTGCCTTTGAATGATAATGTTATGAATGGATCATAAGTTGATAATGATCAAGAAGAAAAACCCCATCCCTTCACAAATCCTTACTACTGTCTCAATACTTAAAATTTTATTTTAAAATACCCCTTGTATGATCGCACGTGGTATTTACCAGTTTATTAGGGTGACCCACACATGCATCTAATGGAACTAGGTTGTTAGATAGAGCAGGACGGTGCCTTAAGTTAGTCAATTTATGTATAAACGTGATATATGTTAGAATAAGTGTCAAATGTCATATCATAGAGTTCTCTGACAAAATTTCGGGTACTAAAAAATAAAATGTCACATTATAGTAAAGTTTTTATTGCGTCAAAGACTAATTGCCATTAAGGGTTAGCTTGGAAACTAATTTAGTAATATTATGTCTCCCTTTTTATTTTTTGGTTACTGTGTCTATTCATAATAATTTAATTTCACAACAATACGTATGATTGTTAAGAGTTACAAATATTACCCTCTTCTCTCCATTATTACTCATCGAATTTATCAGTTCATATATCTTTCTTTTCTTTCAATCCTATTCAAATAGGGACATATTTTTTCATCTTATTTCCTTCCTCGTCTTCCTCAAGTTATTTAAGGTAAGAAAAATAATTGTGTTCTACTGAACTTTTGGTTCATAAATTTTAGTAATATTGGTTTAGTTATCATTTTCATGTTGTTTTGTGACTTATTATTATTTTTGAAGGGAGAAGTGGTGTTTCTACTATGATGATTACGTTTAAAAAATGTAAGAACTCACTGTGATCACTCTAAATGAATATTAAATAGCCATTGTTATCTCATACAATATTCCATATAATGCCTCTACAAACCTTGTCAATTGTAGCTCCCTCGAAATGGTTGGGTTGATTATAAAGTCTCTATGGTTTCTCAATTTCAATTTTTGTTGCCTAGAAATGGTCAGGTCAAATTTGGGGCCACAACTGAATGCGAAGGCCAACTCTCATATAATGGAGCAAAAGTCATGTTGCCCGCAATGCTCTCTTAGTTTTCTTTCAATGCCTAAGATTTGTACACCCTCATCTTCATGTGAGGATACAATTTTTCCATCATCATATCTCCGTACAAAGGCTTGGTCAAAGGCATATACATGGATTGCATCCATGTTTTGAACTTGACTAGATTCTTACCTTTTTTATGTGAAAAACATGGCTATGTCATGGCTTATAAGATCATATTCTTTACCTTTAGCATGACTAAATATCGATGCATGAGATCTTATAAAATTTTCTAGACGTGCAAACATACTAGTTTCTTTGGTCACTATAAGCATCTTTTTCTTATCTTAGAATTATTCTTATGGTGATTCTACCAACCTCATTACATTCTTGGGAGATGACCATCTCATCAACTTATACACTCATTCGCAATAATAAAGTCTTTTTACTATACACATCCATGATTTAAATACCTTTGGGTGTTACACTCCAATAGTATTTTAAGATTATGTCCATTGATGGAAGCAGTCATTAAATTTGAAGGGCTGGTCAGAATTTTATTTTGAAGGGAAAATATTTGACTAGCCCTTCCATGATGAAAAGTATTGAATTAATACTTAACACTTCACATGGCAAGGATAAATCACGTTTACATGTCAAATCCATTCACTACAAAGGGTTGTAATATTGCATGCCAACAAAAATTTGCTTCATACTCTCAAATGACATGTCTTTGACACCCATATACTTCAAAAAAAATTGTGTAACACACTAATCTTTTAGAACCTTTCTATAGCTGCACATTTATCGTTGTAACTTGTATATATTCGTAGGAAGCGTGATATTCATGAACTTCCCATACTCCATATTCCCACAATTTAGACAGTCTTATGGCTTAGTTGGAAAGATTGAAGTATAGTAATTTCAAAGTCTTTATATGGCCTAATTGGGAAGATTTAAGAATTATAAGTTCAAGGTCTTGTACGAATTCAAGGAAACTTTCTAGATCTTTTTCAACTAATAATAGGACAAAAATTAATAGTCTAAAATAAATATATACACAAATTTGATAGGCGAGACTTTACATCCACTATTTTTTTTTTGTGTGTGGTCATTGTTGCTACTTTTAATTCTATAAACTATTGGCTTTGTGGATGATATTAAACTCGATCTTTCTTTTATTTATTTAATTCCAAATATTTATTTTAAGAAGTAAAGAGTATAGAGAATTAAAAGAAGTACATGTTAGCAACAAATGATTGTATGAGATCCAATACTCTAGAATAGGTGAATTAGGATTTTTATGGGTTTTCTCCAACCATGATAAGGATAAGCCTTATAGTTATCACGTTTTCAAGAGGCATGTTTGATTCACATATTTATGTTTGACTCTAATTTTTAGTATTAAAGTCGATAGAAAAAATTGGACCTATTTTAATAATAGGGATTCTCATTTCGACATCCTCTCCTATAACCTTCTTTGCTCATTGGAATGCCCACTCTTAAATTCTTTATATAATTCACTTCATTCTTATTTCAACCCTATTAAACACACCTTAAATTATTTATAACATAGAAGTCCTCACATTTAAGGGAATAAACTTAGTTAATATTATTTAAGTAGAAATAAAGTTTATCATTTGAAATTTTTTATGTGATTTTACAATCAAGAGTTGAATCTAGTAAATCTCCTAAATTGATGAGTTATCATTTCTATTATAAACAAATAAATAGAAAAGTGAACTTTACCAAATTTACAAGGCGTTACTTTAACAGTAAAACAAAAATTTCAAAAGTTTTACAAAATAGTTTTTCAAAAACAAAAAACCATAAAGAATCGCAAGCAAAAATGCCCGGGACGGGTGTTAAATCCCATTTCTTGTTGATGGCCATTTTTCCAAACAGCCCTTCTTTTGACAATTTGAAAAAAATATTACACTTAAAATTTGTCAAATGATTTATAAGTTATGAATTTTTTTTTACGGGAAGATTTTGACCTACCCTTTTCTGACGGGTTTGAAGCCCTCGGACGAGTTGTGGCGGGTTAAATTTTGAACATTGGATGGAAGTGCAGTGGTTAGTTGTAGATCATAATTTGTGTCAGCACAAGTATTACTTGTAATCAAATTACCAAATACACGAAAACATTTAATACATGTATTACAATTGTTTTGCGTTATAAGTAATACTAATCTAAATTGAGGTGATTTCAAGATATGCACAAAGTAAATTTTTATTTTGTTTAGATGATTTGAACATTGAACTATTTATTGGGTTATGTTTTATGTGTGATTTTTCATGATTAAAGAATATTTATGTAAGAACTTATTTTCTTATTTCATAATATACCATGTAATTGGGAATGAAAATATCTTGACATTCTTTTTTATTAAGAGTCAAAATAGAGGATTTATTAGGAAATAAAATACTTCAATTCTATTTTATATTTTTATATATTAATAAATTTAATTATAACACATAAAATGTTTGGTTGTTTAAATGGAAACGACATAATATTAATGATAATCTAAACTTATTTTTGAAAAGACAAATCAATTATTTCATGCAAAAATTAATTTTCAAAATCATCATTTTTAAAATATACTTTGTTTGATTAGTTCTATTAATACAATTTAATTTATATAAAAATTAAAATATCTCAAACAATTTAAAGCAAAGGAAAGTCTTTTTATAATCTGTGAGGGATGACTTGATCTGATCTCAGATTTAAAATTCAAAATAATCGGAGGTGCTGTAAAAACAGTGTGGTGTTATCTGGATATTAAAGTGGAACGGAATACTCAACAGCTGGAATATTCTGCTCAATTAGGAATATGCTACTAATTTTTATAACTTATCTTAGCAGTATGGCATTGTTTCAAATTCACATTCGTAACAAGACATTAACATTAATCAAAATAACTGCATTATCAATGTGTTGAGATGGCCGAGTTGGTCTAAGGCGCCAGATTAAGGTATACCTTGACTCCACAACTAGCAATAGTTTCCTGGTCTCGCAAGAGGCGTGGGTTCAAATCCCACTCTTATCATTAAATTTTTGCTTTTTGGATTCACACGACTTGAATTTTTTAAACAGAAGTTTTGTAGTCAAATGGTTCAGTGTGGCGGTATAATTTGTGCTTACGCTTTCCATCATCTAATTTTATTTTTATTATTGGTGTTTTTTGTGAGGCCAGCATATACGTCGGCAAGTGGTCGTGCCTCACCTTAAACATTGGAATAGAGTTAGGTCAACTGACAATGTATAATTACGAGAAAAATTCTATTATATTTCAATACTGAAATTAGACGATCGCGATTATCATCCGTAAGCCCCTAGCCTATAGTGGATGCCAACAAGGAATGGGATAGTGTAGCGGTTTTTGCTTACAATTGGTCATGAAATAAAGAGTGAATCAGAGTGCCATATTACTGACAGCTAGCAATTTATGATGTGTAGGTAGCATTAGAATTGTTTGGTGAGATAATGTTAGCCTGGTCTCTTCACATGGACTCCTACTGGATACGAGGTCCCCGACAGAGAGTATACATCGAACGTGCATGGGTCAAGATGCGAGAGGTCATGCATAGGGATGGAACGCCTAGAGATAGCAATGATTGTAAGCCCACCGTTTTCTAAGTTACTTCGATGTCTTCACTGAGAGATTGCGATTTTCCAAAGTAAGATTCTGTGATTTGTGGATTGTTAGAGCCCAAGTCATTTTGAGAGGAAGTTATCTACAATTTCCTCTTGAAATAGGAGGGATTGGAACATTTGATGGGTTATTTGTGTCCCAACAAGGTCCAATGTATTTGTCAAAATCGACCGCAACAAAAATTGGAAGCTCTAGTAGGGATGAGGAGTATGTCCTCTAGATGATGTCAACATTCTCTCCGATTGCACAATTGACCAATCCAACTTCAACCCACAAATTTGTTGTAAGCATAATTTTATGATTTTTACAAAGAATAATTTTATGTTGGAGTTGATCATCATCGGCGTCTCCTAAAATGTTGTGCCTAGTGACATTTGTTATACACCGTTCCACATGAAGGTTTAAAGATTTTAGCATGTGAAGGTTATGTCGATCGACCAGTTCATTTTTTGTGAACAAATGTGGCGCTGATGCGAAACCTTGAAGCTCTTATTTTGATATGTGTTTATCAGTGTGTGCCATATCTAGGCTTTTCCAGCTCTTCAATAAGAGGATAAGTCAATCGTGAATGTGAAATCCGAAGTTCACGAAACTAAAATTGCTGCACCAAGTTGGCACCTTGCTTGGCGAAATATTGTTTGGCTAATGTGATGGCTGCATAGAAATATACTCCAAAGGTTGGCTCCATATGAGTGACCTGCATACAAAGGAATTTCTTTGATAGGAGGCAATTGACGAAGGTCACCAACGAGAATTACACATCTCTTACCAAAGATGTGTTGTTTTTGAAATGAGCGAAAAGCTCGCGGATCTTTGCCCATAGTAAACAGAATCTGCCGCTTCTAGATTGGGCCCAATGAAACTCGATTTCATCAATTAGCATATCTGAACATGTTGCAGCATTCCTTAAAGTTAGACAAATCTTGTCCGCCTCCAATGGTTTTATTTCTTTGATAGGTATGGACTCTGCAATAAGTCTCTATGTACAGTAGATGTTGAAATATTGAGGTTGTCACCGACCTTTTGGTGCAAGCAATAGAAGTGTTGATTTTGCTTCATTGTTTATGGGAGAGAGTACCGATCTAATTACATTAATGAGATATGACTTCCTTGTTCCAATTTGCCTTGAATTATCTTTCGAAAGGAAGTTGGTTTTTGTGCATGAAATGTTGAAGAGCGAGTATCAAAAGAAGAAGTTGTTAAGGTGAGAAATTTGAACTAGGATGGGCATGCTAGAATGTCCATTACAGGCTATCAGATGCCTTATGCACCTCTCGGGGTTTATCCTTAATGAAGGAAGCAACAATTCGTCCTATAAAGTTGGAGAAGTCCAATTTTCTTCCTGAATCTGTGGTTGATGTTCGAATTCGCGAGGGATGCCCCAATATATTAAGGTTATATACGTCCATGTTGTTAGTTCCTTGGAGCTGAGAACGAATAGCCGCATGTGAGGTCCAACTGACAGCCGTAGACTTGTGTTTTCTTCATCATTGGAACGTTCCTTTCGCACACATGGCATGATCTAAATCCAAGGAAGTATGATCATGACATGAAAAGGATGGTAATTTTTTTGAAACAATTCCCAATTTGAAATTATTTTCTCTGGAGAGATGCCTATGTTTGCTACAATGTTGCGAAAAAGCTTGTATAAAAAGAGTTCACTCCAACAAAATGTTTCAAAATGTGACGACTCACAAGCAGAGATCCTAAAAAATTTAGGAAAGACACAAACAATTACAAGCATTGAACGTATCTTCCATTTCCCCCTTTTCGTAACTTGTTATAAGACCAAGTTCAAGTTGTTTCTCTAAGTGGCATAGATTCCATTGTTGCAGGTTATACCCTATAGGCATCAATGAGCTGAGATGAATCTTGAGAGTAAGTGTCAGATTGGATGACCCTCCTTGAGACTTTCTTACCAACATTTAAGGAAACAAATGAGCGGCTACAAAAAACAAGAGGCAAATTGAGGAGCACATGGAAAGTTTATTGTGCACTAATATCATGCTCGGCGACGCTTTCAATAAGCATTTTTCGGAAGGCTAAATCTCTCAGATGGTCATCAATGAAATTGCTACAAATTATGGACAACATTTGATGGTATGTTTCAGATCGTCGTTCTGTTTTGGAAGCATATTTTGCCATGTATTTTAGAACTGGATGGTGGGAAAGCACTAGTTAATAGTCAACATTGGTTCTCCATATGGATAACATTTTTTGGTTGTGGATGTTAAACCTGTCATCATTTCTAAAAGGAAGGTATTTTACTTTCCCATTTGCTTCGCAAAATAGTGTAGATTCTTTGCGCATCTCCCAGGGGGCATTGTAACGATACTATAAACCTGCATTTTTTCCTCAAACACATTTGTTCTGAGCATTTGGTGTGTCGTTGAACATGATTAAGATTCAAGATAAGAGAGATGATTAGAGGCAAGTATTTTTGTTGTGTTTAAGAGGAAAGGGTCATCTTGTATGGGCCAATGTATATGATGCGATTGTTGAAAGACGCCTCGAGGGTTTCATGCAAAAACATATCTATCAAAGTATTTTTTGTGCCTCTACACTTTCTGGGTCATCCCAGTCCATTGTTTCTATATTGGGTGCATTTTGAAGCCACAAAAATCCATGCACATGTGTGGATCCTCTATGTTGTCATTTGTATCTGTCAAAAGAAAGGATTCAAATTACTAGGCATGAAAATAGAAGAGGGCAAGGGAAAATGGAATGAAGATTTTTACTCGTACCAATACTCATTTTCCCCAAGAGGTTTCAAGAGGACCTCTTCATGAAATATTGTGAAGTGTTGATGTAAGTAAGTGGAGACACAATTAGCATTGGAAATAATGTTTAGGGTTCTCCATTGTTGAGCATATCTAGTGTCGAATGGGGGTTTTCCAGATATTGCATTATGAAGGTCCGGCCTTTTGTGTCTGTTGCACTGAGAGTAAAGAACAAAGTGTGGGGGATAATTTTTCTATCATATCAGATAACTCAGTTCTATTACAAGACCAAAAATAACACGTTCCTTTAATATTGGTGCTAAAGCGCATCAGACTATCTAAGAGGGCATCATTTGGGAAATTATGAAGTCTATGGTGAAGATCTGCTATTGTTGTGGGCAAGTCATGGTTGAGGTCTTGTTTCATGAATACGGATGTTGTAGCCTGATGTTTGTGCCATATTATGAGGTTAAGAAAAAAATTATCTAAATCGTGGATGGGAACCAAAGCGGCCATCATGATAGTGCATCGAATGTAAAGCATATTTATGAAGTTGCACCTGTTTCATGTGAGGCTCTTTAAACATGGCTTCTCCTATTGTGAACGAAGTTGGAAAGGCCATTGAGAAAACCCCTTGTGTGTTTTATTCATCTACTGGGGAAAGGCCTAGCTCTGGCCTAGCCAATGTGATCGGGGAGTTGTTTTTGGCCACAAGAAGGAATCGTTGAATCTCTTCTTGCTCATTACCTGTATTTGCATTCGACAGAACAAAAGATGATATAAGGCCGACCATATTTGACAATGCACAAGGTTCTATGGTAGGTAACTATGAAGCATCTTCATGGGGTTCAGGAATATCTAGTGTAACATTATTCAACAAGGAGGAAGCATTTGTTGGGTCAAAAGGCAAAGAGGAAAGAGCATCACTATCCAACAAAACATCTTTGTAGCATGGATCATGAGTTATTTTATATTGCAATGCAGTCTAGACATGTACTCTAGTAACATAGAAGTCATACTTTGTTTGGTGTGGACCTTTTCATTGTATAAGCAAGATGTTTAATTCTCCAAGGCAATGTGAAATGTATTTCGCAATGGAGGAGATGTTTTGTGGGAAGTTGATGGTGTGACCTGTGTATTTGTATTGGCCTCCGCGAGCTTGACTAACATGTATAATAGGATTAACTATTGTAATTAGTATTTCTTCAACTTGTGTCAATGACTATAAACAAGATGGTTGACATCTTGGGTCCATGTTGTTCCATGAAGAGAATCGATTTCCATTTCTTTTAAGATTACATCTACTACAAGTATGCATTCCTCCAAAATTTCTTGTTGTCATGTCTGGGTAGTTTTCTAAACAAATGGAATAGGTATTGATTTTGGAAAAAAGATCAATTCTTTTATGAAACATGTGTTGAGTTGCAGAAAAGGATGTGGATGTTGGGCATGAGGGTTGTTGCAGGGATTGGAAAATAACATGAGAGGATGTTTTTGGTTCTTGTGGAACAGGAAAGTGAAATGGTTCCGAAGGAAAGGTGCTATGATGGATGATATTATTGTTATGAGGCACACAAAAGGGTTTATGTGAGAAAGGAATTCTTAAAGAGTAGGAAACATCTGAAATGATGTAGTTACTAAAGATATTGTGTTGGATGTTATTTGTAAGTTGTGGATGGGTCGAAGAAGATAAGGCAAAAAATCAGCTAGTAGAAGGGGGTGCGTTCAAGAAATTGGATTTTTATTGTAGGTTATTTGAAGGTTGACAAGCAAGGGGTGGCAAGGAGTTGTAATTAGGAACGGTTGTGAAATTTTTGGTGTGGGTTAACATCGCATGATGAATTCTTTCTGAGGTTTCTTTACAGGCATGATAACGACGACGGTGTTGTTCATTAATGTTTGCTCTATTACGAGTGTAATGTTCACGCCTTTGTAGCCTTTTTTGAAGGTTTGGCATAGTTGGTTTGTAATTTCTTGGCAATCGGTTACTGCCAAAAAAAATGAAGTGGAAGGGGTAAACAAGGATGACCTATTCAAAAAAGTACATTTGCAAGCATGTTGCTAGCAAAGGAACACAGCTAAATTTTTCAAACATAACAAGCGAATGAAAAAACTAATATTGAGATTTATGTAACACAATGCAACTAAAATCCATTCCATATGTGTAAGTTCATGAAAACTTTTGAATTTCACTATAAATAAAGACATTTGTTTGCAGATATTACAAGCATTGCATGGTTTAGTAACGTTTCTGATTAAAGTGTTGTACAAGAGAGACGTTCTTTTTTGTTATACATATTTTTTGCTTCCATATTTGGTGAGGCCAAATAAGGTTGCAGATCTGACGAGGTGATGAAATACTGCATGTATTTTCAAGCCAATTATTTTTAAGCATATAAAATAAAAAGGTATTTCCAAACATAACAATATTAGAACATGTCGTGTTCTATACAACATTGCACAAGTGCATATGTTTTTTAATATCTGGTTTTGAAGGTTTGCTCTGGCAACAATGTAAAGCATCAGGAAATAAAATGTTCCTATTAAAAAAAAATTCCAATACATAATGCAACGCAATGCGTAAAGACATTCCATGTTGAGGAGAAATAACATTTGTGCAAGTTTTCTTCCGTGGAAACCAACGTTGGCACTAAATAGGAAAACAACAAAAAATAACATTAGATGACTAAAAAAATTTATAAACAATTCCAACCGCAACAAAGAGTATGAATCTATTTAAGAATTTTATTTCTAGGTGGAAGAACAAAAGACGAAATAGGAGGTCTATTTATTTTTTGGCAAGCGGCTTTAAAAACATTTGCGCAGTGCAATCTACCGCCCAGCTTGGAATAGATCAATGTGGTCTCATAAGGGAACCAGTCCCCTCAACACACAATGATTCTTAGCTTTGACAAAGGCGCACGCCCTCACATGCGGAAAAAAAAATGATATAATGTAAAGCAATAGAAATTCTAACTATCGAAAACAAATGAATAGTTTACAATTAGAGGGCAAATTATTGTGATAATGTAAGCGGCAACCACATGTAGAATAAAAATGTACGTGCAGCTAGCTAAGTTTACGAATTAATAACTAGAAATTCAAAGGGAAAAGAAAAAAAAAGCAGGATATTGGTTTTTAAAACATCAAATAAGGATGTCAAGTGAGACGGTCTGCACTAACTGAGTAAAGAAAAAATGTCACAAAGCGGAGAGACTATAAACTTACCAACGGCCTTATGCAGACTTAATCCTCAGTATGTTCCGGGTAAAAATCTTTTAAAATGCTCTGTTTTTCCCCTGGCATACAATAGTAAAAAAACAACACATAAATATTCCACTATCATCACAAGATTTGTATAACTGGAAAAAAAAATTCGCAAACACAGCGCTTACCTGCAGCCATTTGCGTATCGACATATACATAGACATACAGAATACAACGACACATAACAGGATAGAGATTAGTGGAAGCAGGTAAGGATGAAAGTTTTTTTTGGGGAATCACCTCATAAATAACTAAGACTGCTAAAGATAACGATACATGAACTACCTTTTTTTGTTCATGGAATTTGAGAAACTGGGTAAGTATGGGTTTAACAGTAATGCTTCGTAATTTCCAAGAAAAACGTGCCATTCACGAATCTGTACTCTATGCCAAGCAAAATGTTTCATTCACAAATTTGTGCTTTGTTAAATGGCTCAAAACAGGCCGAATAGGAATAGAATTAATGACGCAAAGTCAAGCAAATAATGCATATTTTACGTAAAGACTTTGTATAACAAATAAATTCAAGAAATGAAAAAAAATCAAGTGGTGATGTGAAATCGACCTAATTGTTGATGCAATTGGCATGCCATGTATAGCATGGAGATAAATGCCCACTACAATAATTTACTGAAATATGGGAAAAACAAATTGGAAATGGTGCACCTAATTTTCTTGAAAACTATGAGAAAGCCTTTGTAGAAAGTCAAATTCATATAGCCTATGCTAAATCATCCATGTATTTATCAGTACAATATTTAACAAAAAATAATGAAGGCTATATAAAAATATGATGTAATATAAAAAGATTCTAATTAGGGAATGTCCTAAATATATTATGTAGTGGGAACGAGTGTTACGCATTAGGTAGGTCTCACAAAGACAACACGTAATTTCCTTGTCTATAAGAGCAAATTCTTATCGACCTTGGTTCATAGAATTTGGAGATCAAATAGGTGGAATATATGCCCCTTTTGAGATGTGGAACAAACTTGTAAAGCACATATCTTAAAATAAAGGGTTACCTGTATTAGGTATAAGATAGGGGGAAATAACATCAATCTCTAACAAAGTAATATCTCATTTAAAACCACGTATATAGTAAGAAAATTTCCCCACACATGTTTCTGATGTAATCTATATAACACAAACCTAGTATACCCCATGTGGGTGATGTATAATCAATGTAATCCTAAGAGCGACATGTCTCTTATGGGAAAAATATACGCAATGTAGTCGTATGTATCCTATACATACCTATGTGTGAAAGGTATACTTAATGTAATCATAGAAAGAGGATACCGAATATAGTCAAAATATAGGAAATATATCATAAAGAGTGGTATGCCCATATGTGGGAAACATATAATCAATGTGACATCAACTATTAAAAGATATATCAATGTAAAACACAAGCATGTGTCCTTTACCCTAATAAATGCATGACATGAATCATGGAAATGTAGAAAAGTAGTAAAATGAGATGAAAATGATATAGATCATGGTACCACATGATACACAAAACACCTAACAAAGCTCAACATGGTAAGAACATGTCGAACATATTAACATTGAAGAAAATATCTCAAAAATATCAATCATGGGGTAGACATATAAGATAGGGGGGAAAATTATCATTATAAAATTCCATTACAAAATAAATACACATTAGGCATGTTGGAGTCATATAATTCACATTGAAGACACATAAAATACGTTGTAAACATGTCACCTATGTGATGAAACATGGAGAAAACACGTTGAAGACATGAAAAACATGGCTCATACAAGCCATGTATATGACCAAACGTGGAGCAAAGACTATAAGCATGGATATAAAAACCACATTGAAGACATACAATATAAAGAAATACACATTGTATCGATCATGGATGTAAATAATCAACTAAAGTGCAATAATATAAAATAAGACTATAAGCATGGATATAAAAACCACATTGTATCGATCATGGACATAAAGAATCAACTAAAGTACAATCATGATTGAGATAGAACCTAAAACAAGACAAGGAAATCCCTAGAAATACCCTAGAGTTATCTATAATAAAAAATGATACATTCCCTCATCGTAATGAGAATCCATATTTATAATATTATAACTTGTAAAGAAACCAAAGTTTATACCAATCTTACACATAACTAATCAGAAGTCATGATGAGATGTTATCCAAAGTGTTACCAAAATGAAAAATCATATAACCTCGAGTGAAAACATATCCAGTTCAAGTACCTATGGTGCCCCTTAGATACTAGCATGCATGATATAGACCACGCACAATATTATTGACGATAATATCTAGAATTTGATGGTTTTTTCCTAGATGGACTTTCAGAGCACCAAAGGTTTTGTACTTGATGATTGTCTCCTAAGCCCATTTATATATATTTTGATCCTCTTGCACACAACCACATTATAGATGTACATGGTAGATCATTCCATTTGACCTCTCTTTTTACTTAGTTATATTCTTAGACTATTTGTTTACTCTACTTTAGATTTATTTATTCATTTACTCTACTTTAGATTTGATTTGAATTGTTTATATTTTGTATTCTAAAATGCATATAGTTCTTAACTATTTTATGTTTTTGTGTAAAATTATTAAAATGTGTTGGTGAACTCACATGTTGTTGGGGTTTTATGCTAGTCTTATCAAAGGTTTCATTTATTCACTTCTTAAGATCTAATTTTGGATTGATCCCAGATTTTTAGGGTTTCTAAAAAACACAGTCCAACTCCTATTAGTGGTTGTGTCTTACCTTTCTTAGTTCTTATACATTTAAATTTTAT
Organism: Taxus chinensis; assembly: GCA_019776745.2. Classification (NCBI taxonomy): domain Eukaryota; kingdom Viridiplantae; phylum Streptophyta; class Pinopsida; order Cupressales; family Taxaceae; genus Taxus; species Taxus chinensis. The sequence goes on along the minus strand of CM034151.1, from coordinate 224,958,001 downwards.
GCCACCTAAGAGAGTTAGCTCCCTTTCACCTATTACATACAATGCTAGGTTGATCGGTGTTATTATCGATAATACTTAAATAATTCTAATATAGCCTCGTGAATTTTTATAAAAGAAAATAAACATTGATGAATTGTGTGCTTCTTCATTGGATGTAAATGTTAATAATAATGAAAATAGTGGTAATGCTTTCATTTTTGGTGATCCTATTTTTTGAAAGTGTAAAGTGGCATATGATACCCAACCTACCCCTATTGTGACCATTATAGATGAATATACATAATATCTTGGGTTATACTCTCAAGAGTTAGATGTAAAGATACATGTCCCGAGGAAATAAAATGAAAGGATAACTAAATAAACCACATCTGAAGATGCTAATTAGGTACCTTTGAATGATATTAATTCAACTTATAGAGGCTTATAACCTACATTAGATATGTCAGTTGATATTTATATAACACCCACTCATGTGCCTACACTTTTGGTTTCACAAGTGATGCTTGCACCTACTATTCCTACTATAGTGGCACCTCAACCTACTCCTCATACTCATATGGGTGTTCTATGTGATCTAAAACTTCAATTATTCCACATAAACCTTCATCTATTGTCACACCTATATGGCATAAATATGTTACACATAACACCTCACATGTTGTTATAAATATTAATCAAGATGTTTATGCACAACAAATTTTAGATAGCCAAGCACAACTTGATTAAATTCAAAAATGATATAATAGATCGGGTCATACAACAAGCTTCTCAACCGTGTTACATCACCTATTTGTTCCATAAATATTCAATTATTCCCTACCTACATGTTGTGGCACCACATCTTACGACATTCGATGGTAAGATCGATCTTAAGCAATGCTTTAAAAACTTGCACACAACATGCCTCGATTATGTAGGTAATGATAGACTATTGACCAATATTTTCCCATGGATACTTAAATACTATGGTTTAAATTAGTTTTACAACCTTCCATAGGGTTCAATTCATGCGTTTAATCCTTTGGACAATAGTTTCTTTGCTTAATTTTCAATAAACATTTGTTAAAATGTCTCTTTTGCTCAAATTTCCCAAACTTAGATAAGGACCTGATAAATTTATTGGTGATTATATTCTCTTATGTAAGAGTATGCTTTCCCAAATGTCACATAACATGAATGATAATACATTACAAGAATTATTTGTTTCAAAGCTTGATTCCATCCTTTAGATTTTATTACTATTTCATAAATAACAATCCTTCAACAATCTCCACCATACAACTAAGTTAAATGAGATAAAGCTCATCGATACAAACCAGATAAAATTTGGAAACAATCCTCTTGCATCATCCAAAGATAAATTTCAAAATAACCCAGCTTTTGAGGATAAGATTAATAATTCTAAGAATGGGGCCAAGAAAATGGTCAATCCAATCATCACACTAACCAAGAAGATTTTTCAATTCCACTCCCAAGTGAAAATAATATGCACATCTATCCCAACCATATTGTAAAGTAATTCAATTATTACTTTAATGCAATGTTTTCTCTTTACTTCCACGAATGGATCTCGATGCATATATAACATTGTCTAAGAATTGTGATCCCAACTTCTATTGTGAATATTACATGTGTTTATAACATTCAAATAATTGATGCTTTGGTCTACACTATAAAATCCAATACCTCATGCACGGAAAAAATATTGAGTTATGAAATTTAAACACACGTGTAAATAAATCAATAGTGACACTTAATCAAAAACTCAAGATGTCTAAGGATACTCTCCTTAAACGTGGTACACAGAAAAACAAGAAGAGTGATGAAGTACATGTGGCCTATCATATGACACCTCCACTTGTTTCATATGTTACTAAAGCTAAGGATCTCACGTTATTAAGATCTGAATCGACATATTACTAAATATGAACATAGAATGTCCTACTATTACATTTGAGGAGCATAAGATGTACCTAGTAATGATTCCTTTGGAAAACCTTTATCCACAAATGTTTTCATTTATTTACATTCAATATGATAGATAATTGATCAAGAAAGTACATTTGCATTATGTCAATATTCACTAGCCTCATGTACACACATATTGATTCAGTAGGTACGATGACTATAATAAACTATTTTGATGGACAACACCAAAGCTCCCTTAGGATATTGTGTTACCACTTATGGTTAGACTTAATACACTAGCCATGTGGCTCTTAATTTTATAGAAAACTATATATTTGACATGTTACTCAGATCATGTAGAAACCTAAATTTGGCAATTTATCATTTGATAATGACAACTTTGACTTCATTTGTAGATCATGATTTACGTGCACATGCCAAGCCTCGGTTAATTATCCTTACCTATCTTACATGACTCGTTTCTCTATTCACTCTACTTGGTTTCTCACATAAATAATTACATTAATCTACAATAGTATATTCCTCTCAAGAATATTTCCCAAAAATTTCAAGAACCCCATAAACTGCATGTATGGGACCATCCACGTGGGACTGAACCATCCAATGGTTTGATTCAAAGCTAATTGTTTCATCCCTAGCCATCATGTGGTTACTTTTTTAATTTGATAGCTTTGTGGTTTGGTTCATATCCTATAGTCAACCTTAATGAAAAATTTTACCTATGAAATTCTATATAAGCATGTCTAATTCACATATTTACCCCACCTGGCACTTTCATGAGCATATGCATAAAATACATTGCAAAACCACTCCAAGCTCTCCTAAATTCTTTCAAAGCATCATCTTATCATAGGAGCAAGCCCACATAGGCTTGAAGCACACCTATTTTGTAGAGTCATGGTTCTCAAGTTAGATACCTCACAAGACAAGTCAAGCTAAGCACACCAAGATGTTGTTTATCATTTTCAAGTGATTCAAGTTTCCAAACTAGTTGTATCCATATAGATATCACATGTTAGGTGGTGAACTATGTGTGGTTTGAGGTCTCTTCATAATATTTCTAATGTAAGTAGTGTATGGATTACACTTTAACCCAACCACTAAACTTTTTTCAGGGTGTTACCTATTTGTTCCATAAATATTCAATTATTCCCTACCTAAATGTTGTGGCACCTCAACTTACGGCATTCAATGTCAAGGACGATCCCAAACAAGAAATTCCATGTAGCATACTTCGATTATGTATGTAATGAGAGACTACTGACCAATATTTTCCCAAGGTTACTTAAATGTTATGGTTTAAATTATTTTTACAACCTTCCATAGGGTTCAATTCATGCCTTTAATCATTTGGTCAATAGTGTCTTGGATTAATTTTCAATAAACATTTGTTAAAATGTCTCTTTTACTTAAATTTCCTAAACTTAGATAAGGACCTAATGAATTTATTGGTGACTATATTCTTTTATGTAAGAGTATTCTTTCCAAAATGTCACATAATATGAATGATAATACATTGTAAGAAATATTTTTTGCAAGCTTGATTCCATCCTTTTAGAAATTTTAATTATTTCACAAATGACAATCCTTCAAAAATATTTGTCATGCAATTAAGTTACATGAGATAAATATCACCACTAAAAACCAACTAAAATATGGAAAAAAATGTTTTTGCATCATCCAAAGATAAATTTCAAAATAACCCACCTTTTGAGGATAAGATTAATAATTCTAAGAATGGGTCTAAGAAAATGGTCAATGGAATCATCACACCAACCAAGAAGATATTTAATTCCACTCCCAAGTGAAAAAAATTTACGCATATATCCCGACCATATTGTAAATTAATTCATCGGTAGGCGTCCACCTTTGAAGATGTCTTGGCTGGAAAGTGTCAATTTCCACAACAGCTTCAATAAAGTTGTCGGATTTAGATATTTTTTAACATATTTTTTTACAGTCCTAAATATTTACTATCCTAGATATTTATAGATTTTAGATATTTCCTATAATAATATATAACAATCTAATTTTCTACTTTAGATTTTTTTTTAGGCTACAACGTTTATCTACTTTTTGGACTATACAATCTTTAAATCAGATTGGTTATTCTTGACCTGGTAATAATAGAAATCATTTCGTAGTTGCAGATTTGTAGAGATGCATAATGCATTCTTTATTTTAAAACAAAAAATAGAGTGTAGTGTTTTACCTGAAGCAGAAAGTTGTAACAGAAACACATCACATAAAAGGAAGAAAAAATTGGAGCATGGTGTACCTGTCGTGATTAATGTCATAGGCACTGAGCGACTTCCTTACCCTTCCTGTGTTCACCTTGTTTGATTCCTTGGACTAGATATGGCAGGGGAGCTATTCACAGTTAAACTTTTTGTTTGATGTCAATTTTTTCAATTACAGAAGGACCTTAGGTTAACTATTTTGATTTATATACTGATTTTCTTTTTTGTTTACATATGGGCTTTATATAAAGGAAGTGGACTAAATTTCCTGAACTTTCCAGATCGGCTAATGCTCTCCATGTTGTAGGTGGAGTTCCCAAGTCCATGACAGGTTCATTTCCATCTCTTTGTTTAGAAATATAGTTTTGCAAATAGGATGTAATATAATATATTCATTCCTATGGCAAGCCAAGTATCCTCATCTGCCTCTTCCCTGAGTTTTGAACCTGAGACCTGCAAGAAAACGATGAAAGAGGGCTCCAAGTGCGGAGTGAAAATAAGCATGATTATTTCAATGGCCTGTTTGAAAGCCGAAGGGCATGCTTTGCAAAGCTAGGTGATAAAAATTAGGAAGGAGGATTAGCACCTGGGGGAGGATTTCAAAGAAGGGTTGAGTCGCAAAGACAGAATCAAAATTTTGTAGACAGCATGTTAGATGGATGATGAGTTTTACAGCTACTCCAGGCATGTGTTTCCGAAGCCGTTGGGCATGAAGGTAGGGGTTAGTTCGGCCTGAGCTTAAAACCCAGGATGTCATTATGGGATATAGCGTATACATGTTCACCTCTTGGTAATGAAATGTGTTTGTACATTAGAAAGGGGATTCCTATGTTTTAAACATGTCTGTATATATTCATATTAGAAGTTGTGTAAAGTGTAGGTCATAATTCTGAGAGGAGATTAGTAGTATATTCCACAGGCTTGTTTCATATGGTGTAAATGTTTACATCAATAAAGCCTTTCACAGGGCTTTTTTTAGTATGCTGCAAAAAATATGTTCCATTTTTCTCTTTGGGGCAGTTTGGGGGAGGCTTTTATATGGGCCATTTTAAACAATAGTAAATACATATCTTAAATTTTTAAATTTTATTTTATTATTTAAAAAAAACATTCAATACCCTAAGAGATCAAAAAAATTATGTGCCTTGTGTAACGTACTACAATTTACACACGTCTACCAGAGCATTTGCAACTGCAACATTTGAAAAAAATCCTGCATTATTTTATACTTTGATGGATGTTGACACCATGTTCCAAAGCTCATATTTTGGCATAGGTTGGGAGTACGCTGTCAAATGTAAACTAAGCGGGTTGGAGACTTGTTTGTTACATACGGAAAAACAATGATTATCTCTTGAAGAAACCCATGTCAAAATAAATATATAAATATTTACATTTTCTCCGACGTAATTTGCAACTCATGTGTAATTTCTAGTTCATTGATTAGTTTAATGCATATTTGTCTCTTTACTTCCACGAATGGATATCGATGCATATATAACATTGCCTAAGAATTGTGACCCCAACTTCTATTGTGAATATTAGAGGTGTTTAGAACATTCAAATAATTTATGCTTTGGTCTACACCATTAAATATAACACCTCATGCACAAAAAATTTGAGTTAGGTAATATAAATGCACCCGTAAATAAATTGATACCGATACTTAATCAAAAACTCAAGATGTCTAAGGATCCTCTCCTTAAACGTGGTACAAAAAAAAACAAGAAGAGTGATGAAGTACATGCGGCCTATCATACAACACCTCCACTTGTTTCATATGCTACTAAAGCTAAAGATATCACCTTATTAAGAGATAAATCAATATATTACTAAATATGAACATACAATGTCCAATTACATTTGAGGACCATAAGACACCTCATAATGATTCCTTTGGAAAACCTTTATCCAGAGATGATTTCATTTATTTACATTCACTATGATATATAATGGATCAAGAAAGTACATTTGTATTATGCCAATATTCACTAGCCTTATGTACACTTACATTGATTTAGTAGGTACGATGACTACAATAAATTATTTTGATGGACAACACCTAAATTGCCTTGGGGCATTGTGTTACTACTTATTGTTAGACTTGACACATTGGCTACATAGCTCTTAATTTTACTACACAATTATATATTTGATATTTTACTTGGATTATGTAGACACCTAAATTTGGTAATTTATCATTAGATAATTACAACTTTGACTTTATCCCTAGATCGTTACTTACACACACATTTCAAGCCTCGGTTAATTATCCTTACCTATCTTACATGACTTGTTTCCCTATTCACTCTACTCATTTTCTCACATAAATAATTACATTAGTCCATAATAGTATATTCTTCTCAGGAATCATTCCCAAAACTTTCAAGAACCCCACAAACTGCATGTATGGGACCGAACAAGTTAATGGTTTGATTCAAAGCTAACGGTTTCATCCCTAGCCATCGTGCGGTTATTTTTTAATTTGATAGTTTTGTGGTTTGGTTCATATCCTATAGTCAACCTTAATGAAAACATTTACCTATGAAATACTATATAAGCAAGCCTAATTCACATATTTACCCCACCTGGCATTTTCTTGAGCGTACATGGAAAATACATCCCAAAACCACTCCAAGCTCTCCTAAATTCTTTCAAAGCATAATCTCATCATAGGAGGAACCCCCACATAGGATTAAAGCACACCTAGATTGTAAAGTCGTGCTTCTTAAGTTAGATACCTCATAAGCCAATTCAAGTTAAGCACGTTAATATTTTGTTTATTGTTTTCAAGTGATTCAAGTTTCCAAACTAGTTGTATCCATATATATATCACATGTTAGGTGGTGAGCTATGTATGGTTTAAGGCCTATTCATAATATTTCTAATATAAAAAGTGTATGGATTACACTTTAACCCAACCACTAAACCTTTTTTATATTCTTCTACCCATGGTTAGGGTGTGAAGCTATTTTGCATCACACAGAAGGTTTTGCAAATATACAACACCGAGGGTTTCAAAGAGAAGGTCATCACATAGTGTTGTGGGGTCATATAAAGTTACATACCATAAATTCATCATCATATAGAACCATCCAATGGATATTAAATCTTCTGAAACTTACATACATACTAGACAATTCCATACCTTCTTAGTTTTGTAATCCAGTCTCAAAAAATGAAGCATTACTAGATCATTTATATCCTATACTATCACACAACACTTCTAGTTCATCTAGTATTGTATTTATAATCAACTAAGTTCATCCAATTTATTTTTTAATAAATTATTTCCATATATTACAAATTGGTAATGAAAGTATGTTTTGATTTATAAAGTTATGCCCATTAATTAATTTTCATATATTACCTATTTCTAACCCTTTAACCCTTAATAAATAAGAACACATTAACCCCCGACATCCTTTTTATCCAAATTATGGTAGAGTCATCTGGTGAACTTGACCTTTTCTTAAATATTTAGCCTCATGGGCATAATTTTAATTATTCTATAGCAGACATATAATTATATACCCCTAGGTTTCTATATTATCCTTATGCATGATGTTATTGTATTTCCTATTTATATAGTAATCGACTTAACCATAAAACCATATAGTATATCCAACTTTATCCTGCTACTCACAAGTGTTGGCTTCATATGGCCTCCTCTTGTAGTGCCCTCCTATTTTTCATATCAATTTTGGACTATGTTGACTCATTGTATCTCAGCATTATTCTAACTAAGACATTGTTATTGTGTTACTATCATTTTGGTGTTGATATTGTTATATGATATGGATATATATTAGCACTAGGATGCTAACTCGTTTTGATATGTTATTGATGGGGCATGTGATGTCAATATATATTGATAATTTTATTGGTATCGATATCGTGTCATGATTTATTTGGGTTTTGATCTTGTGATTTTCTTATTGATACATCTTGGATGCATTGTCGTAATCACTTCTTGCTACATTGGATGGTTAATCATAACATGATTTACTTGTTTTAGTTATTTGTTGACTTTGTTTGGATTATCGTCATGATGCATGTATGATATCATATCATTAAATTATTGGTATTGGACAGGTATGATGTTTGACTTGAGTGTGCAAGTTACAAGTTTTGTCATGAGAGAAACGTGGGATTCAGGAAGGGCATCTCTAACTAGCACATTAGGCCTTGATGGGACATATTTTCCTTTCCTTCACTCTTTTTGGTATTTGGTTCACCTTAATTATATATCGGTTTATATGTGGATTTATACTCCTATGTGTTTGTAATATCTCATTCCTTTACCCCTATGGTTGTGCTCACCCCCTTTGATATTTTTTCAATTAATTAACCTTGACCCCTTCTTGGTTAGTGTTTGATCTTGTTGTTTAGTGCTAATTTCATCCCATTTGGTGGGAATGTCTTATGGATTTTTTCTTTATGCTAGTGAGGGATTTGGGGCACCTAATCTTAGATTAGGTGATCCCAACTACCCCTCCTAAATGCCACCTCTTTCCCAAACTCGGAATTGGGAAAGATGTGTCATTTAGGAGGAGTAAAATGCAAGCAAAGAGATAAATGTTCCTTGAAAAGAGACCCTATGCCCTATACCTATGGGTGGGTGGGCTATTTTCAAGTCAATTTGAGCTCATTTTCCCATTTTTCTTGCTATCAACCACCCTCATTGATGGTTCTTGGTTTTGGGGTTTGTTTTGCAATATGGATATTTCCATGAGTGCTTAGATTTCTTTTCTTTTCTTCTTTTTGAATTTGGGGTGCAATTTTGGGAAGCTTTGTGTGGTTGAATCTTAGGTGGAGGGTGACACTTGTCACCCTCTCATTTGCTTGTGTTTTGGGCTCTCTTTCATATGATACCTCATGTTGAAGGGATTGGGGATCTTTTGGTTCATTTTTTTGGGGGAGTTTCTTTGGGAGCTTTGGAGAAAGAAGAAGGAAATTGTGGAAAATTTTGGATTTGGAGATTTTGTTATTACTTGTGAGGTAGGATCTTGTTCCATTTTCTTATTGTTTTATTATGAAATTGTGTTACTTTCATGGTGAAATTTTTTGTGTTTGATTTTATGTTTTTTCCATCCACCCTTAAGGGGAGTGGATTGGAGAGTGTGTTGGGAAGAGGGAGAAATCCCTTTCATTCTCACCTCCATTGTTTAATGGGGAAGCTTGTTGGGTTCATGCTTCCCCCTACATTTGGTTTATTGTAGGAGTTGATTTCCATTTGGCTTAGAAATCACCTCCTATCTTCACTTAAGGAAACTTATATATTTGAAAACACTTAGTGGAGAGGGGCATGGAGAGATAAGGGTATGAAAATGGAGTGATAAGTAAATTTATAGGCTTGTGTATGGTATTTCTTGGTTACTATGTTTTGGCAAAATTGGGATGCTTTCATCCCCTCTTCCCCATGAAAAGAAGCATGGAGATTCTCACAGTTTTGTGATAACTTTTGTGATGTTGTCCATGTTATGAAATTGCAATTCTTGCATTTTTTAATTTTCCTTATCCTAAGTGTTGGTTAGAAACATGTCTTTCCTCTTTCCCATGGGCTTAGGGGAGGTTATCATGTTCTTAGTTTTCTCTTTGAGGCATGCAATGATGTCAATTGGTTGGGTGGTAAACAAAGTTGTTCTTGTGGTTTTTTGGGAGATTTTGTGATGAATTTGGAGCATGGATTGAAGTTGGTAACATGGAGAAAGTTACGGGATTTGAATAATGTTGTTTTGAAGCTAGAAATTTGCAAAACAATTTCCATGTTGTCCCCACTTTGTGGAGGTATTTCGTACTTGTGTTTTAATTATAATTTTTCTTTCATATGGTTATGGTTGAATATAAGAAAATATACTTTTATATCTGTATTTTTTTTAAGTTTGAAAGAGTGTTTAAATCTATGATTCAAGGATATAATGATGTTTTGTTATGTTACATATTTATTTGTGAAAGAGATTTTTCATCTTATTCAAGAAATATGTATTGTTATAAATAGTTTCTCATACTCCTTAGCACTTTCTCTCCAAAAATGAAAGTGAAATAATTAGAATAGGAAGATCTAAATAGTTATGTTGTTATAACAAAACTAAAATGTGTAAGTTTCCCTTACCTTTGTTAATTCTAAAATTGTTTCATTTACTTCTCTTCTTCAAGAAGAGATCAAGAAAAAAATATTTACATACCTTTACCTTATATTTTCTATCTCTAAATGAAGTGACTGGTTTTTTTTGTGTTAATCAATTTTAGAAATGAATTTGTTTATATCTGTGAATTGGAGTCTTTTATTTTATTTGTATCCGAAATAAAAGCTTGTTAAATGAACTTAGTTTATTTCTGTAATTTAAGTTGTAATTTTGTTTTTGGGCTCTACAAGCTTGTTGTTTTACATCTAAACCAGTCAATAAATTTTCCTTGAACAAGATATTATAAACCTATATATATATATATATGAAATATTTTAAATCATATAGTGTAGACACAAAATCACGCACTTAGGTACATTTCTAGGTCCTAAAGCATACTAATGTATATAATATTCCTAAGCAAGAAAACTATTTATTCACAATTATCTTTGGCCTCCTTTCTTTATCTCTTATTATCTCTTTAGTCTTACACACTCTACATCCCAGTAGGAACTTAACTTATTTATCTTTTATGGCTTCAGACACTAGTACCCAGCCAAGACAGTAGTGCTCAGGCGCTCCGGTCCCTCTTAGGTGCTCCTGACCCTTTCTTTCCTTTACTTGCTCTTTTTGGGTCTCTTTTATCTTTTGGGCATCTTTTTCACTTATGGTTTGGCCTTCGAGTTGTTAATTACAAAATTCAAATAAGGGAATCATATATATATTTAGTTACTTCTCAAAAATCAAGACCAAGCACTAAGCATTACTATTATCACCTAAGCTTGCATCCAAAGGCACAAAGAGTACTCCAAAGTCATCCATCTAACACTCACTTAAGGGAAAAGGGTTGCATTACTTCTACATACACAACATAAGAAGGGGAAGTTTATTATATTCCATCCCACACATTTTGTATGTATTGTTATATTATAAATCTAGCCCGCTATCATTGTGCAACTTACGCAAGGGCATCTTAGGGCATCATTTCTAAAACACACACATAAGAACTACATAGATTCTGAGATGTAGTAAAGTGCTCGGTCATAAGTTCACTCTTTGGGTGACCCTTGGGTCAATCTGACTCCCCATTCTGTATTTTCTTTTTTAGGCTTGATGTGGTTTGTGGGTATATGTAGGTTAACTTATTTATTTCAATTTACAGGTACCTTTGACGATCAAGGAGCGAATATCAAGCAATAGGCAGGAATCAACGACGAAACCCTTGCGACAAAAAAGAAATCAGATCCTAGGCATTTGCACAACCACTAGCACCTAAGTTCCCATGCCCTAGTGTGGGCGTCCCTGTCCTGCATTGTTTCTAAGTTTGAGAATTTACAGGGAGCATTTATGATGTTTTTTACACTCAGTTTCACTATTTTTCCCACCTATATCATCTCTAGATTTCTCGGATATCAGCTAAGTACTCCTATCTCCCTCTCTTGTTTAGGGTTTTACATTATACATGCTTGCTTTTTTGTGTTATACTACATATTATCAATTGTACATCATTATTTACAGTAGTTAATGTGTAATTAGATTTAATACAATTTGTATTAAATCATTTAGTGAACCCACTCGCTTTAACCCTACCTTCCTTCTAAGCATTATTGCAATCTTTATACCATGGTTGAAACCTATGAACCCTTTACCGATGAATACCTTCATGATATCCAAGCACATATTTTTGAACATCCTCAAGACTTAGATCTTCTCTTATTCATTTCTCGTGAGTAAGCCACTAACCTAGCTGAGCTCAACCCTCTTGTCTCTAAAAATGCTTCCATTCCTATTGCCACATAAGCTCCTAATTCTACCCTTCTACCTACCTCCATCGTTTCCATTTCTATTCCTACTCCTACCAATAATTTCACCCCATCTCTTACTTCTCACACATGGATGGTCTCCTCTTCAGGAACTCAAGACCTAACTTCTTTATACCAGGATCTGAAAATTCAAATATGTCAGTTACAATAAATTACTTCCCATTCCTCTCCATCTCTTGATTCCTCATTACTCCTTCACACCCCTTTTGCACCCATTATTTCTGCTTGCCCCCTTCCTCCCAACTTCATTACACCTAAACTTCCCACCTTTAATGGCCATAGTGACCCTCAAGAGCATCTTTGACCTTTCCATGTGGAATGTCTTGATTATGCAGATGATCATACATTATTGGCTAATTTTTTTTCTATAAGTTTGAAAGATTACACCATGCGTTGGTTTTATGATCTTCCTGTTCACTCGGTAACTTCCTTTACATACTTAGCCAATGATTTCCTTGCACACTTTTCTATTAATATCAGCACTAAGATCTCTTATGCACAACTTTCTCGAATCAAACAAGGATCTAATGAGCGTCTAGTTGACTATGTTTTGCGTTATAAGAACAACCTTGCTAAGATGACTAATGTACTCGTTGATTATAAATTACAAGATATTTTCATTCAAAGTATCTTACCTCCATTAGAAGAGAGTGTTATCTTTCATACCTCTCCCTCCTTTGATCAATTATGTCATACACTTAAATTATGCAAAGGCAAACTCTTATCTATGGGAAAATTAAAATACTACGACAATACTTCATCCTCATCCTCTAATTGGTTTCAAGATAAATCCAATTTCGAACCATCTCCTAATCCCACCAAATCAAATTCCATTGTTAATGTTGTTTCTACACTTGACAAGATTTAATTACAACCTCCCAAGCATACTTTTACCAAGCTACCTTATGCACCTCGGTTTCTATTACCACATCTTATCAAAAGCAATCTTATTACTCTTCCACCACCGCTTAATCTTGATCCTTCTCACCCTCTTGGATATAACGATGATGAAAATTCAAAATTTGACTATCACCAATGCGTTGGGCACTCTGCCAATCGTGGCTTCAAACTCATACATCTTATTCAAGATCTCATTAATAACAATTCCATAGAAATCCATGAACCTTATACCTCTAAGCCGGTCAATGATAATAAAAATATAAAAATATATAATGACCCTTTACCCAAGCATGACAAACAAGCTATTGATTCTTCTGATAATCACACATATCGCCTTGTTCCTCCTCCTTCATTGGGGATGCTTGATTTCCTTTCCACTAGTGTTGATACATCACCGCTGGTCATCACCTTCTTGGATCATGATTATCATGCTACATTCTCTTTTTATTCCTTTCACATCAATTCTTCTATCAGTTCTTATACCGTTAACAATACTATGATCTATCCATCGGCTCCTACCAATGTATGCTCTATGGCACTCTTCCTAGCTATCAAATGTCCACTGTCTAGTGTCATGTTTTGAGTCCCTCATTCTTTTGGCTATGTCAAGCTTCCCATTATATTCGGGCCCTTTACCATGCTTGTCTCATTATTCATTACATATTCAATCAAATTTTGTGACATGTTATTAGGTATCTCTTGGCACTACCCAATCCATCCCTTCCATGAATCATTTTTTCTCATATTCATCCATAATAAACAAGTTGTTATAAAAGGGGCTTCACCATGTACACCATTGCCTCGGCCCACTCTTGTTGATATCTATACACCATTCATAGCACCTAGGCTTGTTATGCCTCTCAATTCTAAATCACGCTCTGCACCTAATTTTCCTATTCACACATGACCTCATCGATCCATTAGCCCACCTCTTCGGCCTAAATCCCCCACTCAAGCATCCCCTTCACATAGGTGTTCACCACCTCCCTCACCACATGTTTCCTTCACGTGTACATCGTTACTCTTGTACCCCACCAATCTTAGAGCATCATCACATGCCTTTGTCTCTTCAAATATCAGGTGGAGGGGCATCGCCATTCAATATCATTATATAGCCTTCTATCCATCACACACTTAGTGGGCATCATGTTTTTTCCCCATTCCATTCCTACCAGTTATCTCTGATATTTACTACCACACTTCACACTTCGTGTTTCACGTCTAATCATTCAAATTACTCCTACACTCCTTGATACACACATTATATTATCATTACCCTATGACACACTCTAGTTCCATAGTTCATACTCGATAGTTGAGGGTCTGATTCTGAAATGAACCTCACATACACTAAACTTCATGCTTTGTGATTCATAATACATCTTTCTAGCATTTTTTCTCACACAATCATTTGTCGATGACACAATCTTGTTCTATGGTTCATTCTTTACTATTGAGGGGGATTTTATAAATGAACCTCATCTCATACACATCCATTAGGGGCCACGATGCTCATATCATCGTCGCATCTTGCATACCATACCATCACATTCATACATCATTTTCATCTCTTGGTTACATTTACTCTTGATAGATTTTCTACTTATATTTTGCACTTTGTTTGCTATGTTAGCCGGATACTCAGTATGTAATTATTATTTTCTTATTACACATGTGTGTTCACTTGGTTTCTAGAATTTAATGATGATCTCTTACAACTCCTTGCACGATGCATGATGCTTGACATTGAATCCATTACCAGTCCCACCAAGGCTCCTGGGGGAATCTACCTTTACTACTTTCACACATTACAGGTTTTATTGTTTCATCATTTATTATTTCTTCTTACTAGCACTTACTACTTGATGATATATACTTGATTTGAAATACTCTTTATCTTTATAGCATGCTAGCGGGTACTTCATGTGTAGCATTTACATTGCAGGATATATACAACCATGGCTATATGTCACTACTTGTTGTCAATTATTTTCTATTGCTTGTTATTGTTTGCAGGCTATCCCCTATGTCTTTTTTTATCATTGTATGCTTTTGATCACTTTGGCCCTGATTGTCTTGTGACATTGTGAGTGATGTCCCATGTATGAAATGTAATTTTTGTAACCTATATTGTCTTACCACTTTCTTATTACATTGTCTTTTACTTGCATGCTAGCTTTGTTTAGACTAACACATATTACTAGCCCACATTGTTTGCATGCACCTTGGTTTCTACTATGCACATATCCTACCCCCTGCAAGATTCCACTTCATATCAGTATCAGGGCTCTCCTTTGGACTGAATTCTCCTACAATCTCTACATACACCCCAAACGAGGGGGGAATCTATTGGGTGAACAAATCACCCTTACAACATCTCATAACTACATATCAACACTACACAACACAGAATCAACAAAGGCATACAGTCACAGAATGGTCTAGAAATAGAATTAGACCTCACATACGAAACAGACACTAACACCCAGTATTGATCAGATAGTAGTGCCTAGGCGGGTGTGTCCTCCCCTGGGCGCTAATGTCCTGGGGATAGAAACAACCATTTTCTCAAATCAACACAGTTTATAGAAGTCTTCAAAGTAGTTCTATAGTAGCATGCACTGGCCTCAAGTCACATAATGCATTCTATCTCCTATAATCAGTTATAATCAGAATAAATCAGGATGTACCATCTATAGTGGTGCTTATGGGGAAAATTCATGCAAGGAGAATAAAGCTAGACCTCTCTCCCCAACACTCGCTCTTGGCATGAGATCGCCCAAAAAACTTTCTCTTGGCATGAGATCACCCAAAAACGTCACCTTCAACAATCTCCAAGCAACATGACATTTTTCTATCACTTACTCTCTTATACATCGGGTGCACACTTTCCTTTTTACATTCTTTTACATACTTATATACAAATTTCTATCATAGACAAAAAATTGACTACTTTCTTGCTCTTATTTTGCATGTTCATCCTCATACGCAACAAGAAGCAACTCACACAAGCTACAGCAGCACACTACAATGAATACACTTCACCCCTAGGGTCCACTTCCCTTTCCTAGTCTCCATACTTCACATTACGATCACTTCATGCTTCACTTATTCACTCGACACGATATTACCTACACTCTTCTCTACAAGATCATAAGGTACGCATCTTCTATTCACTTTAATTTATCAAGTATTCACTCAACAACATAAAGTGGGGGAAAACGTAGAAATAAAATCACGTACTTGGGTACATTTATAGGTCCTAAAGCATACTAATGTATACATGATTCCTAAGCAAGAAAACTAGTGATTGACAACTATCTTTGGCCTTTTTTCTTTATCTCTTACTATCTCTCTCATCTTACACACCCTACAGCCCAATTGAAACATAACTTATTTATGTTTTATGGCTTCAAACACCAGCTCCCAGCTAGGACATTAGCACACAGGTGCTCTTATCCCTCTTGAAAACTTCTAACCCTTTCTTACATTTACTAATTAGTTTTTGGTCTCTTTTATCTTTTGGGCATATTTTTCACGTATGGGTCATCCTTCTAGTTGTAAATTACAAAATTAAAATAAGATAATCATATATTAACTAAAATAGAGATATAATGTTAGGAAATAGTAACCCTAGTTAATCTAATTAGGAGGACTAAAATGTTGTATAAATGAAGCTAGAATAATATGGCATAAATGTAATTAATTATTCTAAATGAAATAAAACCCTAAATATGCAAGAGAAGGGAGAGAAGTGGCTTAGCTAATTCGAAGTGACTGTCGCAGGTTATCGTGAGATCTGAAAATAAAATCTGGAAGTGCAGACGATCACTCAGGGACCCTGTGAAGACCAGATCTGGAAGATCTGAAGTGAATGAGGTGCACTTGGGATGGTACTGGGGTGTACGAGGTGCCCTAGTCTTGTAGTTTGGATGCTCTGATCTCTGTAAATGCTCAAAAATGGATTTTGGTATGATCACAAGGTGTCTCCAAATGCTTCATGTCTATCACACTAGATTTTTCAGGTGAGTTGAATGATGACCAGGAATACAAAAGGAAGTATTAAACCCTAGGAAAAATAAAAGATGCAAATGAATGGGTCGAACTGACCTCAGCTGCCAAACTAGTGGAATTATCATTGAGCGTTGCACTACATTTCAGTACTCGATGTAGTTCTAGTGAGTGTGTGCATGTCATGCCCTAGGTGCTCTCATGCCAGTCACACTTTGTGAAGTAGTGAACAATAGTAACTATAGAAAATGTAAATAGCATGTGTGCATGGAATATAATAGAATCCCTCCCCCTATGAAGTGTGTGTGATGCAGATCTCCTAGCCTTGATGCATGGCACTATGTGGATGCAAGTGATGTAATGGATGCAACTCTAGATGGAGTGATAGTAGTATGTGATGTTAGGACCCTCATTATGGTCTTATAACTTTATATTTATAGGGATCTCAATCTTAATTTCATAATTAATCCTGAAAAGGCTGAATGGGAAAAGGATAAGGATGAAAAATGGCTAGAAAGGCCCCAAAAAGAAGTGGAAAAGGATGTGCATAGATCGGGGTGCCCAGAGTGGGACCAGGGTGCCCCAGTACAGGCTGGGGCACCCTGATTTTGGGCTAGAATGATGGGGTAGTTGTGAAATGGATGGATAAGTGCTAGAAAATATATGGGAACTACGAAAACAAAATATAAAATAAATATGGCCAAAAGGTGGGATTAATTAGTACTTTATCCACTTGAGAACCTTCTAAATAGTAGTATAAGACTGGGCTAAATAATGTCTAAAGTGCATAATTTTGTGTCTACATTTTCCCCCACTTTATGTTGGTGAGAGGAAATCTCGGTAACATAAATTAGATAGAGATGTGTACCTGATATCCATGTAGAGTGTAGAATAAGACGTGTCGATGGACTAGACTCAAGCGTGGAATGAAAAAAAGAAAAATGTGGAGGAGCGTGGATTCTAAAGATGAAAAATGCGCATAAAAATTGATGAGAGTGAACCTAGGGCGGAATGTGTGTGTAGTGTACCTACATGGTTAGTAAAGGAAAATTCCTATAGCGGTGTGTTGTCATTTTTGTTGTTGTTGTTGTTGTTGTTGCCCCCAATTTGACTGCTTGTTTCTCATACAACTAGACTTGCAAGGAGAAAACAATCAAGTAGTCAAATATGTATGTATGTAAAAATGTTGTGTAAAATACGCATGTATATAGAAATGTGTAAAGTACACAAATGTAAAATACACTAGAAAAAAACATGTAAATGGAACATATGCACCCGATCCATGTCAAGAAAGAAGGGCGTAAAATGATATCTTATACTATCGTGAGTTTTTTGGGTGATCTCATGCCACCCTAGCTGAAGAAGTATAGGGAGGAAACACTCTGTGTTCTCTAAGATTTAACCGCTTCTGCTGAAATGTGTGAAGAGATCTCAGTATTGTCTTGTTTTTTGGGTGATCCAATGCCATTGGACGGAGAAGTGTAGAGAGGCACACCCACTGTAACCCCCAAGCCTGTAACTGCTCCACAAAATTTCTGAAGGACACCATGTCCTATTGAGGTCACTGTGTATGGAGTTCCTAGACTGGTATGAACTCACTCACTGTGTGTGAACCAGTGTAAATACATTGTGTTAGTATAAAAACCCACAATGATTCCCCCCCTCTTTGGGGGTGCATGCGATGAACCTGAAAGGAGAATGTGGCCCAAAAGAAAAGGACCAACCACACTCTGACCTGTAGAACTCTTCCCTACAGGGGGAAAGGGAAACACTTGGTAGATACCAAGGCATGCACAAAAGGGGATGGCTAGCCAAAACAAGTGTTAGTCCAAAAAATGCATGCATGCAATAAGATAAGTGTAAAATACACAGAAAATGTAGAAACTACCAAAAAAGTAGTGTAAACACGCAAGAAAACAAGTAGACCACACAAAGTGGGTTTCAAACATGGTACATCACTCACAATGTCACAAGACACACAAGGCCATCATGGCCACAAATAATAGACAAGTGTGCACACAAGCAAAGGGAAAAGCTAGCATATAATAAAAAAAATAGACAAGTATGAATAAATAAGTAGTGATGAAAACATGTAATCTTGTAAAACAAGTGTTGCACATGGAACACCCATTAGCATGTTAGAATGATAACCAATATGTCAAAAATGTATGAGCAAGTAGTATAAGATGCTAAGTACAAAATGAAACAATAACACCTAGATAAGATGAATGTGGATGCCCCCAGCAACCAGTATAGGAAGGGTAGAAGGTGAGCATCCATGCCATGTGTAGATTCCTATATCTGTGATCACACTAAACAAAGGTGTGAATGCATGTGTGTATGATAATGACATATAAGAAAGAAATCTAACATGTGTAGTAAAGTGATCATGTAAAACACTAGTAAGCAAGAGTAAATTCACCCAAGACAGTGCAATATGTTGTGGATGGATGGAATGGAATGCAAAATGGAATGATAGGAGCAACATGCCCCCCAAGTGGATGGAAGTGTATGTAGTGAGGTTCATTTTGTTTTCCCCCTCAGCAGTCAAGAATGAACCATAAATGAGAGTGCATCATCAGAAAATGGTCGAGTAGTGTTGGTTGTATCTAGCATGCTGTGATGAGTGTGTATATGTAATGGTGATGAAATACGACATGTGGAGAGATGTGTTTGAACCCTATAGCTGAAGCATATATCATGACTTGTTGAATGGAGGAGTGATGATTTATCCCTAAGTGTATATCACTATAGAATGAGTGAATGGGGATGATACATATGGAAAGATGTGTGGACCCTATAGCCTAAGCGTATACCACGACTTGTTGAATGGAGGAGTGATGATTTTAGCCCTAAGCATATATCACTATAATGAAAAGGATGAATATGGGTGACGATGTAGCCTAAAGCATATGTCACTATGAGATGAATACAAATGGATTAGTGATGTACCCTAAGATTTATGCCACTAAATGGTGATAAAATGGGGGGTGGTGATTTATCCTAAAGCATATACTACTACAAGATGATAGAATGGGTTGTGATTTAGGCCTAACTAGATAACACTAGAATTTTTAAATGGTGAAGGGAGTGGTGACTTAACCTAAGGTGTATACCACTATGTATGAGAGAGGTGGTGATTTAGCCTAAAGTGTATATCACTATGATAGGATGATAAATATATGGGTGATGATTTAACCTAAGGTGTATGTCACTAATGTGGGAAATGTTGGAGTATAAATATGTCACATAATGGGATGAATGTAAGTTCCATTTAATTGGTAAAACCTCGGCAGTCGAGTATGGACTGAGGAACTAGTAATGTGTCATAGGGTGGTGAGTATAGCGTATAAAAAACTAGAAGTTAAATCTAGTGAACAAGTAAGGATGGGTATATATGCTCATGCGTGTGAAATGCAATGTAGAATGTATAATGTATATAGGATATGTAATATATATATAGAATTGGAATATGCAATGATGATAAAACTAGACCCATATGTAATGGAATCTAGTGTAGCATGTAGAATGTAGATGATAGATAGATGTGCTATGTGGAACTATGTAATGTAAGAAATGTAGGGTGTGTAGGCTATGTAAGATGTGGTGATAGGTAAATAGATATAATATGTAGTGATGACATGTAAAGCTAGCCCCATGTACAATGTGACCTAGCGTAAATATAAAATGTAAGAAAGAGATGTAAAACTAGACATAGATGATATGACGAGTGTAGTGTATGAGATAGATGATGTATAAATGATATAGAGATGGTTGTATAATAATGAGGATGTAGACTAGATGAGGTATGTAAGGATATGTATGTAGGATGTGTGTATAACCTAGAGTGCAGTGTGTGGTGTTCAGTGTAATGGTAATCCCTCAACATTCCAGTGTGAACCGAAGCACAAGAGTGTGTCATCGGGTAACGAGGGTGCTAGAATGTGTAAGAAGTATACATATGTGTGAAGAAGAATGTAAAGAGTAGAGGTGCAACTATACCAATATGAATGAGGGATTGGGTAATGGTGATGCCCCCAAAGTAGTCTTGAGAGAGAAATCACCTGGTGAGGTCGAAGGATGAAGGTTCGTTGATCGGTGCTTGGTATGATTAAAGCATAGAACCATGATCCACTAGGGGGGATATAGTAGATAAAATTGGTACCTGTGAATGAAAACTACTTGTAGGTGAAGGATGAGCAAAGGATGAAGATATGAGATGGTGAATGATAAATTTTTCAGGGGGAGAGATTTACTAGAGGTTTTAGTCGAGATGGGTATGTGGGTAGTGCTACAAGAAAATGAGCCTAGGGATTGGAACAGGGAATAGAAGGAGGCGGTGGAGAAAATGAGATGAGGCCTAGCTATTAGAGATCATGAATAATATGGCTAAAAGTGTGACATGAGTCAATATGATGCCCTTGAATCTGATGATAGCGAAAAAATGGTTGATCACGATATTGTGTTAGTTGAGAAGGAGGGTAGTGATGATTAGATGGTAGAGAAAGGAGTTGTTGATGAAGAAGGTGGCCAAGAATGTCTTGTGGTGTAACATGGATGGAAAGATAAGAGGTGGGGGTAATGGTATAGTTGGTGGATCAGTGAGGGGATTGGTAGGGGATGAGGATGGCATATGAGTTGTAGGAGTAGTAGGAGCATGTGAGATAGAGGCATTCTTAAGTTTCCCTATCTCTGCATGGAGAGACGTAATTGTGGCTTCCATCGAATGCTACTGAACTTGTAGTGCTTGTATAGCCTCCAATAGGTGTGTATTAGATGGAGGATCGCAAGGGTGAGAATCAACAACAATGGTGGTAGATATAGAGCCTAATGGAGACAATGGTGGATTGGTGTTAACACAAAAAGGAGATGGAGGATCAAGCTCTTCTAAAGGATCATCAATATAAGTATCAAAATCATATTGGACAGCGCAGGAAACTTGGTAAGGAAGGGTGTGTGGTTGGTCATCTAAGTAACCATGAATGCGTAAGATGTACATGACCATGGCGTATTGTTCATCCATAAAGGGAGGTAATGGACATCCCTAAGCATACCAAATAGTGAAGTTCGGTGTATAGTAAAGAAAAGAACTACTAAAAATGTGAGTTGTGCCAAAAGGCATGGGGAATGTGATATCAACATGATCAAGATCAAGTGTGCCTCCAATATAATCTAACCAAGACTGGCCAAGTGTAAGTGGAGAAGTAGTAGGACAACGTGTGAGGTGGACAACCAGGTGGAAAACGTGCAGGCAAGCCATAGGTAGCCGTGAGAATGACAGAACCATGATACAAATGTGGATCACATAAAGGAGCATGAAGGTAATTGAAGTCAAACCCAAGTTGAAGGAGACCATCATGGGAACATACGGTGGGCATACATGATGTGTTTAGTGGTATGTGTTCCCAATAAGAATTATTGATGAAGAGAGTGCAAGTGAATGGTAGCAATAGTAAGCAGGAGGATGATGGCGGAGAGGATGGGATGAAATTCATAGATGCTAAAGGTCCCTCGTATGGAACAATAATGGTAGTAAGTAACAAATGGTGGGGAAGAGACTGTGTTAAGAAGAAAAATAGTGGCCACAAATGGCATCTCGTAGAGAAAGGGGACAAGGGAGGAATATGAAAAACAATTGAGTATTGTAGTGTAAGCATGGTAGACGGTATCAGAAGGTGTTGGTAAGAGCAACAAGAGGAGTAAGTGATAGTAGAAGGGACCATATACACCATGCAGATAGTAGGAACTAGGTCATGGGGAGTTGGTCGAGGTTGAGAACCAATCATGGGTGGAGAAGAAGGAGATGTATAGAGGTGAGTAGGTAATTATAGCAATGCGGGAGAGTCATTTATGTCCTCAGGAAGGAGAGCCTGGAATTCTACCACAAGTTGAGATAGGGCAGCAGGATTAATAGTGCATAAATAAGTGGTAACAACACCAACAATGGCATGAGGATCCATTCCAGAAGATGGAAGTTGAATGAAATGAAGGATAGGGTGGCTATAACCAGAAGTAGAAGTAGGAGTGTCGATGAAAGCACGACCACGGCTATCAAATTGTAGAGTAGCTGAAGACTTAGAGGAAGAAGACTTTCTATGACATTTACCCATGATGGGAGGTGCAAATGTAAAACCCTAGAAGATGTTATAAAGAAACGTCGGGTTCACCAAAATGATTAACAAAAATAGAAATATAAGCTAAGAAATATAGAACCCTAGTTAATCTGATTAGGAGGACTAAAAATGTTGTAGTAAATGAGCTAGAATAGTATGGCATAAATGTAATTAAATTATTCTAAGTGAAATAAACCCTAAATATGCAAGAGAAGGGAGAGAAATGGTTTAGCTGAATTGAAGTGACTGTCGCAGGTTGTTGCAGGTCTGAAAACAAAATCTAGAAGTGTAGGCGATCACTCAGGGACCCTGCGGAGACCAAATCTAGAAGATTGGAAGTGACCGAGGTGCACTGGGAGTATACCAGGGGTGCCCTGGTCTACAATCTAGGCACTTTGATCTCTGTAAATTTTAGAAACTTATTTTTGTATGATCTCAAGGTGTCTTCAAATGCTTCTTGTCTGTCAAACTGGATTTTCAGATGAGCTGAATAATGATCTGCAATACAAAAGGAAGTATCAAACCCTAGAAAAATAAAATATGCAAATGAATGGGTCAGACTGACCTCAGCCTCCAAACTAGTGGTCTTATCACTGAGCATTGTTCTACATTTCAAACCGGATGTAGTTCTGGTGAGTGTGTGCATGTCGTTCCCTAGGTGATCTCTCATGTCAGTCACACTTTGTGAAGTAGCAAGAAATAGTAACTATAGAAAATGTAAATAACATGTGTGCATGGAATATAATAGAATCCATCCCCCTATGAAGTGTGTGTGATGCATATCTCCTAGCCTTGATGCATGACACTATGTGGATGCAAGTGATGCAATGGATGTAACTCTAGATGGAGTGATAGTAGTATGTGATTAGGACCCTCATTATGGTCTTATAACTTTATATTTATAGGGCTCTCAAGATTAATTTCATAATTAATCCTGAAAAGGCCAACTGGGAAAAGGATAAGGATGAAAAATGGCTAGAAAGGCCCCAAAAAGAAGTAGGAAAAGGATGTGCATAGATCAAGGCATCCAAAGTGGGACCAGAGCATCGCAGGGTGCCCTTGTACAGGCTAGGGCACCCTAATTTTGGGCTAGAATGACGGGTCAGTTGTAAAATGAACAGATAAGTGCTAGAAAATATTTTGGAAATATGAAATAAAATATAAAATAAAGTTGGCCAAAAGGTGGGATTAATTAGTACTTTATTCACTTGAGAACCTTCTAAATAGTAGTATAAGACCTGGCTAAATAATGTCTAAGGAGAAAATATCAAGTGACATACATGAATCAACAGCGAAACACTTGTGATACAAAATAAATCATATCCTGAGCATATTCATGGCCACCAGCACCTACGCGCCCCTGCCCTACTATGGGCGCCCCTGTCCTACATTGTTTCTAAGTTTCAGAATTTCTAGTGAGCATTTACAACAATGTTCACGATCTGTTTCACTATTTCTCCTACCCAGATCATCTCCAGATTGCTTGGATATCAGCTAAGTCCTCCTATCTCCCATTCTTTCTTAGGGTTTTACATTATATATGTTTGTTTGCGTGTGTCATATTGTATATTAGCAATTGTACATCATTATTTACAATAGTTACTCTGTAATAAGATTTAATAATATTTTTATTAAATCATATAGTTATAATAATGAAAAAAAATCATATGGGTTCATTCCTGACGATCTCATGAATCTTCATCTCAGAAAATTGTTTTGAAATCAAGTTGGTTGTAATACAAACTAGAGAACTATACCTTGAATAATTCCATGGTATATGTATATATATTATTAACCATAAATTTATATAAATGTATATTCTTTTAAGCTATCCCTAAAATTTGTTATGAAAACCAAATTGTTATATTATAAACAAAACAATAAAACCCTAAACAATACTTATCTACTATTATGGCTTGTGGGTGTGTGTGTTATTGTTTGTATTATTTTAAATATATATATATATATTGGGTTTGGGAAAGGGTGGGACGGTCATCCCAACCCATTCCCTCCCCCTACTCCGCTTTGTATGTGGCCACGATTGTGTCGTTGCCGCCAACTCTGCCCCCATAATGACCACAGCCAAGTCATGCCCATTCTCCCTCCCTCACTACCACGGCTGTGGAAAAATCCACATCCCCCCACATCCATGCCTTTGAATACATCCCATTCATACTTGTCTGTAGGGCCCCCTCTTGTTTGCGCACCTAATTTGGGCTTTCACCTATTTATCCTTACACACACACACACACACACACACACACACACACACACACACACACACACACACACACACACACACACACACAGAGATATATATATATATATATATATATATATATATATATATATATATATGAAATTTTATAACCTGCAAAGCTTGTTCAAGAACAAAAAAAAAACAAATATAAGACTCAATATAACTTTCATGACAGTCCGGATAAGGATTTTTCTCCTCTCACATTACTGGGTTTTTTATCAAAAGAACAATACTACAAAAATAATGATAGATATGTGAACAAAAAACATTTCCTATCAAACCCTAAAAAATTTTCCATTGAAATGGAGACAACAACATAAAGGTGTAACCATGTTTCTTTATTTGAGCTCCGTGAAAGCTCTCTCCCTCTTCTACTTACCCATAAGCAAAAAAAAACCCAATGAATTTGAAAATGAAATAAAAGAGATCTTGTGTTATTCCATAAGCAAATTATGGCATTTTAGATGCCCTAAGATCCAACGGTGGAGGACTCTTTGATCCAAGGGCTCTCCTTTATTCTTGATTTGAGTCTTTAAGTGTTTTAATATTTGCCATGTCATTTAATTGATATGATTTTATTTCATCCTAACTTAGGTAAGTAATTTTTAATAGTGTATGCGTCCATTTGGGGGGGACCAAATTGGATCCACGCCCAACCCTAGTAACCCTTTGGGCACCTTTTAGCCCTAAATTTCATTCAAAAATTAAAATACATGATTTAAATTAATTTAATTAATCTTGCCACCGCGATTGTGATCGCCGTAAATTTAAAATATTTAAGTATCTCGCTTAAGCAATTTAGTATCATTTTCATCGTAATATCTTTTTAACTGTGACTTACTGGATAAGTGCACCGAAATGGGGGGCCAAAAAGTAGACAAAAAACATGAAATTAGTTAAAACGTGTACACGATTTCAAATAACGCATATGTGTTATGTTTTGTTAGGTTTTGTAATTTCCAAACCTAAAACGTGTATGTGTTATAACGCGTATGCATTTTTTAGTTTTACGAAACGTGCATGTGTTATAACACACACACATTATAATGCGTACACATTTCTAGTATTATGAAACACATACGTGTTTTTTGTTGAGTTATGGAGCTCAATTACTTCATTTTAGCATGCAATTGTAACTTGTTGGAAAACTCAGTAACCGACATCGGTTAAGGGTAGACCGACATCGGTCAGAGCAGACTGGCATCGGTTAGGGAAAACTGGCATCATTCAAGTGCAAGTAGGAACTGGAAATGGTTAGGTAGAACTAGCATTAAATCTAGTGTTGATTTATGTCTCTTGTTTTGTATATTTCTTTTGGTAGAATATCCACTTTTATTTACATGTATGGTTAGATCTGATATAGTGTATGTACAACCGGTGTGCTAACCCAAACAACTAGTATCATAGCTTTATTTGAAGGTTTTGTGTGTTGACATATTTACTCATAGAGGGTTTTCTGATTGAGTGGGAGCTACAAAAATGGCAGAAGAAAACATATACAAGGTAGATAAATTTGACGGTTGTAATTATCAATTATGGAAGATGCAGATTGAGGATTATTTGTATCAAATATATTTATATTTACCATTGGATGAGAAGTCTAGACCTACGAAGATGACTAATAAAGAATGGAATATTCGTAATAGAAATGTTTTTTGATCTATAAGATTGAGCCTGGCAGCATCTGTGGCTTCCAATATTACAGAAGCAGATTCTACGGTAGAGTTAATGAAATATCTTCCTAATTTATATAAAAAACCTAGTGCTTCAAATAAATTTTATTTGATGAAGAAACTATTCAGTTCTAAGATGCATGAAGGTGGATCTGCATCTAGTAATTTGAATGATTTTTGATCTATTGTAAATCAGTTAAAATCAGTTGCTATACCATTTGATGATGAAGTAAAAGCACTTTTATTCTTATGTTCTTTGCCTGATAGTTGGGATAAATTGGTAATGATTGTTAGTAATACAACATCTGCTAATAATATTTTGAAGTTTAATGATGCGGTTAGTATAATATTTAATGAATAAATTCACAGGAAGAGTATAGAGGAATCATCATCTTGAAAATATTTGAATGTAGAAAGAAGGGGCAGGTAGAAGGAGAGATCCAAGATTAAGAGTAATGGAAAATCAAAGTCAAGGGATATTAGATCTGAATCCATAAGTAAGGGAATTATTTGTTGGAAATGTGGAAAGAAAGGACATACAAAGAAATATTGTTGGTCAAAGGATAAAGAGAACCAACAACCAAACAAAGGTAAAGAAGAAAATATTTCTACATCAGAGGTAATGTAATATGCTCTTATTCTTTCTTTAGATAGTAGAATTTAATTATGGGTTTTAGATTCAGGAGCTTCTTTCCATGTAACACCTAATAAGGGATGTTTCAGAAATTATGTCTAGGGTAATTTTGGGCATGTTTATTTGGGTGATGATGAACTTTGTAGTATTACTAGTAAAGGTGAATTTCATCTAAAATTACAGAATGAAAATACATGGGTATTGAAAGATGTGAGGCATGTGCCAAGCCTCAGGAGGAATCTTATTTCTGCAGGGCAACTAGGTGAATCTTGTTGCATGGTTACTTTTACAGGAGACTCTTGGAAAGTCACCAAGGGTGATTTTATTGTGGCAGGAGGTAAGAAGGTAGGAACATTATATTTATCTACCTGTATTACTGATTCCTTTTCTGCATTATCTACTTCAGATTCAGATGCATGCATGTGGCATAACCGGTTGGGTCATATGAGTCAAAAAGGAATGCAGATCTTAAAGGCTAAGGGTAAGTTATCAAATTTGAAAGATTTAGATCTTGATTTCTGTGAGCATTGTATCTTTGGAAAGAAAAAGAGAGTGAGATTTATCAAAGTTGGGGCAACTAAGAAGGAGCAGAAATTAGAGCTTGTACACTTAGATGTGTGGGGACCAGCTCAGGTAGCTTCTCATGGAGGATCCCAGTATTATGTTACTTTCATTGATGATGCTACAAGAAAGGTATGGGTTTATTGTATTAAACGTAAATCTGATGTTTTTGAGAATTTTAAAATATGGAAAGCCCTTGTTGAGAATGAATCAAATTCTAAGCTAAAGTGCCTTAGATCTGACAATGGTGGTGAATACTGTAGTAAGACTTTCAATGATTATTTTTCAGTGAATGGGATACATAGAGAAATAATGGTTCCAAGAACACCACATGAGAATGGTGTTGCGGAAATAATGAACAAGACAATCATGGAACTTGCTAGAAGTATGAGGATACATTCTGGACGACCCTTGTAGTTTTGGGTAGAAGAAGTTGATACAACGGTTTATTTGATTAATCGTGGGCCTTCAAGTTCACTAGATGGATGAATACCAGAGAAAGCTTGGACCAGAAAAGAGGTAGATATTTCTTTTCTTAAATTTTTTGGTTTAGAAGCTTTTGTGCATGTTGATAAGGAAAATAGGAAAAAGTTGGATGCAAAATCCAAGAGATGCACTTTCATTGGTTATGGATCTGGTGATTTTGGTTTCCGTTTTTGGGATTTAGAGAATTCTAAAATTATTAGGAGTTGTGATGTTGAATGGAATGAAAAGAGAATGTACAGGGATCAAATTTTGGTACCTAAGGATGAGAAAATTGAGAAGTTTATTGATGAAAATGAACTCTCAGGTTTTAAAGAAACACCTACAGAAATACACAGTAATCGTGGTCAGTTAGTCCCTTGACTGGACATCGGTCAGATGAACTACCAATCAGTTACAGAGGATCCAACCCAACATCGGTTAGCAGAACTAACTTTGGTTAGAGGTGACCAATGTCGCTCACTGTCATATTTGGATAGGAATGTCTAGGAGGCCCAGATTGAGTCCTCTAGTACCCCAAACTCCTGTGATAAGGTCACAAAGGGTAAGTAAACTTATAGAAATATTTACACCTTCTCTATTTTATTTATTGTTGACTGATAATGGTGAACCATAGAGATTTGAAGAAGCAATGCAGGATAAGACTCACGTTCAGTGGGAGCATGGCATGGATGAGGAGATGGAATCCTTGGAATAGAACCAGACTTGGGATTTGGTTAAGTTACCAGCAGGTAAGAGAACATTGCAGAACAAGTGGATTTATAGGATCAAGGAAGAAGAGGGTGGACAGAAAAGGTATAAGGAAAGGCTTGTAGTAAAGGGATTTACACAGAAAGTAGGTATTGATTTTGGTGAAATATTTTCTCCTGTTGTTAAGATGAATTCTATTCGTACTGTATTGAGTTTAGTTACAGTAGAAGATTTGAATTTAGAGAAACTAGATGTGAAGATGGCTTTCCTTCATGGTGATTTGGATGAAGATATTTATATGCAGCAGTCTCTTGGGTATGAAGTCAAGGGTAAGGAGAAATTAGTGTGCAGGTTGAAAAAGAGCCTATATGAGCTCAAGAAAGCTCCAAGGCAATGGTACATGAGGTTTGATAGTTTTATGCAAGAGCATGGTTACTTGAGATGTGAATCTGACCATTGTGTTTATTTCAAGAAGCTTGAAAATGGGAGCTATATTATTTTGTTACTGTATGTGGATGATATGCTTATTACAAGATCTAGTATGCAGGACATTGGTGAGCTTAAGAGAAAGATAGCTCACACATTTGCTATGAAGGATTTAGGAGATGCAAAAATAATCCTTGGCATGCAAATACACAAGATATAGGAAAAACAAGAAATTGTATTTGTCTCAGGAGGATTATATCTACAAGGTGTTAGAAAGGTTCAACATGCAGAATGCAAAACCTGTTAGCACACCTATGGCTAGAAACTTCAAATTGAGCAAAGATCAGTGTCCTTCATCACATGAGGAGGTCAAATACATGACACGAGTGCCATATGCTTCAGCAGTTGGAGTCTCATGTATGTTATGGTTTGTACAAGACCAGACATTACACAGGCAGTGGGATTTGTGAGTAGATATATGGCTAATCCAGGTAAAGAGCATTGGAAAGTAGTCCAATGGATACTCAGGTATTTGAAAGGGACATCTAGCATGCAGTTATGCTATGGAGGTTTGGATATTTAATTACGTGGCTATGTTGATTTGGATATGGCTGGAGATTTGGATGGTAGGAGGAGCACTACTGGATATATTTTCACAGTAGGTGGAATGACAGTTAGCTAGATTTCAAGATTGCAGAAGGTTGTGGCTTTGTCTACTATAGAGGTAGAGTATGTTGCAGCTATAGAGGCTAGCAAGGAGATGATATGGATGAGTAGGTTCATGGAAGAGTTGGGAAAGGAGAAAGGTGATTGTAAACTATTCAGTGACAGTCAGAGTGTAATTCATTTGGAAAAGAACTCAATGTTTCATTCGAGAATGAAACACATTCAGTTGAGGTATCACTTCATATGGTAGGTATTGGAGGATGGACAGTTGAATTTAGAAAATATTCATATGAGCAAGAACCCTACGGATATGCTAACGAATCCATTAGCAAAAGAGAATTTGGAGCTACACTCCACTTCTTTTGGTCTTTGAGTTTGAGACTTGAAGAGGAAGAAACAAAGCTAAGGAAGAATCCAAGAATGATGTTGTACAGGTATGGTGCAGTAATTAAACTCCAAGTGGGAGATTGTTGAGTTATGGAGCTCAATTACTTCATTTTAGCATGCAATTGGAACTTGTTGGAAAACTCGGTAACCGTCATCGGTTAAGGGGGAGACCGGCATCAGGTCAGGGACAAACTGGCATTGGTCAAGGACAAGTAGGAATCGGCGACGGTTAGGCAGAACCGGCATCGATTACCTGTGCAACGAAGTTTTAATTAACTCTCAGGAATTATATCTATTTTTAGCATTAAATAGATTTATTAATTGTAATTGCATGGCTAAGTGCCCTAAGTCTATAAATGACTATATAAGCATAAAAGCTAAGGTTTAGAAGTAAGAGAATTAACAAGAATTAGAAAGAACTTGAAAAAGGTTGGTGGGAGAGAATTCTTGGTGAAAAGCTTGAGAGAAAGAAAGTATTGTACATCTGAGAGGTGTGGAATATTGTAAATCTTCATTGTATATCTTGTCAAAGCTTTGGATAATAAATTGGCTTGTTTCTTGGTGGACGTAGCCCACACTGAGTGAACCATGTTAAATCTAGTGTTGATTTATGTCTCTTATTTTGTATATTTCTTCTGGTAGAATATCCACTTTTATTTCCATGTATGCTTAGATCTGATATATTGTATGTACAACCGGTGTGCTAACCCCAACATTTTGAGTGTTATGAAACTCATACACGTTTTTAGTTTTATGAATTTTTGAAGGGGGAGGGGGCATATTTACTAAAATAAATGTTAAGTATTAAACTTTAAATTTATTTTGGTAAATATAAGAAATTAGGGTAACTTTGTACCTTATGGAAGTGGTCTAGTAGTTCCAACATTTATAATCTAGAAGATAGTTTTTCAAAATCTAATCTGGTTAGTACTTACTCATTTTTAGGATTTTAGCAAGGACCTAAAGCTTTCAGGGCATATATATTATAGTCGGTCTTTGTTTTGGGAAAACGTATAGTCATTATTATAGGTATAACTGTCGACCTTTTGAATTGGATTTTTTCCCTACCACTACTCGAATTGGTATCAAGTTTGAAATTTGTTCCATAACTCACTTTAGTGACCACAAATCAACTCTATGATGTTTGTCTACTTTTTACTGAAATGATATCCTCACTTTGTAGGGTAGAGGATTGCTCCATCTATAATGGGATTATTTTCCTATGACCAAAATGGGGTGATTGTAATGTGCCTCCTTCTTAAGGTGTGATCACACTACTAGGTGTTGAATGAGTTTTTAAAAAAAAAATCATGTGAATTGCATGAAGTGAACTGAGATGATTGCTCATTCTTGGAAACATGGTGCTCCATATGAAGATCATCCCCTCACCTTTCCTGGATCTAAAATCATACTTTAATGGAATCAAATTCATGATACTCATACACCTCTTTTCTCATATGTCTCTCATGGAGATATATGATGTCTTAATACTTCACACATGATGGTTCTGGATACCTCAGTGGCATGAGTAGCTCATTTTATCTTGTTCTTTGATGAGATATAGGTCAGTATATGATGATCATTAAGTCACTCCTTAAGCTCCACATTTCACATTTGAACATGATAAATCTTCAAAATTCAATTTCTTGACCAAGATGACACTTGGGTGGAAGCATGCTTATGGTACGTGGACACCTTTTTTCTCAAGTTGCTCCTCATGGAAATGGGTTTCCTCCTCCAAATAGGGGATGAATTCTTGATTGCAATTTGAGGATGAGTTACATGTTCTTGACCTACATACTTCATTGAAACACTACAAATCATATTTTACGATCAATGAAACTATTCCAAAAAATTAGTTCTCCATACAACTCAAAATTTAGGCCCTATTTGATTTTAAACTGGGAGGGGTAGCTGCAAAGCTTTGAAGTATCTCAAGAATTATTTGAGCCTTGAATCAATTTTTATTATTCCACCTTATAGATTATTATAATAGCTTTCCAATTCCTATTTTTTTCATCCTGAATCTTTCCATAACTCCTGGAATCATCCAAAGAAATCATCTTTCATTGTTTTAGCTTTCATTTTATCCTGCACCTGAAAACCCGGTCTTAAACAAAATTGCTCCTGAATTAGATTTTGGCATTTCCTAAACTTTCCTAAATTTATCTCAAGACACTCTTCAATTCTCTTTAAAATTACCCTCAGATGCATTACATTTTCTCTAAACACTTATGGAGGTTGTTCAATTAGCTACAGAATTCCAAAAATAGCCTTTTTAAGCCTTTGGAGGAAGTAGTCTCTCATCAAAACTAAATGAGTTGATCAATCACCTTAGACACTATCCCCTCCAGACTAAAACACATTGAATGATCTTCTTAGGAATTTTCTTTGAGCCATGGTAAAGTTTGAACTGATGGTAGGCTAGCCATATGATGTAGAGTACCATGCAATCCTCTGAAAGGAGCGATAAGAAGATTGTTCCAAGTCGTGAAGATCTCATATGATAATAACACACCACATTTTATAAGTTGAAATAAATTCACCAAAATAACTTTACAAAAGGATTTTCAAACAAAGAGCTAAAATATCATATATGAAAATCCATCATAATCCATTATTACATTACATTACCTTCATTGCTCAGTAATGAGGATGTACATATAGGAGGAGGGAAGTGCAACTACTACCTAGATCAGTGGTGAAGAAATCTCACTAATTATTACTAGAAGTTAAGTTAACTCCTTAAGACTAGTAATCTAACTCGACATAACTAGTAATCTAACTCAACACAACTAGCTCCACATAACCAATGCACATAAGAAATCTAACCCAAAAAGTGTAGGGATAACCTAAGTGTAAGAATTATGCTAATAAATAAATAAAATGATAAATAATAACCTACACTAACATCCTCTTTATATAACTTTAACTCCAAGTACAACTTCCCCAATTCAACTTTCTCTTTTTGTCTTGTTTTAAGTAGGTCTAGTTAGGGTTTGAAAGAAGAATTAAGTGTTTAATGGCTTACCACATGTTTCAACCTTACATCCACCTTTAAACATACCCATATACCTTACTCAAGCTCACATAAATTCTCCATTACTCCTTTATCCATCATCTTGCTATATTTTCAACTTTTGGCTTTTTAAGACTCCTTGTTTGCTCAAGCTCTAAACAATTTTTTCAATTATGTTTTTCACCTTCACCTTGAATTTTAATCAAGATAATTTTCACTCATCTCACTTTTCTTACCCCTATTGTAATCATTAATGCAAATCACTCAACTCTTCCTCTTTCACTTAAGGCTTTTCATGCAAACCCGTACTCTCTCTAGGCCTCTCCATGGCACTGTGCAGGATAGTCAATAGGTCTTCTTGATTAAATTTGTATAAGGATTTTCCCATGTTCCTCAAGTATTCAAAACATTCTAACACCACTCCTTCAATGATAGATGTAACTTCCATTGGATGTAGATTTCTTTTAAGACAACAAAGTTTCTCAAGGTTGGTCTTGATTTCACCATTGAGCATGTATAAAGCAAGACTAGTAGCAAATGGGTCCTTTACCTAAACCACTTAAGGAATTCTATTCCTTATGCCCTAATTTTATCCTCATCTAAGATGCCTTTAGGGATGATATTTTCAACTTGTTAGAGACTGGTTGGAAATTCCATCAACTGGATGGAACACATGAGAATAAAGATTATTCTTCTAAATGGATATTTCACAAGAAAAATTCTATAACCCTCAAAATTGAGGCATTAACATTGTTGTACCTTGTAAGAAGCAAAGCGCATTCCACAAAATCAAATATTCTTGTAGAACTTCATAGAACATCTTCATATGTATTAGGGATATGGAACCCTTGGTATTGGTACATCCTTCTTCAACACTTATTAAGCACTCTATAACATGGATAAAAGTCCTTAAAATTTACAAATAGGATTCTACCCAATCCTTAAGACTCACATTACAAAGTATTGTGAACACAACTATTTGATCTAAGAAATCCTCCTTTATATGTGACGATTACCTTTCTTGACTTTTAAATTCCAAGTCCTCATGATTAATGCCCTGAAACAAAGATATTAATTGAGGATTCGATTGAAGATCCTAGGAAAACATTATTGCCTTAAATCTCAAATCATGGTTAAAGAGAATCTTCATTTAGTCCTTCTGCCATTATGAAATGGACTTGAAATGACATACAAAAATTTATGATGATGGATTGCTTACCTTATTTCAAACCTATGGCCCTTGATTTATTGGTGATATTGTTAGGATTTCGAAGAGTCCACCAGGGATCAAATGCCACTCTCTGAGTGCAAGGGCTGGAGATTTAAAATGGTTGAGGCCAAGATCGTGCCCTAGTTGACTTTGACAGTGTCGATGCCCCTTACGTAATTGTAAATCCACTATATGCTTCCTCTGAAACATGAGCTGAGAAGCTGAAGAAAAGAAACCCTCCACTGGTTGAATTTTGAGTAGCATGAAGGGATAAAATAGATCTTGGTCTCGAATATACCATTGGCAGAATGATCCACTATTCTTATTCCGACATTTTTAATATAGTTATTTCCATTAATATTAGAATACAGCCCTCTCTAAATGTATGGAAAACTTGCATTCAGGGTTTGTGTTACTTTATGGGATCATGGACCAATATCAAGGAGAAGCAAGATACAACACTTTGTTTCTCACTTTTGCCCCAAGAATTGATCTTTTGCACTGAAACGTGTCTGTGTCTACAACTCCATATGGCTACTCACATACTTGAATAAATTGGAATACCAAGAACAAACAAATAGACCAAATGTGTAACAATATAAGTGTGTTCTCACATTTTTTCACAATACTACGTTTTTCTCCTCCTTGAATGTCTGGTACACAAATCTGACATTTCTGATAGTCTAAGTGGCCTATGTACCCAGTTTGATTACATAATAAATAAGGAAACAAATATCCAATATATAATTTACAACATCTTAACAACATAAAATTTATAGAAGGATTTTAAGGTAGGTGATAGCTCCAACATGGATGAGTTTTTCATCAACCTTTGGTTCTCATGATAGTAATTGTTTGTTTGCCCTCTGTGTGAATTTAAGTAAGAGAAAGTACAACCTTGCTAAAAATTCCTAATCCAGAGGAAGCAACAAATGGAGATTTAGCATGATCGCCAACTAGATGTTGAATTGGCCCTATTGTGGACATTAGAATCTAGTGGTTAATATCATTAAGAGTAACATCCCCCTCTACTCCACTCGATTTCACTGCTACAATGAGTATGTCATGTGTTGTCTACTTAGGAATACCCTATGAAACAACTATCCTCCAAATAAAAGTACATTAGATTTCCAATTCGTGTCACTGAATGAAAGGAAAATGAACAAGACCATTATGACACTAATAATAATTATTATTATTTTTATAGTCCACGATTCCACATGCACAGATTATTTTTACAGAATAATATATAACATGCACAACTTCTTATTCTCTTTTCAAGACAAAGCTTCATGAATATAACACTTAAAGATAACAGCAAGGATTTTATCTTTTCCACTACTGAGATAAATAAATTTGTAAACCACAACTTGCAATTTAACTAGAAAAAGATAGTTAACATAAAGGCGAGATAAATCATCACATACAAGGAATTAAAAGTATTCACAAGTATTTGAATGCGTTACTAAAATGCACAACACATCAAATAGTAAAAGGAAAAATATTTTTTTTGTATATTACTAAGGCTAAATCCTGTATATGAGAGCTCCCAAAATGATGGAGCCTCCTTACGATAAAATCTAAAAGTCCAGGATTACAAAATGCATTCATATATTTATAGATTAGGAGGGTTGAGTAATTGTAGCTATGTCGGGCAACCTATTTGTGGGTTTTTAGGTGGCTTATAGCATATGGGCCTACCTCATACTTCCAATATGCAATAGGCATATAACTATGGATGTCTTTAAGAAAAAGGTTAATTTACTGGATAGTGGAAGCGTGGAAGAAGATGTTGATGGTAAATCAGGAAACAAAACTTCCTTTTATGCAAAAAAAAAGTATTGTCCCTATCAATTAAAGATGTTAAGCATGTGCATACAATTATTGAATCATATGCAATGGGCTAAAAGAACCATCATGTCTGGATTCAAGAAAACATGTGCAGGGACATTCCTTCTTTGTTCACATAAACAAGTTGTAAAAAGTATAAATCATTGAGTTTGGAGGTGAAAAGAGCAATAGTTAACTATTGAATTGCATTATGTGTAGATCAAGTTTAAGATGGATTAGTTCTGAAACATCCAAGCAGGAAACTTGATTTATTTACTTACAATTCTTCATGGGCACCTATAATCATGCCTTCTTGCTCACTAATAAATAAATTTGTAACCATCCAAATTTCTAGAGCTTCAATAGCAGAAGGTTTTCTTCTGCTCACAAAACCCAATCCATTATTCCCATATATAATTGTAGAACACTAGAACATTACAAATCATGGTTAAAAAATTTGATCGTGATCTCTACAGGTGAAAAAATTCAAACCGTGATTAGCTATTATATTAGCCTTTTTAGTGAGGATGTCAAAGATATTACTGAAGAAATCTAGTCAAGATAATTAGCAATAAGTTTATCTTCTCCAACTGTGAACCAGATAGCACTGGAGGGGCTTACCTCATTCATAATTCTAGCTATCATAAAGAATTTTCATTTACAATGAACATCGATCATCTCGTTTTCTTCACTTCATTAACTGGACCGAAGGCATGGACATTGGCTACAATACTCATTACAAAACCCAAATTATAAGCATGAGTGAAATTTTATGCACATCCCTTGTTAATGTATTCTTTTATTGGTTAAGTTCTAAATTGGGAAATAATTCTTTATTCTTTATTCTTTATATTCTTGGAACTACACATGAGAATATCAGGAGAACTCTATGCAAGAAGAAGTGGGAGTGAGAAAAGTTTGGCAAGTGCACAAGTTTTAGAAGGAAGCATGAAGGTTTCAGGATAAGGCATGAGGAAGATTTATGCCTAAAAATTGAACATGAAGGCACACAGGTATATTTAGAAAAGAGCATGTGCATGCAAGAGATAAAGCAGCATCTTGAGATAAAGATAGCAAAAGCAAATGCGGTTTGAGTTACTTGCATGAAGTCGATGAAGGAACAAGAAAAATAGCCTAAAGATAGCACATGAGGCAGATAAAGTGGAGACGTGGCTAAATATAGTCATGAGACTTTAGAAGATTACCATGTAGAATGTAGAACCAATGTATGTTGACATGTGGCATAGTCACCGCCTCGATGTAATAGTTAAGTGGTAATTATAGAACCCAAGGGCTAAGAATAACTCTTGTTCAACTAGTGAAGGGTGAATTCCCACTAGTATATATACCCCCTATGGGTTCATTGTAAAAAAAGATGATCATGGACATTGTAGGTCTTGGATGCACAAAGGATCTTCTTTTGGGACTATTATGTAATGTTTTGAGCGATCAATACAAAGTACAAAATGGTATGGAGTAAGTATATTTTATGAGCATGAGTATCTAATGTGTGTATTTGGTTAATGATTCTATTTTTTTATTTGTTTAAATCCTTTATCATAATGCTAAAACATGATGGGACCAGTATTCTCTCGCACCTCGGGTGAGCATGTCAAGGTTTCTACTTTGACGTGATAATCCGATGTGAGGGGTGAGAATAACTATGTGTGTCGGTAGAGAAAAAGGTTCACCCACATCAATGTGATTTTGTAGGTGTAACTAAACACACAACATTTAGGTTTCGTTGTTGAGACCATCATAATTTTGCAAAGATGATAAGGTCGACAAAATATGTTTAGACTCATGTAGGAAAATATTGAGATTTGGCAACACACTATTGAAGAAGCCTTTGCACAAAAACATCCTAGTCGAAATAACTGTTCACCCAACTGCCCCCCAAGGACTTGGGTAGAGGATAATCTATACGACGAGCTATATGAGACATTCTTCAATGAAATTTTAGCAAACTTGTATGCTTGGATAGCATCTTCTTGTTTGGGAAAGAATTGGAATTTGGGGAAGAAACATCTTTGGATTCTAGAGCACACAAAAATACTTGCACAACACGGCGTAACTTGGATGTGATCCTTGGATTATGAATGGAAAGGTTCGCTTCACAATTATATGATTGAATACTCAGTATATACTTTTTCTTGCTTAGATGAAGCCTAGTTCAACTTATTTTAAGAGTCGTGCAAATCATATTTGAAACAATTTTCGTTAGAAATCAAAAATTTGATGGTAGACATGGGTATTATAAATTTCCACATAGATAGCTAAACATTCCACATGCATGAGTAGCGCGTAAGGCTAGGAAAGGGAAGGGTAAAATTTGGCCCGCACCATAGATTCCTTGGATGAATGTAAGTTGAGAAGGATGTGATATGAAGAATAAAGGTACAAGGTGATATAAGACAAAGAATTACTTCGTCAAGGGGATTCAACTTCAAGAATTGTTGGGGAAACCAAATACATTGGTTATGGCAGGAAGGGGAAAGAGAGGAAAAAGAATACCGGGAAGAAGAAGTAGTGCACTCTAAAACAACAAGCATTCCAGAGGATGCAGAAGTGCAATATAATGTAGATGGCATCCTTACCCAGCTTATTGTGCTTTGACATTCAACTAAAACACCACATATAGAGGATCAATTGTTAGTTGAAATAGATAGTGACAAGGAAGTGGACATAGCTCAAAGAAAAAGGACACATTGGATAGCAGTTTCTTGTATGTTATTCAATCACTCGTACCAACAGCAAAAAGGATACAATATAACCCAACCATTCCAAAGGCATGGAGATTTGGAATGATGAGTATCAGCCAAACAACACAAACATCTGGTGGTGTGCAAGGAAGTGTGTCATTATAATAGGCCACAAGAACTACCATGTCGAGTGTTAGTGGTGGAGACAATGGAATTTCTAGGATGCCTACAACAAGTGCACTAGTACATGGAAGAGTTGTAGTTGTCGCGTAATAAGTATTACCGCTAAACATATTCTATGAGACATCTTTGCACCTACTAGAATATCATGGTGTTGAGAATGTTGATGAACATGTTCATAAGTGCTAACCAATTTGGCACACAAAGGGGGTGACTTCTTCAAAATGCAAAGCTACTCAGTTTGCTACAATATTGCTAGATTGTGCCCATACTTGGTATAGAAAGCATAACCCGCTACAAGTTGTGGTGGAATATGATCAGCTGAAGGGATCCTTTCTAAAGGAATTTGACATACCATATTTTGAGAAATAGAGCATCTCGGCGCTCAAAGACATAAAACAAGAACTAATTGAGAGTGTGCACACATATGATGCACACTTTAAAACTCTAATATATCTAAGTTGTCATATGAGATACATTCAACTCAACATGCACAATAGGGGCAGGGCTCTATGGATAGATCTACCAATTAAACCCACCCAATAAGGAGGTGAGAGTGGTTTTTTTGGAGGTTACTCATGTCATTCAAGTGTTCTCTCTCACATAAAACTTTCACATATCCACACGAAGCTCTTGAAGTTGCTTTTCACACTGAAGCAATTAGAAGCATAGACATTGAGGTTAGTCCCTTCATGGAGGTACAAATTGCATCGATGGAGACTCAATTAGAAAAATTGACTGTGAACAATGATAGGGACACACGTAGTGGGGTATGGTGTACATATTGTGAGATAGTTGGACATACAAAGAGTACATGCCCACGCCAAAATATAAAATTGATGTTGTTGGCATATGCAATATGTGAAGGAAGTCATGATGCAATAAATTGTCCTCCATTACAACGTGCAATGCATAAGAAAGTGTCACTCTACTATAAAATTTGTGACGCGCATATGCATGATATAACCAATTGTCATGTAATTGATCACATTCATGAATCAAGGTCAATGGGACTAAGGCATGCTCCAATATAAAACACCCAAGAAGGATGTGAAGGATACACATGAGGATGAGGTGATCGAGGTAGAGGTGGACACAGAGGACGAAGATTTCTACTAAGAACTTATTTCAAATGTGGATCACTAGACCATTATCAGTATGATTGTCTAGCTTTCCTAGTATGTGCACATTACAGAAAGAGCATAAGGTTGAAGACTATCCAGATATTTACTCGTCATGAAAGAAAAGAGTGAAAAGGACGCAAGAATGATTAATATTACATGCAACCTTATTGATGATTTCCACCCAAAATTAGCGCACCACAAGCTAGTCCTTCTCCTAAGGTATAAATCACAATAAGAGAATTTTTTGCCCATACATAAGCATCTGCTCCTTTAGAAAACATAAGGAAAAAATATACACATTTAGGAAAAGGTTATCTTGATGATAAGCAACATAAGGAGATACTTCAGGAAACAAAATAATTAGTCTGCGAGCTATAAGGAGAAATCGAGTTTCTAAGGGAAGACGTTATTGGTGTGGGGTACATGCCTTGTCATCTCATAGAATTTTCCACATCACTTGGTGAGTCATCTCACTTAGGTGAGATCATAGGTCTTAGGTGTCTTAGGGGGTATGACAGATTATGTCATATGTTTCAGTGTGCATCAGTGTATCATACAAGAATTACTTTCCATTTCTGAAATGTAACTCCTCTTCTCCCTTATGGAGTTATGATTGGTCTTGCATTGGGAGTTACACAGCACTCCTATTCATACCTTCATTTCTAATCTAAAAGGATGAGTAGACCCTTTTCTTTTGCATGCACATTTCATGGTGGTTGAATGTTTGCTTACTAAATGGA
Source organism: Taxus chinensis (assembly GCA_019776745.2). Lineage (NCBI taxonomy): Eukaryota > Viridiplantae > Streptophyta > Pinopsida > Cupressales > Taxaceae > Taxus > Taxus chinensis. The sequence continues at coordinate 224,916,272 of CM034151.1, read as the reverse complement.
ACTCCATCACGTTGTCATTCGAGTGCAACTCGGTTGATGTGTGTGTTATCTCGTTTGATTCTCATTTTCACATTCTCTCACATGGTATCAGAGCACGTTGTTGGGATCGGAGTCGCTTACCGTCATTTGTTGCCTAGTGCTCTTCGTTTCGTTTTCTTACTAGTTTCTTGTGCAAGCTTCGTAATACGTTTTCCATTTTTGTTTTACTTGCATTATTTGGGTTCATCTTAGTTTTCATGGAATTTTCTGGTTTGTGTGTTGTCTTTCGGTGCATGTGCATGTCCTTTTTTGGAGTCTTTCAGGGATTTTCTAGCTAAATCAGGTTGTTTGCAGCTACATTTGGTGGAAAAGTTATTTTAGAGGTACTTTTAATAGTTGATGGTTTATCTGAGTTTTTCATTAAAATTTTTGAATATTTTCTTGAAATCTCTTCCATCCTACCTCTCCTTGTGTTGTTCTGCATCCATGTCATCCTTGCACTTCTCCACCCCCTCATCTAGCTCCTTAGCTCCCACCGAGCTCCTCCCAGCTCAGCCGAGCCCATCCTTGGCTCGGCGAGCTACCTGCCGAGCTCTATCCTGGGATCGTTCCTTTCCTGCCGGTTGGTATGTTTGGATCGGATTTTCCCTGTCTGGCTCGACGAGCCTGTTTTTGTGGCTAGAGATTGTGTTTTCTTTGCGAGTTGTTGGCTTGGTCTATCCTGCCCGCATTTTCCTAGCTCTACATCCTCTAACTTGACCCATTGTACCTTGTGTTTGCTCGTTCGAGCTCTGGTTGCTTACACCTTGATCGGTGTGTCTGTTTTGTCTGTTTGGCTCTGCCCTGCGCGTTCCTCGTCTCAGCCCCTGTCGACCTGCCTTGTTCCAAGCCCGTCCTCACTCCTCGACTCTACTGGTGTCCTACGTTGGGAGCTCCCCCCTGTTCGGCCTTTCTCAGCCTGTAGAATGGCCTTGCCGTTGGCTCCCCTCTGTTGAACGCATGCCAGCTCCTGATCAACGCTCGACTTTCCTCGTGCTCCGTGCTTCCATTACTCTGTTCCAACTCTGCCCCTGTCCCGCCGACTTCCCACCAAGTTGGAACCATAATCGTTGCATGCGACCGTCCCACCTAACTCATCGTCTCGTGCTCCTCGAGACATGTTCCTGGCCACCTCGGGCCCCTGTCTGTGTGTTTTTTGACCTGGACCGTCCTTTTCCTCCCTTTGCAATTCAAAAGCCCGCTCCTTTTAATATAAGTCTTTCAAACTTTAGTGATATAACTTGTTTTCATTTTAAAGGCTTCTATTAATTTAAACTTAGGTTCTTATTTCTTAATCTTAGGTTATTTTTTTATCCTAGTTTTTTAAATCTACGTGTAAGGGCTTTATTTTTGTAAAAAGGAGGTAATTTTTCTTTAAAGGTAGGTCATCTTATTAAATTAGGTCAATTAAAAAAATTTAATCAAGAGGTTTATTATCATAACCTAATTTTTTTAAATTTAAAATCCTTTTTTTTTTTTTTCATTTTTCAGAAATTAAGTAAAATTTTGCAAAAAGCATTTCGAAACTAAGGTTACTGGGCATTTTGGGTCACTAGCCATTTTGTGGGAGTGTGTAGCATTTATTGTGGCCTATAGGTCCTGTTTGGTGGCCTTTCTGGCATTTTCAGGTGGTTTGTTGCATATTGTGGATCCCTTCTGGCGTTCTAGAGCCCCTTTTTGTTGGGAGAACAATCAATGAGATGGGGGGTGAATCAGTGTCCTTATAAACTTTTACTTTTACTTTAATCATTCATTGAGCCATTATCATATAGGAGCAATGTCAATTAGTTTAGCAAATCATCAAGGCAACCGTTCAATCATACATTAACCATAGTGAGTTTATTATGCATGAAACAACTATCCACAAGAACACAATGCAAGATAAAACACAACATATATGTGGTAAACCCTTAAAGGGAAAAAAACACACTGATCTTTGTATTATTAACAAAAATCAAGATTTAGTGAAGCACTAACTGCACAAGGAGCACCAACCCCTAATTGTCAAGGACTCACTTGACAAGGCTATAGAAAGCACCCACTTGCAAAGAAGCTACAACTCCCCAAGATTTAGTGAAGCACCAACTCTACAAGGAGCACTAGCCCCTAAGGTTTTAGCAAGAACCAACTTGCAATGAAGCACCAACTCCCTAAGTGACTTAGCACCAACTCAGCCACTTCTGAATGTTTGTCACCTTTCCTTCGTTGTTGATCAACTAATGATGCCACTCTCTCAGCTCTTCTTCTCTTGATCACTCCTCAAACTATCATGGTATGCTCACTCGCTCATCATTGTTCTTCACCTTCACATAGGCATGGATAAATTGCTCTTCATAGGCTGACCACTTTCAACATAGGCACAATCTTCATGTTCTACAAGACCTCACACACTTCTCACAAGCCCTTATAGCTCATTCATACTCTCTCATACACACATTAGGCCTAAAACTGCCTTTACACATATATATACATGACGCAAGAACTTAACCAACTAGGTCAGTCATACATCAATTGTGTTGGCCATGCCAAGACTATATGACCTCTGAAAAACATGAAATAATTACATCATAACCTTCATTTGGACTACAATGACTCAACTAAATGTAGATGACGGGGAAGTGAAATTTTATGCATGTGAATGGAGTAAATGTGACATTAATTACCCATTTGGAAGGGTATAAAAAGGGGAAGGTAACTCATTTGGGAAGTTACCTCGCATTAGAATCAAGGGCTCCATATGTGATAAATGGCAAAAAGGTGAAAAAGTGATTCAAAGCATCCAAAACCATCAAACTATTTGCCATTATAGGGGATTTGAAGCTTAACCAGAGGCGTCAAAAATAACCATAAGTGGTGAAGTAAAGGCGAAGAATGTCACTTCAAATCCTAAAAATTAATCCTCGACCGCCATTAACGTGGAGATCAAGCTCTATTTGAAAGACGAGGAACTTTGGTGCCATAAACCTCCCTAGAGTAAATTAGGGTGGATCCCAAGGTAGGCACGGTAATAAGGCTATACCAGAGGAGGTGCACAAAAATAATGTTGTACAAGAATCTAGTACTTCTAGTGACACTAGTTCAAGCACTTCCACGGAGTCAATGTCTGGCGAAGCCTTGGGAGGCACTACCATCAAGGAAGTTCCAAGTGGGGAAGAGAGATATATTGAAGAAGAGGTAGAAGTGTAGGAGGTTGAAGTAGAGGCAGGAACTAGTTCTTCTACGCGCACAAGAAAAGATAAGAAAACAATGACTCCCAGCCAGAAAGCAAAGAAGCATAGGAGTCCAATGCAACTAAATTTTGAAATGCAATACCCGGAAGAGGTATTGGAAGGAGAAAAATGGAAGACCCAAGTCATTTCATGCAATATTTCCAATTGTAATCACTGTGTTCATGGACTAGAAGGACTAATAGTAAGAGATATGGTACATGCAACAAACAAAAAGAATGATAAAGGGCGCATCATCTACGACAATAGTGTGAAACAGACGTTTGAGAAAGTAGGGGTCCTTCAGCTCTATGAGCTACCCTACTTCAACAAACCAGTGGAGATCTTCCAACACTTAATCTCACGTGTGTGAGAGGGTTATTTCTACTTTGCAAGATAGCGCATTAGAATCATCTGCTCATTGATCAACAAAGAAATTAGGTTGATCAATGTTGGAGAAGATTTGGCGCAATCTTTGTGCAATGACAAGGAGATTGATGAGGTTGGAGATCTCTTAAACTATAAAAAATTGGGGCGCACCTTCCCCATTATAGAAATAAAAGACCCAAGTACAAGAGTCGCGGCATGACTTTTGGCGTCCAAACTGGAGAGCACAGAAAGGTGGACGGAGGTAAATAAGAAATTTTTGTACATCACGCACAAAATAGCGCATGGGACCCAATACAATATGTCCCAATATATTGTTGAAAGTATAAAACAGGATGCAAAGTTTGCGCATAGTGAATATGTGGTTAAATTTCAATGGGATGCAGTACTTTTTCTTTTGGTCTTCGACGAGACAGACATCCCCGAAGAAAGCAGAAAACCTAATTGGATATACCCTATGTAGAACAAGTCTCTCATATAACGATATAAGCAATTTTCGGTGCCTACCAATCTCAATAATGCCTATAAGACTAGACTTAGCAAATGGCTCAAGCACTTGTAGGACATTTTTGAGAGACTGGAGAATTTTGCACCAGTTGGCCAAGTGAGTAGAAGGAAAAACGAAGTTTGTTGTGATGTAGCACTACTTAGTGAGTTTTATGCAAACTGATGGGAATATGTCTCCTTGGGCCAAATTGCCCTATGCTTTTACAACAAAATATTTTATGTGATCTGTAAATCGGATCAAAGATGCGAAGAGGATCAAAAATTGCATGCTCAAGATTGATGCAGACATACACACCCTCTGCAAAACCTACAAGTATGAGGGAATGGAAGCATATGTGGAGAGGCGTGAATTAGACATTTACTCACTTAGCCAGGTGGAGACAATAGCCTACTTGCACAACTTGAAGCATTTGGTTTTACCACCACAACACTTGATAAGGTTAAACAAGTCATGGACTATGAGCTCAATGACATGGTCAATAGATAACAAGGCGCACCAGATGTTTTACTACTTGAGGTCGAAGAAGAAGACAAACACAATGGCCCCACAGGTGGAAAAGAGCCATATAAGCAAATGATCCCACCCTCCAAGACGAAGGCTAAGGGGAAGAAAAGGCCAAAGCAAGTACAGACCACTTCTGAAGGAGGACATAAGGCCTCACCCAAAAAGAGGCAAAGGGTGGACACAACAAAAACTTTCGCACTAGCATCGAACTTTGGAGCAACTTACAAGACTGAGGAAAGTGAGTTGAACAAAGGGGATGATGAGAAAGAGATTGGTAGCACATGAACTACCACTAGGGCGGAAGAATTTAGCGCATCAGTGTAGATGGACATAGGTGCAAGAGTTAGTGGTGAAAAAACCCTTTCCCCTAAGGGGGAAAAATAGGTTCATGCGCGACAATGCAAACAACCCCTCCAAGGCAACCTACCCCTACCATAAGACATCTACACACAAAAATGACCCAAAAGAAGAGGAGAATCCTAAAGACTCGGGCGCAGGGACATCCACAACTCTAAGAACGTCTTTAGAGGTTGTCACCATTGAAGATGAAGGGAACGAGTCTGACGAGAAGAAGCAAGAAGAGGAAGAGGAAGAGCATGGAGGTGGTGGAGACTCAGAGGACAAGCGCGAGGATGAAGAAGAAGCTGAAAAATGACATCAAAGTAAGGGTAAAGGCGTACACACTAAAGAGGGGGCGAAGGAGATGGAGGATGAGGATGAAACATTTATGAAATAAAACCCTCATAAATATATCTTCAAGCCGGAGTGCAAAAGGGGAAGCCTTACGAGGACTTCTTCGCATGGACAAGCATGAGGGAATTTGTGGGGTCGATTCGATCAAAGAAGGCATTATTGTTCATTTTGGATGCATGCACAAAAGAACCCTACTATAAGTTCCCCATCTCAAGCCTCAACAAAATCAACGATGGGGATGAGGAACCCCTAGCCTCATCGCAAACTTACTACCTTTTATAAACGCATGCAAGAGAAGAGCTTCTAAAAACAGCTAGTGAAGTCGTCCAGCAGGATTTGAATAACAACGCAGACTACCACATACAAAGAAGAAAAGGAGTAACCAAGTAGCTCAAAGAGACCATGAATAAATTGGGTGAGTTGACCAAGGAACACAAAACCCTGATGGAGAAATACTCATGCGCTGAGAAAAAGGCAAAAGAATTGAGCGAAAAGATACTCTGAATTGAGCCTAAGCTAACAGAAGACCACCTAATACATCCTGCGACAAATATAGAAGAATTGGAGCAACTGCTAAACCTGCCATTCAAGATGATAGATGTCGGCAGGTAAAGGACGAAGCAAAATAGGGGGAAAAGATAACATCAAGGTTGTCTAGGGAGAGAAATTGGGGGCATGAACAAAGATAGCAAAGGAGCTCGGAGACAAGTCCACGTACATGGACAAACTGCTCAAAGGATTTTTCAATCAAACAAAAATAATTGATGCATACATGCAAGAAGACACCTAAAAACAAGTCGTCTTGGAAGCCCAAATGGATAGCAATGGAATTAATAATGCTGCTCGCAACAAACTCATAGAGGAGTTTGAGAAGATAGGAGAAGAGGCCATTAAAAAGGAAAAGATCAAGCAGTGACTAGTTGATTTGCGGAAGCTCACTGCCAAGGCTAAAACTGAGCTAGAAGACGTAACACCAAGGCCGGCAAAAAATTTCAAGCAATACATACAAAGGACACTACTGGTGTAAAAGGCACCAAAGCTTTTACCAAACTAGCCACGTAGTTGGATCAAATCACTCTCCTCCTCCAAAAGACACTAGATGATTGGAAGGCACGTGAAATCTATGTAAGAGGTCCCAATTACAAGAGGTAAGAAGTTGTTCGAGGTAAAAATGTAGTGTGGTGATGTTGGACCCCGAGATTCTTGTATTCTTTTATTGGTTAATTTCCACATTGGAAACTAATTCTTTGTTCTTTATTATTTATATTCTTTGAACTGTGCACAAGACTATTAAGAGCACTACACACAAGAATATCGGGAGAACTGAGCACGAGACTTATGAAGGAACAACGCGAAAAGTTTGGCAAGTGCACAAGTTCTAGAAGGAAGCACAAAGGATTCAAGATAAGGGAAGAAGCTTCGCACCTAAAAATAGAACATGAAGGCACACATGTATATTTAGAAAAGAGCATGTACATGCAAGTTATAAAGTAACGCACCAGAAATAGATGGGATAAAGATAGCAAAAGTAACTGCAGTTTGAGTTACTTGCATGAAGTCAGTGCAAGAATAAGCAAGAACAAAAAAGATAAGCTCTAAAGATAGCGACATGAGGTAGATAAAAAAAACATGGTTAAATATAGTCACAAGACTTTCAGAAGATTACCATCTAGAACGTAGAACCAAGGTATGGTGGCATGTGGCATAGTCACTGCCTCAATGTAATAGTTAAGTGGTAATTATAGAACCCGGGAGTTGAATAGCTCTTGTTCAATTAGTGAAGGGCAAGTCCACATTGGCATATATACCCCCAATAGGTTCATTGTAGAAAAAGGATGCTCACAGACATATGTAGGTCTTAAATGCACAAAGGATCTTCTTTTGGAACTGTTATGCAATGTTTTGAGCAATCAATATAAAGTACAGAATGTTTTGGTGCAAGTATATTTTTTGGGCACGAGTGTCTAATGTGTGTATTTGATTAATGTTTCTATTATGTCATTTGTTTAAATCATTTATCATAATGCCAAAACATGATGGGACCAGTATGCTCTCGCACCTCAGGTGAGCGCATCAAGGTTTCTACTTTGGCGTGCTAGGCTGGCACAAGGGGTGAGAATAACTATGCTTGCCAGTATAGCAAAGGTTTCACGCGCATCAATGTGATTTTGTAGGTGTAACTAGACGTGCAACATCCCTGTTAGATGATGAACTCCCTTCCCCCAACCACCCGGACTTTGCTCATTCTCTATATTATTACATCTAAAAATGGGGAGAGTTTTCAACAGAAATAAACATCTAACAACTCAAATAAATATAAAGAAAAGAAATTTGTTGCCAAGCTGGAACATTCTTATCCTCAGTCTTATCATTACCCAAGATGATTGAAAAAATATCAAAATAAAACATGAATGTAGGATAACTGAATTATTCCAATGTTTCCTGTTTGATAATCACTAATCTAAGTGACACTAGATGGAATATGCACTATTTCATCAATTCTTGAAGGCAAGCAAATATACATACTGAAGTGTCAAAATGTATCCATATTGTCTATTTTGTTACATTTATAAATAATCTTTCCTGTTTATAATTTGCATTATCTATGGTTTAAAAAACCGACTGCCTTTGCAGAATGACCCTTGACTGTCAACTTTGTTTCTTTAAGCCAGAAATTGCTTCTGAAACTGTAAAGCAGATTCGATGGTTATAAATTAAATCTTCCTTTCTTTTCACATTCTAAACGCAGGGGGAAAGCCCAACATAATTTATGAGGAAAAATACTCCCAGATCATGTGAATCTTGTGCTCGTCATTGTTCAATTGTTGCCAGTGAACAATTACATTCAAACTGAATTGTGTTCGATTCCATCTAAGCTGGTCATATATGAGCAAGATATTATGCCAGGATTTGTCTTATTTCCATTCTTTTAGAGCCATAAACCAAACATACAGTTGATATGATCATAGAGTGCCCTTCAACTTCTGTTCAAACAGAGATACTGGTATAAGTTGAGCCAAAAGTTCATGAGTGATCATATGGCAATCTAATAACGACTCCTCCAAGCCATACTAAAGGCCTACACACATTAAGATCAAAAACATGCATTTTATCAAGTTATGGCTATTGAAACCCTTGTTATGCAGCCCTTAACTGAGTGCTGGTTAGACCTAAGGCTCTCTCTGGTATTCAAAATAACACCAAATGGAAGATATAATAATAACAGTTTGCATGAGTGAAATTTTACAAAATAATTTGATGCATTTTTCAATACCTCCGGGTGCAGCTCAAGAATCTGTCTTTTCACAGTCAAAATACATCTGCATAGCAACATAAAAGCCATGGAGGGCTCATAGATTGGGTTGAGGGTTTAATCTACAGGGAACAGGCTATGACAGCACCAATGGCAATAATGAACACCCTCCAAACTTATGCTTATATTATGATGCATGTATGTGGAACAACAGTGCTTAAATTTGGCTGAAGCCTATGCTTTCTGTCGCAAGAAATTTCAACAAGCTGACAAAGTTGGATCTGATAAAAAGACATCAATTAACCGGGCAAAGAGATTGTGCAAAGTGCAAACAATCATTTAAATTACAATTATAAGTTGAAAACATGCTTCTTTCTTCCATTCTTGCAACTGATTTGCTAACAATTGGCTATAGAAAGCCCATCAAGCCATGACAATCAAATGCAAAATGGTTCACTGAGTTTGTCATTGGACTGATGCCCTAGCAGCGGCCCTCTCCAAAGCCTTTAGTCTGTTGGCTTCCATGCGTGTCTTTTGTTCTTCTGAAATTTGTGCAAGACTCTTTTGTCCACTCGCATCATTTCCCAATAGTTGAATTCCCTGTTCCTCTAATGTATTCAAACCGGGTGATGTTTGAGAGAATGACTGACTGGCACCATCAGCATCTGCACCGTTCTTTGAAGGAGCTACCTCCTGTAAACATATGTATTCCATTCAAGTAAATAAAGGACATGAAAACCTAATCAGCAAGCTAGGACTCATCGCCCTGTAAACTGTTGCATGTTCCATAAGGCTTAAATTTTACAAGAGTGCACCTATAACCAAAACCTATCAGTTGTATATTTCAAATAAGCAGAATATGTTGTTCATCAACCAACAGGGATGCACATGTGAATTGGAAAAAGGTCACTCAATGTTATACCCGTGACCCAAATTCTATTATTATGTACTTTGCATGTGTAATTGAGGTTGTGAAACCCATAAGCTCGGGAATAACAACCAATTACAGTTTGAAGACTTACCTCTCCCGTTGCCTGCCTGTAAAGTTCATCAAACAAATCCTCCTGAATGATATCATCTTCAGCACCATCTTTATCTTGTTCCTCTTCAAGTCCAACATCGGTGTCTACCATTTCATCTGGAAAACCCAAATCATTTTTGCTAAGTGGGGGTTTCCAAGGGCACAGGAAATTTGATCAAAATGCCATGAATGATTCGGTTCCAATCTGGAAGGGCTCTATCTTTTATTTAATTAACGAAATAAAACAACAGACCATTCACAGGAGTTGGCTCCACAGAAGACTCGTGCAATGTTTTAGGATTCTCCCCTTTTGCTACCCTCTCTCTCAGGTCTCGGATGCAGGTCTGAGAGGATATAAAAAAATGGGATAATCAGTGTTCATTTTTAAAGGCTTTATTTTATGCCAAGTGAAAGGCAGAGACCCAAAATAAGGGCATACATACCCTGACGCGTCTAGTGCAACCAACCTTCTCCACTCTTTCCACAAAGTAGGGGAAAGAGACTGAAGGCAACATGCGCGAGTGCCAGTGAATGTAGGCCTCCATCAACTTCCCCAAATCTGTCACCTGTATTCACCGAATCCAAAATACAATAAACAAATAAAAGAGCAAGAAAGGAGAAATGTGTACAAAGGGTCGGTGTATTAGTACATAATTGGTGCTGGTTCAAATGCTCACACTGTAGTAAGGCAGACGCTAAGGAGGGCTGGATCAAATCCTCACACTGCAGTGATGTGGTCTATTAAGAGAATTGGTTGAAATACCCCCATGGCATCATAAGGATGAGCTGGTTTAAAACATCACGCCGCAGTGTGATGGACTGGAAGGAGAATTCGGTTCAAAATCCCCATACTGCAATAAGGCAGGCCAGAAGGACTGTTTCAAATCCTCACTCTGCAGTAAGATGGCCTAAAAGGAGGATTGGTCAAAATCCCCACAGTGGAATAAGGCAGACCATAAGGTGAGCCGGTTGGGATCCTTGCACTACAATAGGCAGCCTACGAGGAGTACTGGTTCAAATCCCCACACAGCAACAAGGCAACTCATAATGATGGCCTGGTTCAACTTAGCACACTGCATTGAGATGGCCTACACGGAGAATTGGTTGAAATTCCCATAAGAAGGGCTAGTTCAAATCATTACACTGTAGTAAGACATCCTTCAAGGAGAATTGGTTGACATCCCCCTGCAATAACACAGTCTATAAGAAGGGCTAGTTCAAATCCTCACAATGCACTGATGCAGTGAGACAGCCTAAAACAAGAATTGGTTGAAATCCCCGCACAGAAATAAGGTAGCTCATAAGGAGAGTTGGTTCAAATTCTCACATTGCCGTGAGGTGGCCTACAAGAAGAATTCGGCAGGCCATAAGTAGGGCCGATTTGGATCCCAACGCCACAGTGAGACGGCACACAAGGAGAATTGGTTGAATTCACCACCATGTGACAAGGCAACCCATAACGTGGGTTGGTTTAATTCCTGGCACTGCAATTAGGCAGGTCGTGGACTAGCTTTTGTTTTGATTGTGGGTATTAGGGAAAGTGCTGTCTTGGCGAGTCGAGCTGTGATTTGAATCCAAACCACCTATCATTAATTATAGGGTATTAAAATATGGGTAACTGAGGTTATGGAATATGGAAATCTGCGTAATTGAAAATAAGGAGTATTCAAAATGAGGTACACTCAGACGCATATTACTCATATCAAACCAGCAGTCAGGCTGCACGGGTCAGATCCTCGCCTAAACCTCAATAAGGCGTCACACAATCTCAGTGCCAAATTCTAAAAAAAACATAAACCTAAAAAGGGGGTAGTAGAATGAACCTCATGACCTCGACCCTTGATGTGAACCATGCGGGGAATGTGCTCGAGAACATAGCCGAGGCCTTCATTGGAGAGGAGGAGATCTGGGGTTAGTGCGCGGCGGAGCGGTTTCTTCACTTTGGGAACCTGAGCTTGCTTCTCTGTTGGAACAGGCTGTTTCCCTTGCCCTGTAGAGGACTTAGTATTGTCTGAAGGGGCGAAAGGGCAGTCTCTGGACCAGTGGCCTGGCCTCCCACACTTATAGCACCCTGTTGGTGCTGCTGCTGCTGATCCACTCTGCTTCTCCATGCTCTCTTTCTTTTCTTTCCCTCGCTGTGTATGCCGACTGTAATTGGCATAAGCTTCTGTACTTGTTTATGGCGGGAAACTCAATTTTTTTGGTTGATAATAAATTGCCCTAGGCGTGCACCTTTAAAGTTGCCTTTGCTCGAAATCCTAGCAGACTTTTTCGGACAATATTATTTTCTCCTATGTCAAAATAAATATATAATATTTGGATTCTCTTTTCTCCTATGTCAAAATAAATATATAAATATTTGAATTATCTCCCGCGTATTTTGCACCCCTGTGCAATTGCTAGTAGTAATAATTCGATGAGGTGTACTTACTCTAGCCCTCCCGATTCAAACTTGTGACCTCTTTTTAAAGAACACGAGTTCTTCATCATTAAACCACAAATGACTAATAAAACTAGTATAGATATCTTAAATATGTCTATCTACAAGCACCTGTCTAGTTATGATAGATATTATTTTTACTCACTTCTCCAATGTGTGTGTGTGTGTGTAACAATCCAATAGAAGTAAAATCTATTAACGAACTATCACATGATTGTCAAATGAATGTCAAATTTAATATTGAGAATAAAATTTAACAATGCACTCCATTATAGCCTTGCCTGCCATTGTAGAACGCCTCTCTTATAATAAGTGCAAGCCACGCCTATTGGTATATTTGGAATTAATTGTTGGTAATAAAGTGAATTGAATGCTTTTGCATACCTTGTAAGTTACCCAAATTGTCACTTGCATTCACTTACCTCAAGATGGGGTTTAGTTTCAAGCAAAAAGTGTTGTCCCGACATTTTATTATTACGTCAAAAGGCGTGTTCTTTGGCGGAAAGCCACTTGCCCTCTAACAACGACAGAGACTCCGACGGCCGAAATGGAATGGTTGACGATGCACGACTATTTTTGAGCCTTACATTTGGTGAATAATTGGAAGGAATGTCAAGTTTTAACTTCCTGGAGGGATAAAGCATAACGCAATTCCAGAGTCGGTACTCTGTCTGAGAATGAACAAAATTGAGGTACTGCTTCGAAATTAATATTGTATTGGTGGGTAAGTGCACGAAGTTGGGGGGCCAAAAGTGGACAAAAACCTGAAAAAAAGCAAAGCGCGACCGCGTTTTAATTTCTTAGGTTTGGGATTTACCAAACCATAACACGTACGTGTTATGTCTACTATAAATAAAAAAAGAGGTCCGAGCCTCTATCATTTTATCTCCCTCAAACGCGAGTTTCAAAGCTTAACCGTGCCCTCGCGTTTTGTCATTCAACTGGATCTCAAGCTCAAAGGATCGTTTCTGGATCGTTGGGAAGATTTGAATCGACGATGGCACCACGGAGAAGAGGTAGGCACAATTCTTTTCTCAAAATTGCATTGAAATATGATAATTATAGAGTAGAATTTGAATTGAATAGATTTTTTTTATTGTTACATTTCGCGGTAAAGGGAATCAACCACAACCAAACCATGTTATTCCTATCATCCCTCCCAACCCTCCCACAGTTGCTCAACATCCCCCAGGTAGTCAAGAAGATTTAGCAGCCCACATAGTTGAAAACAAAATTGAAATTGAGGATTTAATCAAAAGAATGAGGGATTCACAATCTACAAACCCCCACCACGCCTCTCTTGCAAACACATTGGAGGCATTACTTGCTCAAGTTGACGTGGCAACGGGGAAAATTGATCATTGGACCTGGACAACTTACAAAGAGGGTTGTAGGGTTTATCATTCCAAAAAATTGTCATATGTGGATGTAAATAACAAAGAAATTACAAAAGACCTTATATGCACCTTATTCACGGACCCCCGTACTAATTTTCTTGTTTCATTGTCATGTAAATGGTTTCCCATCCATTGGTGCAATAATAATTTGATTAAAAATAATTTTTGGGACTGATGGTGGATGGTGTTTGATTTTCCACATTGCAATAACAACGAGGTGCCACTATACTTTCTGAGGAAACTCTATTGCGAGTTTATCCTCAACAAAATCTCAAATTATTTTGATTTTCAAGATTTCCAAGGCCGAAGGAAAAGGATTTGCACATAGGATCGGCCAGGTGCACAACGTGCACCTATTCAACAGGGTAGAGTCCCCGCACAGAAGCCCCCTCACTTTGAGACTGTCCCTCCAACAGTGAAGCAGACAGTAGAGATTGGCACACTCCACGCGCTTCAGGGGCTATATATGACCCTTGTTTGACATACGAGGGATATTTCTAAGCCAAATGCTCGTGGAGGTACACAGAGTATTCCCTATAGGGAGTACTAGCATGAGGCCACATCTTTGCTCGTCATGTGGTAGCATATGTTTGGGGCGTGAGGAGGACGATACTTTCATGTGTACTGATTTTGGTGGAGTTGGTGCTAGGGGTGCACACGATAATGTCACTATGTTAGATGCCTTTTTGAGTGAGACATTTGGATTACAGTCATCGGCGTCACCTTCGCAGGTATTTGTTATGTTTTATTATGTGTGTTACAAAAATTTCGGAGTACTTGATTTACTTATATATGTTAAATTTTTGAAATAATTGTATTTGTACATGTACATGCATTGATATTACAGTGCATGGGAGGCGCATCTTCATCCCAACCACAGGCAGAAAGCACCATGCGTACACATACATTCACAGAGGTAATTTAGAATGTTAATTGTGTAAAAATTTCACATACATGCATATATATACATATAAGTTTTGAAGTCAAATATATGTATGTTCTTGTATGTTCATCTAACTCACATGATACATGTTTGATAAAGATGTTGACTTCACTAGACACCCCATCATCTCTGTGACAAGTAGAGAAAGGTGTTGCCGCTGCGATTTCATCTGCGCAACAACTCACTGAGGTATTCAAACAACATGTAAATTTCATTAAATTGCTCGTGTAATTCATATTATGTTAAATTACATGTTAGTAATGTCTTTCATTGTAGAATTATTAAATTATGTTAATAATATCATTCATTATGTATATGCAGGAGTTACCTGCGACAGGTAGCAGCCCTGTTCATTTGATTCATAGGCGTGGTGGGGTAAAAGCAATAGTTCTATATTGATAAAATTAGTTAAAATATTGTCATTACACATACATGTTTTTTTGGAGGTTATTGTGAAAGTATTACCTTTTTTTAGCTACATGTTCACCTAGGTAGTTGTATTTATGTGAATATAATATTTATAAGCTCACACGTATGCTCTATGTGTCTCGCACTATTTATAAATGAACTTGAAAATTAGAAACATGGGTTTGTTTTTATGCTTTCTCTCGTTTGTTTACCTCAGGTTAACTTCTAACTCATTGATCTATGGTATTGACTGATATCAATGAAGGTCTACGTTTTAAATCCTAAACTTCTAACTACAACTTGACTTTTTCTGTGTGGATTCAAACAAAATTTATTACCTTGATTTTATTAAACGTTGATAAAAAATCTCTTAACTGGTTCTTAGATTATTATTCAGAGCCTGGGTTTATCCAAGGCCCATTCTCAATTGTAATTGCATGGAGTTCCATAGTAACGTATGCTAGGGTTGCTCATTTGTTTGAAAAGGTATTTATTGAGGAGAAGCTATTTTGGAACCCCAAATCGCTAGTCGATCACATTGATTGTGAACTTTGATCTGACCAAATGTGCATCCCCACTTGGTATCGAATAGGTTATACGTTCCTTTCATGAGCATTAGAGCTACATGAGTTATCCACAGTGGCAGCACCAAAAGTTTGATCCTGATGAGTAGAGAAAAATATCATCTTATTGTATCAATTGCTAGGGGTAATAGGAAGCCCGCACAACTAGACCCGAGTATACCACACTTTCTCGGCCCAATCTTTTGGCATTTAGGTAGGAAGTGACACCGGGATTTTATACAAGAGGTCACCCATCTTTGACCAAGAAAACTTAAGTTTAGAGGACGGCTCGCTTAACATGGCTGTTATCATCATCTAGAGATTGTTGTTATAAAATTTGTGTGTCCACAATCTTATCATACACATAAATTATCTCTCCATATTCATAAATTTGTAATCAATGTTCAAAGCCTTGAGTTGTTACTGCATACCATATCCTTATTTAATCACATTCATGTTTCCATTTAAGTATCTTCCACCTTAGGCATTCAAACTTTGTTAAGGATCGACTGAAAACTCAATCACGTTTCTGCAGACAGTCCCTTCTACCTTGTGGATATTCACTTTGCTTAGTTGTTGAGTAAGCACGATTGAATTTAACTTTAAGATTCGTGCCAACCGGAGAAGTTAATCATGGGTTTTTTAGGTCTGTTGGATTAAAGTGGAGATCTGCGTAGAGCCAAACTATAAGCATGTGGCGTAGCTACCATCGATTCCCTTGTAAAAGAAAGTTTTTACGTTCTGTATAAACTCAGTGGGGGACCTGATAAAAGGGTGACAAAGAAAATGGGATATTGGTTTTTTGTTGTTAGTTCTAAGTTGTTTTGCTATTAGTTTCTTGGTACTTCCTCTATTTGTTATTGCTCTATTTATTTGTTGTTTGGATACTTTCCTTTGGATGTTTGTATCTCTTCTCGTTAATTGGTCTTGTGTTGTTTTTGGTTTAGTAAGTTGGGCAAACACCCATGGTATAATGCGTTGGCCTTTTTGTCATAGGAAATGGTAACATTTTGTATGGGCGTAGGGTCCCCTCAACCCCCTTTAATTTTACCTCTGTGGTAAAGGCAACAACATTTTACTTTGTTTTAGTGGTGCCTAGAATAAATAATCCAGAAAAATCTCTTACATATTAAACATATAACATTGTTAATCGGTTGAGCAATCACTCATGACGTGCTCTTCCATCTGTAGAAGTGAATGTTTCTAAGGGCTCTGAGTCCATTTGAGTTCTTCATCTCTGAGACTCTTCACTATAAATATAAAGCTTTCAACTTTGATAAGGGTGTGTTGTAGTCAATTGTATTTGTCATTTCGGCTAAAAATCTTCCGACGTCTTAACATTCACTTTGGGAGTTACAGGGTTGTACCTAATCAATCGTAATTTCCCTAAAATCTTATATCTCGACATTCACTTTGTCAAGGGTTGAGTAGCCAATCAATTTAATTTTATAGTCTTTTATTTTAGAATTCCCTTTGCTAAAATATAAGCACACCAAGGATACAAGTTTCTCCATTCCCCTCTCTTTCAAAAAAAATTGTGGGAATAAGACATCAAAATTATGACCCTTTTGGAAGAACCAGTATCCATGTTCCTAGTCCACTTGTAAGTTGTTGCTCCTGTACCCACTAACATTGATCTGTTAGTCTTTGAGCATGTTCTTGCTCTTGATGCTTCTAAACCTGTGAGGCTTGTTACTGCATGCTCTTCCACATATGTGCCTATTACAGTAACACATGTTGTGTATCCTATTTCTGCTCAACTGCATGGCCTTTTTAAGAAGCGTACCACTGCCTTCAGTTCTCACATGCTCCATTTTATGGGTTTCACTAGTGGAGGTATTGACAGACACTCATAGGGTATTATTTCTCATCTTCCACATGTTAAGTAGAATTCTCACCATGACATTGGTTTTCATGCAAATACTTCATTAGGATAACACATTGATAGAGCTCCTTTGTTTGTTTGCTCGACTCTTTTTGAGGATCATGAGCAACACATGAGTTCTACATCTTCACTCAAGCTTGACAAACTTGAGATTTCAACTATCAGACATGATCAATTTGACACACATTCAGATGTTCTTTTACATGCATCCAATGTGCATTTTGCACCAAGTCATATGCATGCATCTTCTTCATCCATCTGTGTTGATTTGGGGTGGATATCTGATCACTCATGGAGGCAACATAGGAATTCATTGAGAGGACTCTACAGGTTTGGCTCCTCCACAATTTGGCCTCTTGCTCCACTTTCTATACCTTTTGCATTGTGATGCTTCTTGTTTTGAGAATTTTTCTTTAGCAAGTGTAGTGTATATCTCTTATTTGTTGAGAGATTTTATATCTTTATTTTTTAACACTTTTGGCATGTTGATAGTATATCTTATGGGGGATCTATTCTGGTGAAGTCCAGTGTTATTTTTTCAGTGTTCAAGTAATTGATTTTGGGCAACTCATACAGATTTGTAGCATCACTCCACCCATTTAGCACTATGGGAGGGTGTGGTGTTGATCCTGCTTCTTTAGGTTTTGTGTCCTTGCCTTGTTACCTTGGATTTTCTTGGATTGTGACACTTTGGAGTTTGTGTCCTTGCCTTGTTGCTTTGGTTATTGTTCTTGGATCGTGGCACACCTATTTGTAGCAATTGATCAAATTATGTTTGGTGTTCTTTTTTCACTTTTGACATCACTCTATTGACAATCTCCTTATATGGAGCTATTCTGGTGAAACCCAGTGTCAGTTGTTTTTGAGTTTTGTGATCAAGCAGTGGATTCAGACCATAGTGCACACCAAACTTCTTCAAAATTGTATGATTTTTTGAGCTGAGCTACTTGGGATGCCTTGGAGCAAGTCTTTACTCTCTTTACTTTGTTGTTACTGGTTTTGGGTACCTTGCGGTGTCCCTTTTTTCCCAGTTATTGTACATGAGTACCTCATTAGGACTAGTTTCCGGGACTCATACGGTGGACATGCCACATCTATTTTGGCCCCTAGCTTCACTTGAGGGGGGTGTCAGAGTAGGTATTTACCTTAGCTCATGTTCACCTAGGTACTTTATTTATCTTTATTGTATTTATCCTCACCCACTTATGTGTGTGGATATTTCTTTTATCTTACTTAGATATTAGGAGATATTATCTAATTGTTAGGTATATTTCTTTCCTTGATCTATGGTATTGACTAGATCCTTGATGTCTAGTTCTCTCCTAAATATATGGTCTTGACTAGTTCTTTGATGACTAGTTATTTCCTTGATTTATGGCTTGATCTATGACCTTGACTGGTTCTTAGATTGTTATTCCTTGCCTATTTAAGCAAGGCCCATTCTCAATGTATTATATTGAGTTCCATAATAATATATGATATTGTTGCTCATTTGTTTGAAAATGTTTTATGTAAAGCTATTTTGGCAAATTGTTTTCATCTTATTGATCGTGGTGTTTGATTAGCATTTGTGTTCTTGGCTTGGTACGATTTGGTTATCGTTCCTTTCATGTACTTCGTTATATTTTCACTAATTCTGATATAAGATTTTATGATCTTATGTGTAAGTAGGGAACTTCAACCCCCTCTATTTTGACTTCAAGGGCACAGACTCCTCCATCGCGTCATCTTCGTACCCCCGTTTGTACTCTAGGAGCTCTCGATGACTCATCTGAGCATGAGATGTAGATTCGACGTGATCGATAACTTGTACTAAGTTTGTGTATTCATGTAAATAATTTCATTCTGTTAGAGTAAGTATTTACCTTAGCTCATGTTCACCTAGGTACATTATTTACCTTTATTGTATTTATCCTCACCCACTTATATGTGTGGATATTTCTTTTATCTTATTTAGATATTAGAAGATATTATCTAGTTGTTATGTATAGTTCTTTCCTTGATCTATGGTATTGACTAGTTCTTTCCTTGATCTATGATATTGACTAGATCCTTGATGTCTAGTTCTCTCCTAAATATATGGTCTTGACTAGTTCTTTGATGACTAGTTATTTCCTTGATTTATGGCTTAATCTACGACCTTGACTGGTTCTTAGATTGTTATTCCTTGCATATATAAGCAAGGTCCATTCTCATTGTATTTTATTGAGTTCCATAATAATATATGTTATTGCTGCTCATTTGTTTACAAAGGTTTTATGTAAAGTTATTCTGGTGAATTGCTTTCATTTTATTGATCGTGGTGTTTGATCAGCATCTGTATTCTTGGCTTGGTACGATTTGGTTATCGTTACTTTTACATTCTAGCATGGTCTTAAATACATGTTGAAAACATATATAAATTAAGTTTTGACATAAAAACATTGTTTACATTTATAGGTTCATCTATAGGCAAGTATTCAACGGAAGAGAACTCGTAGCATGGGCTCGAACAATCCAAAGTCATCTCATAGATCTTCATGTTCGTCTAAGGGAGGGCCTTCTTCAAGAAAGGCCAAGAGAGGGATAGATTTTGATGATTAGGAAATATATATGTCTTATATGACATTTTTTTGTATGCCTATGTGCATGACATTGTATGTACGCCTGTATGACATTTGAACTTGATGGTATATGACCTATTTGGGCATTTTTATATTTATTATGCACATTCAAATACTATTTGGAACTTAATATTTTTGTATGAGACCTTATATTTCTAAGATTATTTTTGCATGAAACTAATATGATGTGCACTTGACAATATTTAAGACATTATGGATTTTTTTTTCATTTATTGGTGATGTACATGTACTAACATTTTCAACGTATAATATGCATCAAACTTTGGAAATCAATATTTATATAATGTATGTATATAAAGAGTTACCTAATTTGAGTAATTATTCATTCAATTTATCAATGTGTATATGTGTATTTACCTTACTTGCACTTCTTCTTGCTCATGGTCTCTTTCTACTGGTTCCTATCTTATCATGCACCTACTACATTCTTCAATGCTTCTTAGTCTTGTCCCCTATTAAAACACCTGAGAGTCATCAATTTGATGTCTTTCATCTGTTGATATTATGATAATGTCTCTCCATATGCATTAGTCCAATGCTTGAGAATGTCTTCAAATGTAATGACATTCTGATTTGGACACTCAATGATTTTTGATTGTCTAATCATGTCCAATTTGTGTTATTACCTTTAAATTTGTAGACATTTCAAGTTATTTGGAAATCACATCACACCCTTCACTAGGCTTGATGACTACCCCTATCTTTTTTAAGGCACTTTTGAAAGCTTCCATGGGTTTATCATAGCATAAATTATCAATGAATGGAAGGTCACTAAGCCGTAGGCCAGCTGATTCCCATTCAGAACTAAACAAGAAAGATTTACTAGGCGATTGATAACTCTTGTGTGTTCTTAGACATTCTCCTATAAAATTCATTCTTAAGCCAATATAGTCATTGAATAAGAACTCCCAGACGAGGTGTCAAATCTGACAAGATGTTTCTAGGTCCCACTAAATATGAGAAATCACCTGTCGAAGATATAGCATGTTTTGGTCTCATGGTTCTTAAGGGACTACGCTTGGATGAGGTAGCCCGAAAGCATGGGAGTGTAGGGAACCAAAACAAAACCTCCCCTAGCATTTTCTGGGCCACCCTGACATGTTGGCGTAGTCGGTTCTGCGCCAAGAGATTCTGTTTGCAAAGTATTACGTCTAGCAACCTTATACTGACTCAAACTACAATATTTCGCATGTTTGTAAACAATAGGACAACGAGAGAACCAATTAAAGATGGATAAAACCATGAGATTCTTTCGTAGAGGGTCCCGACATGGAGGTTTCAGATCTGACGAGACATCTCTAGGTGCCACGGAGTCTGAGAAATCACCTGTCAAAGATATAGCGTGTTTTGGTCTCAGGGCTCTTAAGGGACTATGCCCGGACGAGGTAGCCCAAAAGCATGAGGAGCATAGGGAACCAAAAAAAATCCTCCACTAACATTCAATATGACATCCATACGTGCTGGTACAGATGGTTGGGTCCCACGAGCTACCGTTTGCAAAATATAGCATCTGACAACCTTACACTAACTTAGACTAAATTATTTCGTGTATTTACAGACAATAGGACAACGAGAGAACCGAATGGAGATGGATGAAACCACAAGATGCTTTGGTAGAGGGTCCTAACGTGGAGATTTTGGATCAAACGAGACATCTCTAGGTTCCACGGAGTCCGAGAAATCACTTGTCAAAGATATAACATGTTTTTGTCTCAGGGCTCTTAAGGGAATACGCCCAGATGAGGTAGCCCGAAAGCACGAAGAGCATACGGAATCAAAACAAAGCCTCCACTAGCATTCATCATGCCCTATGGATGTGTTGGTACAGAGGGTTGAGTCCCATGAGCTACCGTTTGCAAACTATAGCGTCTGACAACCTTACTCTGACTCAGACTACACTATTTCACACATTTGTAAACAATAGAACAACGAGAGAACCGAATGGATATGGATAAAACCGAAAGATTCTTTTGTAGAGGGACCTGATGTGGAGGTTTTGGATCTGACGAGACATCTCTAGGTGCCACGGAGTCCGAGAAATCACATGTCAAAAATATAACGTGTTTTGGTCTCAGGGCTCTTAAGGGACTACGCCCGGACAAGGTATCCTGAAAGAACGAGGAGCATAGGGAACCAAAAAAATCCTCCACTAGATTTCACCAGGCCATCTAGTCATGTTGGTGTAGACGGTTTGGTTGCATGAGCCATCGTTTGCAAAATATAGCGTCTAACAACCTTACACTGACTCAAACTACACTATTTCATGTGTTTGCAAACAATAAGACAACAAGATCACCGAAAGAAGATGGAAAAAACCAGAATAGGATTTCGTAGAGGGCCCCAACATGGAGGTTTTGGATCTGACGAGTCATCTCTAGGTGCCACATAGTCTGAGAAATCACCCGTCAAAGATATAGTTATTTTTGGTCTCAGGGCTCTTAAGGGACTATGCCCGGACGAGGTGGTCCAGAAGCACTTGGAGCTTTGGCCTCCAAAATGACACCTCCCTTAGTGTTTACCTGACCACCTTGACGTGTTGGCAGAGTCAATTTAGTGCCAAGAGCTTCCGTTTGCAAAATATTGCATCAGACAGCCTTACACTATTATAGCATGCACTATTGTATCATGGAAATGAGATGGGATAGAAAAATGTAGAACTATTATTTTCTAGAAATTATGGGAGATGAT
Organism: Taxus chinensis; assembly: GCA_019776745.2. Lineage (NCBI taxonomy): Eukaryota > Viridiplantae > Streptophyta > Pinopsida > Cupressales > Taxaceae > Taxus > Taxus chinensis. Next base: position 224,893,734 of record CM034151.1, on the reverse strand, counting down.
AGAGGAAGGTTTCATGATGCTTCCTACAAAATTTTATGTCAAATTTAGGTCATTTGTTCAAGTTATATGAGTTTTTGTAAATTAGACTTTTGTTCTAGGTTGTCTGACCAAAAAAAGTTATATCTTCGACGGGTGATTTCTCAGACTCCATGGCACCTAGAAACATCTTGTTAGATATGAAACCTTCATGTTGGGACCCTCTACGAAAGTCTATTCTAGTTTTTTCCATTTCCTTTTGGTGATATCGTTGTCATATTGTTTGCAAACGCATGAAATAGTGTAGTCTAAGTCAGTGTAAGGCTACCAGACACTATTTTTTGTAAACAATAGCTCGTGGGACCGAACCGTCTGCGCAAACACATAAAAATGACCTAGTGAATGCTAGTGGAGGATTTTTTGGTTCCTTATGCTCCCCGTGCTTTTGGGATACCTCATTTGGGCATAGTCCCTTAAGAGCCCTGAGACCAAAATACGTTATATCTTCGACAGGTGATTTCTCAGACTCCGTGGCACCTAGAGACGTCTTTTCAAATCCAAAACCTCCACACCAGGGCCCTCTATGAAATCCTCTCATGGGTCTATCCATCTCCATTCGGTTCTCTCATGATCCTATTGTTTGCAAACGCGCGAAATAGTGTAGTCTAAGTCAGTATAAGGCTGTCAGACGCTATATTTTGCAAACGGTAGCTCGTGGGACCGAACCGTCTACGCCAAAACATCTAGATGGGCTAGTGAACACTAGTGGAGATTTTTTTTGGGTTCCCTATGCTCCCCGTGCTTTTGAGCTACCTCATCCGGGCGTAGTCCCTTAAGAGCCCTGAGACCAAAACACGCTATATCTTCGATAGGTGATTTCTCAAACTCCGTGGCACCTAGAGATGTCTCGTTATATCTAAAACCTCCATGTCGGAGCCCTCTATGAAATAATCTTGCAATTTTATCCATCTCCATTCGGTTCTCTTGTTTTCCTATTATTTGCAAACATGTGAAATAGTGTTGTATGAGTCAGTGTAAGGTTGTCAGATGCTATATTTTGCAAACGGTAGCTCGTGGGACCAAACCGTCTGCGCCAACACGTCCAGATGTCCTAGTGAACTTTAGTGGAGGCTTCTTTTTATTCCCTACGCTCCTTGTGCTTTCAGGCTACCTCGTTCGGGTGTAGTCCCTTAAGATCCCTGAGACCAAAACATGTTATATCTTTGACATGTGATTTCTCGGACTCCGTGGCACCTAGAGACATCTCATCAGATTTGACAACTCCATGTCAGGTCCTTCTATGAAATCCTCTCATAGTTTTATCCATCTCCATTTGGTTCTCTCGTTGTCCTATTGTTTGTAAACGCATGAAATAGTGTAGTCTGAGTCAATGTAAGGTTGTCCGTTGCCAATCACCTGAATAATATAGGTGGTTCATACAATATATGTGGTGAAATGAGAATTTTAATAAGATATTTTTGCAATATAGGTGGTGAAATGAGAATTTCTATTTATTGTTCCTTTCTAATATTTAATTTCTCTCAGCTTCACTTGGGTTCGATAATAATCAATTCTCTATTGACAGTGCCGACCACGTGAAGGTGGAAGCTTTTTTGGCACCACTAACCTACATAAACATGTGAGCAAGAAATTAAATAGAATTTTAAATCTTACAAAATTCAAACAAAATTATTAAAATAAATATTCAAATTAATTTCATGAAGAAATACCTTTGTAAATTCAATCTAATGAACCGTAGGGATCAACTCTACTCTTGACAATAGCAAGAATTGCTTCATGATCTGATTCACGAACCTTCGACAGATTCTTGTTTAATGGTCGGCCTTGATATTTGATCAATTTAATATTTGTTACAAGAACCAAATGTGAATAGTGAAGTATCTTTCGATGTACTTCATAGTTATCAAACAATCAAATATTTGATTTTTTGATAGGATATCGTCGAAGCCAAGTTCTAGTGAATAACACTGATCCAGTGGGATACTTAAGGTCTTCACCATCAATGACTGTGGAAGTCAATTTTTTCCCCTCTACACAATGAGACAAGAAGTAGTTTGTTCCCTCTTTGTTAAATTCCGTCGTAATAATTGTAAAAACGTGCCCTACATCACAAAGTAAAACTGAAGTGAAATTTAAAATATATTAAGAGTTGACGATTTAATAATTTATAAATATAAAACATGACATGCACATATATGTATGTACCTCATTGCACTAAATCATAGACTTGGTCAAAGTCATGTGATGTTGTCATTTGATTTGAAGACCATGCAAGTTGTAATGCTTATGGAACTTGATGTGTGTCGAGTGGAATTAGAGGTCCACAAGTCCATTCATCCACCCACTATTGTGACTCACATTCATTCCATGCAAAATCAATGCATGATATAAAAAAATATGTCATGCACCTAATATAAATAGTCAAAGCATTTGCATCTTGTTGGTCGTCAAATAGGACTTCTAAGAAGAGCAATAGTCAGGGGACAAGAAGTCCCTCCTCTTTAATGGGAGAGGTTCCCTTATTCAGAAACGAACCTATTTACAAATATACAAGACGTGATTTTATGGTTGAACTTGGATATTACGAAAGTGTTTCCTATAAGGATCATCGATTACAAAAGGACTGAGGAAAGGGAATACGAGGATGAGCAGAAAAGCAACATGCAGAATTATAGATAACAGAATAATTCTTTATGTATACGAAGTTGCGGTGACTTTAAAACAAGATCATTTGCATTGGATGAATAAGATGAAATTTAAAGACACAAAGTTCTGTAAATAACCTTCTTCAGATTCATTAATCAAGGAAACAAAGTTCCTTCTTGGTTATACAAGATCACCATACTCGCAATATTTGAAAATATGCAATCAGTGAGACTAACAAACTAGAGACAAATGATCTTCACAAAATTAAATGAAAACACAGAGATAACAGAGATTAGATAGACAAAGAATGGAAGGCCCTTCTGTATTGATTTCTTTGTGATCTATTTACACTTTCAGAAAATATGCCAAGTTCTTCCTCCTCTTTAGAATGGCGTAAGGAAGGCCATTATATAGCTTACAAATCAGTTACTCTTCGTAACCGTTTCTTTTAACTAAAGAATAGTTAAGGACCGCCAATCACAGTACCTCAACTTATTACAAAGAAAACGGAAAAGAAAGGGAAGAAGAGAAAAGAATGGGGAAGAAGACAGGTGACCAGTCACTGAGAGGGACCCACTGACTTCAGAATCCACTGCCTGAATTTCTTTAACGCCTTAGCTATGTCTCTTCCACGAGGGACTGACGTGTTGGCCGTAAACTGAGTCTAAAATCCAAGACATTTCTCCATCTCTTTATCAAACTCGACATGAGTATGATAATCTTTATTTGCTTCTTCAATGGCAGATTGAAGAGAGCAGATTTCCTTCATTTTTTCTTTAGAGATGGAGCTTTCCTTGAATAAATTATCTTTGACAAAAGCTCTGAATTGAGCTTTGATTTCTTGCAAGGAAAGGGAAACACCAAAATTTTCATCTTGAAGATGACAGTGTATATCTTTGAAAGCAGAGACGACCAGTGTCTTGAAGGCTTCGCCCTTCTGCCATCTGTTCTTCAGTTCTCCCAAAGCCTCCTCCAAGACTCTGATCTTCCACTACACACTGTAAACCCAAGATTTTGATAGATTATCCTTGGCATCATCAAAAACCTTATTTTCCAGTAAGATGTTCTCATCTCCCTGTCCCATAAGGCAAAGGTCTACTATGCAACTACTCCAGAGTTTAAGCTCTTTATCCATGACCCCAATAGTAGAGGAGAGCTTCTGTTGCAAATTGTTCACCTTTCCATGGAGTTTGAAAGCTTCATCGATGAAGTTCAACCCTGCAACAAGCATATCATCCACCATGGCTTCCATAGCTCGGCCATAGACGGAATACTTGTGCATGTCTTTGATACTCTGCACTTCATCTTGGCTCAAGACTATAGGTGGTGGAACAGTAGTCAATGGGGTAGGATCCAAAACTCTGTCCTTAGACAAAAGAGACTTGATAAAACCTGTGAGAATTTGGGCCTATTCTTCCAACTGTTCAATAGTTTGCTGCCCCTTCTCTACCCTCCCAATGACCCTTGTGACTGTTTCCTGGAGGTTGATCTTCATATTGATAGTCTCAGAGCCGCAACCTAAACTCGGGGAGGAATTACAGAGAAAAGGGATACACGCGCAGGGAATTAGGTTGCAAGGGTTCGAGCAAGGGTAGCATGGGAACAATTTGGAAAATGCAAAGGTGGTGTGCTCGTTATATAGTCGTTTAGGAGAGAGAAAGGTCATGAATGCACATTTAATGCATACCCACCAATTTGAATAAGCAGGATATTCGGGTAGAGCGGCAAAAACTGGCATGAATGACACTTGGTTCATTAGGGACATGTGAGACGTGGATGCGCGAAACACGCGGCTCGGCCGGTTCGGGCGAGGCGGGGAAAAGACACACAAATGTCTTTTGGGACAATTGGGACGAAAACGCGCGAAGTACGCGGTTTGGGTGTTTCGGCCGTAAATGGAACAACTTGCACTTTTTGACTTGGGACATTTGGGACAAAAAGTTCTGAAGTACGCGACTCGGGCGGTTCGGGTGAAAATGTTACAATAGGTCCGGAGAAGTTTGGGACATTCGGGATGAAAACGCGCGAAGTACGCGGTTCGGGTGTTTCGGCCGAAATTGGAACAACTTACACAATCAACTTTGGGACGTTTGGGACGAAAAGTTCCGACAGGCTCGAAAATGGAACAACTTCGTGGAAATCGGCCGATCGGGGAACAGAACGCACTTCGGAACTTGGGACACGCGGGACAAAAATGTTTGACAAGCCCGAAATACATACAAAATGACCCAAAACTATGGATTTTCTCAATCTCATGACCTTTTCACACTACCAGCTCGACAGAAAAGACACTTTTACTCGAATTTTTTTTTGAAAATGACTTCAAGAGCAAGGGGGAATTTTGAGTGGGCAACAAATGGCTCCTTCTGGGGATGACTTGGCATGAATTCAAGGAATGAGACAAGGCAAGAACTTAGACAAACTCAGGGGAAGCAGACCAGTACCTTATCCATTGGGCAACGGAGTCAAAAACAGATCAATACAGAGGACAACACACCAAAATAAAAAGAAAGAAAAGCAAAAACGCTGTACAGAATATACAAGGGACCTCCTAATCACCTAGGACTTGAACAACTTGAGGTACTGCCCACTATAAGGAAGTGGGAGAGGAGAACCATCCATGTAATCAAGATAAAAGGAATTCTTACCAGCAAAGTGTCTGATCTTGAAAGGTCCAAGCTAAAGGGAATCAAATTTTCCATGGCTGCCACGAGGTTCATGCCTTTTATCCCATAACACCATAGTGTCTCCAACTTGGAAATCTCTGAACCTAGCTTTCTTATCAAACAGGACCTTTACCTTTTGCTGGTGAACAGATATCCTATCAGCAACCACCAATCTGTCCTCATTCAGTTTGTGCAGGTACATAATTTTCTTGTCCAAAGCATCTCTGAAACTAGTATCTTCAATGGCCTTCATTAGGTGCAAGGCTGGCAGTTCCACTGTTACTGGCAATTGAGCTTCTACTCCATATACCACTTGAAAAGGAGACATTCCAATAGCTCTCTTTGGTGTAATCTTGTCTGCCCAAAGAGCATCGTAGAGCTTCTTGTGCTAGTTTCGTTGAGACTCATTTACTAACTTTCTTATAATAGTCACCAGATTTTTGTTAGTGGATTCTGCTTGCCCATTTCCCTGGGGGTAATAATCTGAAGAATGAGCCAGGGAGATGCCATACCCGTAGCAAAAATCCATTATCTCAGTTGAAGAGAAATTCGAAGCATTATCTGTTACAATCTTATTAGGTACACCATACCTTACCAAGATGTTCTCTTTAATGAAGCTGCACACCACTTCAGAAGTGGTACTCTTGACTGGAATACTTCCACCCATTTGGTGAAATAGTCAGTGGCAGTTAGCACATGAGTGTGACCAGCACTAGAAGCAGGATTAAGTGTTCCAATGAAGTCCAAACCCCACTGCTGAAAAGGTTCTTCAATTACAACTGGCTTAAGAGGCAAAGAGGCCAATTTGGGTCTTCCCACGAAAGTCTGGCAAGCCTCACATTTATCAACCCACTTGGATGCATCTTTAAACAAGGAAGGCCAGTAATATCCTCCACGGAGTATCTTATGAGCTATAACCGTTGATGAATAGTGCCCTCCACATGCCTGATCATGAAAAGCTGAGAGCAACTTTCTCTATTGTTCCTTGTCCACACACTTCAAAAATCTCCCATCTAACCCACGCTTGAACAAGGTGTTTTCCCACAATACATATTACACTGACCTCAATTTAACAGTCCTCTTTTCTTTGGCAGTTAAATGAGAGGGGCATTCCCCATAGGTGAGAAAATGGGCGATGTCAGCATACCATTCATCAACTGAGCTAAGGAACAGAACGGTAGGGAGGTCAACTTTCTCCTCCAGCAACTTGGCTCCTTCAGCAATGAGCTCACAAAGGCCTTTTCCACAAACCAGCTTGGTCAGTTTGATGTCAATGTCATACTCTTGGACCTTAGCAACCCAGTTCCCTCTCTTGGATCCAAATTCTTGCTATGTGATAATCGACTTGACAGTTGTATCTGGGACCAATACCATGGAATGAGAGTTGAGGATGTAAAAGCGAAACTGCTTGACAGCTTTAACCACTGCAAAAGCGTGTTTCTCCATCATGGTGTATTTCAACTAGTGATCCTTCAGAATATAGCTCATGAACGCAATTGGGAGCTCATGCTCGTTAGAGTCTTCTTGAGTCAAAACAGTAGCTAAGGTATTATCTGTGGCATAGCAATAGATAATAAAATCTTTGCTGAAATCAGGACAGGCTAAAACATGAGTTTTAGCGATAGCTCTCTTGATACCTTCAAAGGATTCCTTTCCTTCAGAACACCAACCGAATGTCTACTTCCCTTTCATCATCTGAGAAATATTCAAAGTTAACTCTGCAAAATCAGGGATGAACCTTCTTAAAAAATTGATCTTAGCAAAGAAAGAGTGCACGCCCTTTTTACTTGTTGGGAGAGGAATTTGCTGGATAGCTTGTACTCGTTCAGGATCAATCTTAATACCATCTTTGGAAACGATGTGCCCTAATAACTTTCCCTCTGTGACACAAAAGACAGATTTTTTAGGGTTCAGAGAGATCCCATGCTCTCTGCATCTCAGCAGAACTTTTTCCAAGTGGTCGAAATGATTTGCCCTTGTTTTAGAAAACACAGTCAAGTCATCAAGGTATATGACAATACACTTCCCTTTCAAACTTCCAAAATCCAGGTCCATAGCTCTTTGAAAAGTGGCGCCAGCATTAATGAGCCCAAAAGGCATCCTCTTGTAAGCAAAGGTACCCCAAGGAGTAGTGAAAGCTGTCTTGTGTTGATCCGCAATATCAACTTCTATCTGATTATATCCCGAGAATCCATCAAGCATGGATAACATCTCAGACCCTGTTACTGCTTGCAAGACCTGGTCCATCATGGGTAAAGGGTAATTATCCTTCAAGGAAGCCTGATTCAGATTCCTGAAATCTACACAGATGCGGATCTCACCATTTTTCTTCCTAACAGGCACAATATTTGCAATCCACGTTGAATGGTGAATGGGAAAAATGATTTTAGCCTTCAACAACTTCTGAATTTCCTGAAAGATGGTGTCAGCTATTTTGGGATTATACTGCCTCTGTTTCTGCTTGAAAGGCTTAATTCCGGGCTTAAGAGGAATAAAGTGCTGCATATCTTTTGGTTTGAAAGCTTTCAAATCTTCATAAGAATAAGCAAGAACATCCTTATACCTTTTTAGAAGATCAATTACTTTTCTTCTTTCATCTGTTGTGCAACATCTTCCAATATTCACTAGCTTAGGATCAGTAGAACTCCCAATATTGATTTTTTCATGCTCAGCTGATTGCTGAGGTCCAGTAGAAGCCCTAGACTTCACATACCTGTCATGTTTATCAAATAGTTCCTCTAAGCTTACCAATCCTTTAGGAATCTTATTCCCCTTGAGTTTAATGCACCCTTCCTGATCTGTTTCTTCTCCTTGGGCGACTGCTTTGTCAAAGAGCACACTCTCACGAGGTAGGTTGTCACTTCCCTCAAAATACAGTTGTTCGAAATTACCCTTGAGTTCCAGGAAGGAAAGCAAATGTTAATCATCATTGAAAACCTGCCAGTTATTGGTATTATCAGGTACACTGGGTCGATGGATCATCTCAATGGTGAACTTGTCTTGAGAGAAATCAGGATGAGGAATCAGTAGTGACCTTGAGACAGCTAGTGAATCAGCCCTGCTGTTCTTTTCCCTAGGTACTGCTTCGATAGAGAAAGCATCAAGGAATTCAATGGAATCCCAAACCTGATTTCGGTAATGTTTCAGCCTTCCATTTTTTACTTGAAAAAGGTTTCTAACCTGCTTTACAATCAACTCTGCATCACCACGAGCCAGAAGATTCTTTACACCTTGTTCTTTGGCCACTTGCAATCCGAGAATGAGAGCCTCGTACTTTGCTGTGTTATTAGTATTCTCAAACTGCAACTTAAATGAAAAGGGGTGTAGGCTTCCTTCAGGTGACACCAGTAGGACACCAGCTCCGGAACTGGCTGAGGAACAACTTCCATCAAACTCTAAAATCCACACCTCATTAGGATCTTTAGGAGACACTTCGGGGAGTTGAATTTCATCAGGGGACATAATCATGTAGTTACCATGTCCCATATCCTCATAAAGTATTTGTGCTTTAGGGTCATCCGTTTTCTGCACAATATACTCAGACTGCTTCTCGGGCAGCAACTTCTTCATGTGTCCATTGACAGGTATGAGTGCATATGACCAATCCATTTGGATTTCCCCACCCACGTCCTTACAAAAGTTCCTACTTAACAACATCCCGTATGAAGGAGGAATATCTGCTACTAAGATGGTAGCTAACACTTTCTTCTCAAGAAAAGCAGCAAAAGCCACTTGTGCATCTTTAATTCTTCCAACCAGAGGTACTTCCTTACTCTCCATAGAGTAACAAGATCCATAAGTACGAGTGAGGGTCAAGCCTAAGGCATGAGCTACTTTAGCTGACATGACATTGTCTGAGGCTCCTGAATCTATGACACAATTACTGAGCCTATGGCCAGCTATAAGAAGTGTTACATAAAATGGTTTAATCTTGTCATTAGGTGAGGTGACAGCGGCTACCAGGCTAGGCCATGGTGCAGAAGGAGGAGTGGGCAAAAGGCCTTTAGAGGTGGTCTTAGAGTGGGAATTGACAAAGTGGATCATTTTAGCAAAAGCTTTGGGATGGGTTTGATAATACTCAGCTTCTGAGATTTGGACCTTGGTCTTTTTCAGGTGATCGACAATATCAAAGGATCCAGAAGTGGACGGGCCATCATCATTCGGTACTCTAGGCTTATCAACTTTAGGAGAGAAAGAAGAAGCAATTTTAGTAGTAGGATTAATAGGACTCACCTTTGGTGTAGATGAGGTAGGGATAGGAGATCCTCTTTTTGCAATCACGGGAATAGTTGTCGACTGCTCCTTAGATTTCTTAATGGGCTGTGTCACTTTCTCCCTTTGACTTGTCTGCTCTCGAGTCATGACAGTGAATGATTCGCTATTCATGTCTGCTACTACTTCATCATAGTCATCTCCATCATCGACGCCCTCCGTGGTGAAGAAATTTACTCGAGATCCCTCAAGTTCGTCTGCTTCATCATCAACTTCTTCCGCAAACTCCTCGCAAGCTTCATTATCTCCATCATCATCTGGTTCTTCCACTTCGTAGGTTGCATTGACAGGGACTTTAACAGGAGGTCCTTCAAGTGCTAATCTCGTTTGAGAAGCAGGCAAACGATTTCTGGGCTGAAAATTCCTCCTTGGAACGTCTGCATAAGGAGCATGCTGAGCCAATTGTTTCTTTATAGCAATAAGATCATTCGCAAGTTTCTGAACTAATGGATCAGTATTAGGTCCAGGGGTGGAAGAGGAAGAAGCAGCAGACTTAGATTTGGAAGGGTCTCTTCTCAACTTCCCCGACATGATCAAGTCATCCTCGATACTAACAGCGAGGGTTTGATCCTCGACCAATGTTGCGAGATTAGCCCTTCTTAGTGTATAACTAACTTTGGGCGATTGAGCATTTAGGAAGAAACATTTTTGAATTTGATCAACAGGTCGGGTAAGTTGCATAATTTTATTGATCAATTTGTTGAATCGGGCCACAAATTCTCTCATGGGCTCTTGTGAATCTTTCTTTATCTGAGATATTTGGGCTAGCAAGGCATGTACATCTTCTACCGGCTTGAAATGGTTTTTGAACTGAGTTCTCATTGTGTCCCAGTCGGTGACAGCGCCAGCCGGAAGGTGGTAGAACCAATCAGTAGCATTATCTTGTAACGTCTCACAACGAAGCAGCCTTACGGAGAGGTCTTCATGTTTGACTCCCAGAACTCCACATGCAACAATGAAGGCTGCGATGTGTTCATCAGGATGCACTTTGCCATCGCCTTTGAATTTAGGGAAGTTCTTCCGGTTACCTCTGGGTAACTCATGCAAAGGCTGAGTAAGGGCCAGGGGCCCGACACGATGACCCCATGGTAATGGCGCTGCCATTCTTGGAAAAACGGCTTGGAGAGGGACTGCAACACTAGCAAGAATCAAAGCTTGAAGATTAGGGCTAGTTGGCTCTGAAGAAAAACCACCCGTGGGAATTCTGTCTTGAACAGGTGGAGTGCTTGTCAAACGAGTCCTTCTATTTGTTGAAGGGAAAGGAAAACCCTGCTGCTCCAAAAACTGAAACTGAGAATCTTCAACACCGAGGGCCCTCCTCCCTCGAGTAAAACATGGAGTCGCCAGATCAAAGGATGATCAAAAATTACAAAACTGGAATGCGATTTTCCCCAGCGGAGTCGCCAAAAACTGTTGGTTGTCAAATAGGACTTCTAAGAAGAGCAACAGTCAGGGGACAAGAAGTCCCTCCTCTTTAATGGGAGAGGTTCCCTTATTCAGAAACGAACCTATTTACAAATATACAAGATGTGATTTTATGGTTGAACTTGGATATTACGAAAGTGTTTCCTATAAGGATCATCAGTTACAAAAGGACTGAGGAAAGGGAATACGAGGATGAGCAGAAAAGCAACATGCAGAATTATAGATAACAGAATAATTCTTTATGTATACGAAGTTGCGGTGACTTTAAAACAAGATCATTTACATTGGATGAATAAGATGAAATTTAAAGACACAAAGTTCTGTAAATAACCTTCTTCAGATTCATTAATCAAGGACACAAAGTTCCTTCTTGGTTATACAAGATCACCATACTCGCAATATTTGAAAATATGCAATCAGTGAGACTAACAAACTAGAGACAAATGATCTTCACAAAATTAAATGAAAACACAGAGATAACAGAGATTAGATAGACAAAGAATGGAAGGCCCTTCTGTATTGATTTCTTTGTGATCTATTTACACTTTTAGAAAATATGCCAAGTTCTTCCTCCTCTTTAGAATGGCGTAAGGAAGGCCATTATATAGCTTACAAATCAGTTACTCTTCGTAACCGTTTCTTTTAACTAAAGAATAGTTAAGGACCGCCAATCCCAGTACCTCAACTTATTACAAAGAAAACGGAAAAGAAAGGGAAGAAGAGAAAAGAATGGGGAAGAAGACAGGTGACCAGTCACTGAGAGGGACCCACTAACTTCAGAATCCGCTACCTGAATTTCTTTAACGCCTCAGCTATGTCTCTGCCACGAGGGACTGACGTGTTGGCCGTAAACTGAGTCTAAAATCCAAGACATTTCTCCATCTCTTTATCAAACTCGACATGAGTATGATAATCTTTATTTGCTTCTTCAATGGCAGATTGAAGAGAGCAGATTTCCTTCATTTTTTCTTTAGAGATGGAGCTTTCCTTGAATAAATTATCTTTGACAAAAGCTCTGAATTGAGCTTTGATTTCTTGCAAGGAAAGGGAAACACCAAAATTTTCATCTTGAAGATGACAGTGTATATCTTTGAAAGCAGAGACGACCAGTGTCTTGAAGGCTTCGCCCTTCTGCCATCTGTTCTTCAGTTCTCCCAAAGCCTCCCTCCAAGACTCTGATCTTCCACTACACATTGTAAACCCAAGATTTTGATAGATTATCCTTGGCATCATCAAAAACCTTATTTTCCAGTAAGATGTTCTCATCTCCCTGTCCCATAAGGCAAAGGTCTACTATGCAACTACTCCAGAGTTTAAGCTCTTTATCCATGACCCCAATAGTAGAGGAGAGCTTCTGTTGCAAATTGTTCACCTTTCCATGGAGTTTGAAAGCTTCATCGATGAAGTTCAACCCTGCAACAAGCATATCATCCACCATGGCTTCCATAGCTCGGCCATAGACGGAATACTTGTGCATGTCTTTGATACTCTGCACTTCATCTTGGCTCAAGACTACAGGTGGTGGAACAGTAGTCAATGGGGTAGGATCCAAAACTCTGTCCTTAGACAAAAGAGACTTGATAAAACCTGTGAGAATTTGGGCCTATTCTTCCAACTGTTCAATAGTTTGCTGCCCCTTCTCTACCCTCCCAATGACCCTTGTGACTGTTTCCTGGAGGTTGATCTTCATATTGATAGTCTCAGAGCCGCAACCTAAACTCGGGGAGGAATTACAGAGAAAAGGGATACACGCGCAGGGAATTAGGTTGCAAGGGTTCGAGCAAGGGTAGCATGGGAACAATGTGGAAAATGCAAAGGTGGTGTGCTCGTTATATAGCCGTTTAGGAGAGAGAAAGGTCATGAATGCACATTTAATGCATACCCACCAATTTGAATAAGCAGGATATTCGGGGTAGAGCGGCAAAAACTGGCATGAATGACACTTGGTTCATTAGGGACATGTGAGACGTGGATGCGCGAAACACGCGGCTCGGCCGGTTCGGGCGAGGCGGGGAAAAGACACACAAATGTCTTTTGGGACAATTGGGACGAAAACGCGCGAAGTACGCGGTTTGGGTGTTTCGGCCGTAAATGGAACAACTTGCACTTTTTGACTTGGGACATTTGGGACAAAAAGTTCTGAAGTACGCGACTCGGGTGGTTCGGGCGAAAATGTTACAATAGGTCCGGAGAAGTTTGGGACATTTGGGATGAAAACGTGCGAAGTACGCGGTTCGAGTGTTTCGGCCGAAATTGGAACAACTTGCACAATCAACTTTGGGACGTTTAGGACGAAAAGTTCCGACGGACCCGAAAATGGAACAACTTCGTGGAAATCGGCCGATCGGGGAACAGAACGCACTTCGGAACTTGGGACACGCGGGACAAAAATGTCTGACAGGCCCGAAATACATACAAAATGACCCAAAACTATGGATTTTCTCAATCTCACGACCTTTTCACACTACCAGCTCGACAGAAAAGACACTTTTACTCGAATTTTTTTTTGAAAATGACTTCAAGAGCAAGGGGGAATTTTGAGTGGGCAACACATCTGAACTACAAAATGAGTGCATATCACTTGATCCTGTAACTGTCATACAATCTTCAAAGTTTTCCATATGTTGTTCCTCAATCAACCAAAAATATCTATGAATTGTTTATTTCTCTTGAGATTCATGGCACATATTATTGACACACCAATCAACAATGTTTTTTTACATCTCTAAATTTAACACCATCTTTGAACTTTAACTCTTCTCTTGCAAGTGCTCTTTTCACACATGCTCCTCTACCATCATGCTCTCCTTTTGTATGCCCTACCTCAATAAAACTCCAGATAGGTTGTACATTTATTTCTTTGTGCATCATGTTTAGCCAATAAAACATCCATGCATTCTTGAATTGTGATGTGCAGTTGTCCAAACAAATGTAATGTTAGTTGAAACTGATGTTCCTCTCATTCAAGTTCACATAAAACACCTGGAAACACCCTTGTACATATTTTGTAGAATGTGTCCAATCATCACTAATGTAGAAATGATACTCTCTTAATATTTTTCGATCTTGCTCAGTGATTTCTGGAGAGTGCATGAATTCTATATGCACGAAAATAGCAACTTGCGCTGAGTTATAATATTGAGACTGAACCTCCATTTATGGCTGAAATATATAATTATCTACGAAGTCAACTACTGAAACAATAGTACTAGGTGGGAATGTGTCCTTGCTTAACTCAAGAATTTTTCATCCAACCATCGAGCTCTATGTGTGCGCGTTGCATACTCATAAACAATTTCCTCTCTAAATTTGACCATATATTCTGATACAAGTAATTATTTTGTAACAAGCTCACACCTCTTAGATTTTTTCCATATTTTAATTGATATGCCACCATTTTATATTTGTTGAAACCAACCAATTATTTTCCTATTGAATATGTACTCTCCTCATGGATACAACTTTTTAGATTTGGCAAGCCACCACATACACTGTACGTTCCATCCAAACACACTTTGTTATAAAAAAAATTGTCTAGTTGATTTTTCACAAAATATTATCGGAATAAATTCCCTTGAAGATTTTGGTATGTCATTTAATCCACACTCCTGCAACATGATGTCAGTATGTAGAACACGACGTATTTGACAAAAAAATATCATAATGCATTGAAAATTCAACATGATGCCTGCAACAACAATTGGTACGTGAGTGATTGATTTTCACATAAAAGGGTTTGTTCATTTCAAAGAATCTTCGGCTAATTTTAATTTGTAGATTTTTATTCTTAAACTTAGAGAACAACTGTGTTTGAGTCATATCTAAGAAATGTTTTGCACATGATTCATGATTACAAGAACCTATTCTTATTTTTACTGTATCTCTTCTATTCTATGACACCCTTGTGTTCTCATTCCAAAATTTTAAAATTGATTCTTTTAGAATATCAGATGTATTTTTATATTTCCGTGGAAGTTTGCTAGAGAAATTCCAATAGTCAGTGTTATTGACTGACTCAAGACGTTTACGTCTCTCTATTGCTTTCATTAGTGTTTTTCTGTTTAGCTTCAAAGTACTGCTTGTTTTTCTAATCAAGTGTGTATTAACTATTTTATCACTTACTATACAATTAGTAAGTGCACGTCATGTAGCATTACTATCTTTGGTGTATTTTTTCCACCTATAATTTGGTATGTTTTATGTATGTTTTCAATAATTGACGCATTTTGATCAACAAGATTAAATGTTCTTAACCCTAGGGTGTTCATTATATGTCTTATCTTAATTAATTTCATCAATGTAAAAAATAATTGACATCTTTGTGTGTCATTTAAATTCTCAAAGTAATTATCCCAAATTTCACTAGCTTTTCTTCTCGCATTTCTTTCAAACATTTTGTTGGGCATTAGTTTTATAATGTTTGCATTAATTTCAATTAAGTGAATTAGTTTTCTTTAAAAAATGGAAGGAGGTGTTCTTAGAGGTGAAGATTCGTTTACAAGGTTACTTTCTTCATTCAGTGTTTTCATACAAATTTTGGGGTTTTCTTAGGTAAGGGTTCAACAATTGGATTCATATCAATTTCTTCATCTATACCAATATTATCATTCAATTCAGTATCATTATTCATTGCAACATCATTATTCTCTACATTTTCATTATGTATTTCATCCCCATTTTCTAATATATTAGCTACATTTGATATAGCATATGTACTTTGCCCTGCATGAAGTTTTTGCATTCTCTTCAATTTCTTTATTCTCATATCTTCCAATTGCTCCGGTGTTTTTTTCTTGACTTTCCTCTTGTCCTTAGCTCAAATTTTATCACTCATGATTAGAAAAAATCAACTAGTGGGGTAGGGGACAAAACGAACTACTAAAAAATCATGCAACAATGTACATAAAATTGTAGACCAAACAGAATGTATGTAGAAATCTCGTGAAAGAGATGAAAGGGACGTTGGGGGACCACAATATATAAACAAAGCATAACGTGTACGCGTTATGTTTTTCCATTTTCCAACACATGCCTCAAGGCTTGGGATCCGGTTTGGATCCCCAAGCCTGAGGCATGGACCTACACAAACACAACAAATTACGTGTTTTGCAGAAAAATCCAAAAAATCAACTTCTGTCATGATAAATCAACATCAAATAATCGATTCATTTAAAAAAAATTATACCACAACGTAAAGCAAAGTTTCTTCTTTGTATAAATATTATTTTTCAAATTTCTAACAAATATAAGGTTTCTATACTATTTATTTTCTAACTATGCCCTTTTGTAGCTATTTTTTGAAGTTTAAACATGACTATCTTTTGTCGTGTATCTTTTTTTTGACTCATCGAAATTGAATAATACATATTAAAAAAAATTAATTTTTGATATTTTTTGAGGTAGTTAGGGGGGGCACGGTTGGAGCTCTATTATTTTTTAAAACATAAAATTTTTGTACTAGAAAAATCATAAAAAAATAATCCCTAAAAAAATCTAAAAAAAATTCTAACACAAACTAGATGCTCCTAGCTATCTTTCTACCAAAGGTTTTTCAAAAATACTAAATGGTGCTAAAAAAATGGTGGGGGACACGAAAGTCACTCTATTATGTTTTTTAACAAAAACAGGTTCACATGTTGGTATTTTAGTTATTTGACCCACTTAAACTTATCCGTTTTCAATAAAATTTAGTATCTTAGAAACTAGACTCGAAATTCTACGACTCATATTTCTACAACATCTTCCAATATTGAGTGTAACTATTTCGAAAAACTCGTACAAGTTGAAGTTTTTTATTTTTCAGAAAAATGTGTCCACTTAAGACCCCCTTTTGACCCCCTAGCTTGGTGCACTTACCCTGGTGATTTATTTCTTAAATCCTCTGAAATAACAAGGGTGGAAAATTTGTAAGATAGAGAACCCTGCACCATACGTGAAGGAGGGAGAGTCATTTCGCGAGTCAGAAATGGAGGACAGGTGCAGGATCCCTGCTTGGAGGTGGACATGCCTCTATCGCCACCAAGAAAAGGGGAGTATGGTTTCCCCCTTTTATGCTAGTATGTTTGAGTCCAAAAAAAATTTAAAAAATGTCTTACTTAGGGCCTCAAAAAGGGTTGCAGTTTATAATGTGCAATGTAGTTAGAAGCTATGGTTTTTGTTGTTGTCTATGGCTGTCAATCATTCCAGCAAAGAAGTCACTTTTACTCTTTATCTATTGACTATGGTTAAAGGTGCAGACTGCATGATTAGAGGAAGCCTTCCAGTAGCACAACTGACCTTTAAAAAGTAAGGTAAAAATTTTTACATCCTTTCTGCAGGGTAAAAGTATTTTTGAATGGATTGTTTTGGTTATTCAATTTGGCAGTTTGCATAAATTCTTGTATAGACTTGTATAAAGGTTTTAGATACTGTTAATGCTAGCGAATCCTTGATATTAATATTTGCAAACCCTTCAATTTCTATTTGCCATCACTCGCTTTTCCTATTTTGTGTCGCCCACATGTTTTGTTACCTGGGTTTTTTGGGTTTTGGGAGTGTAAGATCATATGCACAGGGTTTGAGGCCCCTCTTCTTGGTTTGGTATCAGTTTTTCCCAACAAAATAAGAAGACCAAAGGTAGTTGGTATTAAAAATCCCTCTTTGTGATCCACTACATAGGGTTTCCATGTGTGTTTAGATATTTTCCCAGAAAATTCCTTTATCAGGTTAAGATAACTAATATGTTTTACCTTTCTCTGTTTTAGCAGAGGGTTGGTGTTTTGTGTGTGTTTTTGTTCAACGATTTATGATTGTAAAATGGGTTTTTTTATTTGTTGTTATTTTTTGTTTGGCGCACATTTTTTTCTGATGTATTAATGCCATACAATACTTTGAATGCGGATACTTAATTTGGAGTCAGGAAACTTTTATTTTTAGTGACCACTGTACGTTGTTTTATATATAAATAACTTTATTTTCTGGACTCGGATTTTGGAAGTAGACTTCAAGGGAAACAAATAACCACCATTATTATAGTGATCATAGATTGTAATATTTTCAACTTGAGTTATGTTTCTAATAGTGTTGTCCATTACCATTCCAGCTTAACTATTTGGACTGTGTTCTTGGTTTAGTCTTTGAGGACTCTTTTGTGTTTTTCCTTAGTAATCTTGTCTCCTGATTTTATTATGGTCCCTCGAGACTGCGATTCCTTTTTTGAAATATTGTGCATATGCCTATTGTTTTTTTTAAATAATTGCACTTTATACATTTTTTCCCTTGGTGTTGTGGGCCAATTGCTACTCCATTACTGTGAAATTGTGTTTTCTTCTTTTAATGAGTTAGAAGTGTTTAATGAATAGGCCCTGATTTATTTAGGATTATTATTTTTGACATGGCATTTTCCATATTCTTGCTTCCAATCATAGGGCTGCATAGTTTTAAAGTTTTACAGTCGCATGAACTCTGGGATTACTACGTTGAGTGGATCACTTACTTGTATCTTTGTTTATCGGTTTAACTGTGAATATGTTTCTTTCATAGACCCATTAACTGTTGGATCTGAAAGTAAAATCGGTTGTTCAATATGTGTTGCATTTTGAATTTTTTGCCTTTTACATTTTCATAAACTCTTCAATATCTAGGTGAAGTTGACCATTTATAATATCTGAATACTAAGTATGTTGCATAAAGGAAATTATTTTCTGCATTCATTCTTCAACAACGACATGTAGAGGCAAGTGCCTTTGACAATGGTAGGATTCAATGTGTGCTAAGGGGTTTTTCCCCCTAGGAGGCCACATCAAAATGCTCTTGGTTGGGCATTAGACTGTCCATTGGCAAGGCTTTTAAAGTTACCTGCCAAAATAAAGGACAACCAAATATTTTTCTTAGATTCCTTGTTCATGCTATGTAATAAAAACAAAGCATGAAACTTCCATTTTGAGTGTAGAAAATATCAAGGTTGGATTTGCATACAAAATTTCGGTTATTGTTTTACATTTTTGGTGTTCTAGTTCCTTGTCAGCTTGCAGAAATGAAGATGCGGAATACAATTGTTCTACCTCCACATGGTGTGACAATCACCACTCCGCACTTGGAGAGAGAAGATGAATTCAACCGGACAAAGTTTGTTGTCAATGTGCTCCACTACAGGCAACCAAAGTAGCCAAAACATGTGATCATTGATTTGGTTAGAGAAAGCCTCCGCCTGCATCCTTCAAGTCCTCTTTATCTCTCCAAATTCTGTACAATTGGTCCCAATTCACGAGGATTCAGGTTTGTCTATGGTAGCCCCAAAGATTCACTGAAATACGAACCTACTCATAAACTAAAAAATATGGGGATACTGAGAGCGAAAATACACGTTGGAGGGAAAAAGAGACACAGTGCCAAAAAAATTGCTAATGTGACCAAGGGAAAAAAAAGAGATGACAAGAAAAAATAAAAACATTTTTTATCGTGTTTCCTTAAACTTATGTACACATACGTAGTTTAGATAGCTATACATGGCAGACATCTACTATGTGCTCTTATAGTTGCTTGATCCAATTTATAGGTTGTTATGTTTTTGATAGCTCTTATTTGCTATAAATTTCAGACTTGCTTTATTGTACATTTATCGCTATGTGAAACTTATTAATGTGAAAAAATTTAGATGAACATATTTCATACCTTGCTTAGTTATGCATTTAACTACCTTTGTTATCATCATGTTATCTATTGGCTCAAAGAACAACATTTCATAGTTTTTTTCCATAGAAAATGCTCTGCTCGTTTACATCGAAAGCATGCACTTTAGAAAATGTGCAGCCTTATCGACGTTACATCTTCTTCACCTTTCCTCAGAATTTGAAACATGATATACACAAGATAGTTCAAGAAATAAACAGGTTTTTTAAACAGTACTTTAAACAGTCCATTTGCTGCTACAAATGGATATAAAGGAATTGTTGCCAAAAGCAAAATAAAATTTTCAATAAAATGTAAAAAAAAGTTATTAAATTCTCCAAAGTATACATATATTTGTAGCAACTTCTATGTTTGCCCCTAGAATTCACCTACAATAATTTTATTTCGTAGTTTTCCATCCAAAAATATTCACCTCCGATTATATACTTTAAAGATATTCTCATTCCTTAGAAAATACCAGGCTTACCATTTTTCATAGATATAAGCCTTTATCAAATAGTATTATGTGGTTGTATTATGCTGATAACTCTTGTTATTTATTCGTTCTTGAGAGTAAGTTGTTGTAACTATCCACTACCAGAAGCATGAAACAATTCTTTGTTCTCAGGAAACGAATAAACATGTGCACATTTTAAAGACATTTTCTAAGAAAATCTTAAAAGTATTCTGAATTTTTCATGGCGGGATGTTACCAAAAAAACAACAATTATTATATCAGGCACCATAAAAGTAAAAAAAGTGTCTCGAATCTAATAGAGAAGAATTCAAAGAAGACCAATTAAAGTATTTTAAAAAAATTAGATCGATGAACATTAGTTTTGTTGGATATATTAGTACATTATACTAATTTAATATATTTTAGTAGGATATATTATTTAGTTTGTTAGTAGGTTGTTATCACCCGTACGACAAAATTAGCTAGGAGGCATGTTATAATGGCATGTCAATAACAAGCTATTGTTATATGTAACAAGATTTGCTACATATAATGATATCAATTTGCAACCTATTTTGCAATCAAAAAAATCTGTCTTTGAACTCATTTTGGTATCTGAGTGGATTGGCTTGGGAAAGTGGGTTACAGTTGAGCAATAATAAAATATCAAAACAGGGAAAGAAAAGAAGAATACTATTACATTCTTCTCCTAGGTTCCATTCTGATCTATTTCATTTGCTTTAAAAAAATGTGAAGAAGTTCCAAAGATTTTCAAAACACTTTAGCCTGTGAACCTTCAACAAGTGCCTCTAAAGTAGAAAACCAAGGAGGACCAGAAGCTCCTCTAGGGGCAAATTTGATGTTCTTTGGCATTGAGGACTTCTATGCAATCAACCAAGCAACAAATGATACAAGCATACCGCGCCCCCAAGTTGCGGACAACATGAGCTATAAGAAGAGAATGATAGAGTCAGGCATGTAGGTCACACTCCTAGCAACACAGGCCAATGCTCAAAAGTAGAAAGAAATAACCAAGGCATCCAATAGTAAGAGTTCTCAAGTATCTACACAAGAGGCCCCACGCATGGCTCTTGAAACTACCCACGCCCCTCCTTAAGTAGGTCATGCTCTTGCTTCCGCACCTGAACAGTCAAAAAGGGATGTTATTCCCCAAATGCACAAGTCATCGAGTCTCCCATTCAAAATTGTTGACCAAATGAAGAAGATAAATATAAATGTCATAATGTGGGATGCCCTGACTACTCCATCTCAATGGGATCTATTGAGTGAAGCTTTGGCACAACTCCTGCACGTTGATCCAACCATACAGAATTCGCGCACTTCTATCAACATCTTCCAAGAAGAGGAGAAACAAGTAAGTAAGGTGGTTAAAACCCCACCCTTCTATATGTCCTTGATCATAAGAAAACATGTTGTCCATAATTTCATGATAGACTCGAGTGTTAGTACCTCTGTTATGCCCAAGAAGATAGCTGATGTCCTAGGTCTTAGGTAGAGCCCCATGTCTAAAGGAGTCCTACAACTTGACGACTCAACTATCAATACCTTGGGAGTCATAAAGGATCTTGAGTTGACCCTTCATGCATGTCCAAACTTAACAATTACTCAAGATGTGTTAATCATTAACTTACTGATGAGGGTCATCAACCTCGCTATTAATAATGTCAATCCAGGGTTGGTGTCTGATGGTTGTATGCATTAAGAGAGGAGGATATCTGGAAAAAAACTCCTTTAAACACAAACCAAACTTACATAAAATAAATTGCACTTGCGAAATTTAAAGGCACTCATGCATAAATAAAGGCACACTTACAAAAATAAAGTTTGCATGAAGTAAATCACACCTGCATAAAGGAAATCAAACTTGCAGGAACAAAAACACACTTTAGCCCGGTGAGAAAACTATGGAAAGTGTACAGTACTCTTAGTATATAGTCTTCAACACTTTCTCACATGAAACAAACTCCACAACCTAACAATCTCCCACTTAGAGACTATTTTTCCTCCGAGCAAGCTTCTCAACCCTTCACTAGTTTTTGTGAAGACCAACCAAAGTTGAAAACAACTTCAGCTTTTCCCTTGTGACCACCTTGGTCATCATGTCTGCAGGATTCTGACTGGTATGAATCTTCTCCAGCTTCAACTTCTCTTCCTCCAAAGTTGTCTTGATGAAATGGTACCTTAACTATATATGCTTCATCCTAGAGTGGAAATCAGAGTTCTTAGCTAGGTGTATAGCACTCTGACTATCACTATGCAAATTTACTTCCTCATGTTTATGCCCCAACTCCTCAAGCAATTTTTGTAACCAAATCATTTCTTTTCTTTCCTCTGTGGCAGCAACATACTCAGCCTTTGTGGTTGAAAAAGCCACTAGCTTCTGTAGTCATGAAATCCAGTTGACTGTTGTCCCACCTACAGTGTAAACATAACATGTCGTGCTCCTCCTACTGTCTACATCTCTAGCCATATCTGAATCTATGTAACCACACAAAGTGGTGTTGGATCCACTGTAGCATAAAATTGTCCCCATGGTCCCTCTCAAATACTGAAAGATCCACTTTACTGTCTGTCAGTGATCTCTACCTGGATCACTCATAAATCTACTCACCACTCCCACTGCATGGGCAATATCAAGCCTGGTGCACACCGTGGCATACATCAAACTGTCAACCACTGATGAGTAAGGTACCTTGGAAATCTAGTTTCTCTCCTGCTCTGTCTTGGGACACTGATCCTTTGATAACTTGAAATGGCCTGCTAAAGGAGTCCTAACCGGTTTAGCATCCTGCATATTAAATCTCTCCAAGACCTTTTTAATGTACTCTTCCTGAGATAAAGTTAGCTTTTGTTTCTTCCTATACTGAGATATCCTCATACCACGGATTTGTTTAGATGCCCCCAAATCCTTCATAGTAAAGGATCCACTTAGCTGCTTCTTGAGTACTTTTATTTCTTACATGTTTTTACCTACAATCAACATGTCATCCACATATAGACAAAGGATAATATAACTGTCATCCTCAATTTTTTTTGTATACATGCAATGGTCAGAATGACATCTAATATAACCTTTGCTCTATCATGAAGCTATCAAACTTCTTATACCATTGAAGTGGAGCTTGTTTCAAGCCATACAACCTCTTCGTCAGTTTTCACACCATCTCCTCTTTACCTTTGACCTCATAGCCCTTTGGTTGCTGTATATATAGTTCCTCCTCCAAATCACCATGGAGAAATAGAGTCTTTACATCAAGCTATTCTAAGTGCAAGTCTTCTACTGTAACTATTCCTAGAACAACTCTAATAGAAGTCATTTTTACTACAGGAGAAAAAATCTCATCAAAATCTATACCTTTTTTCTATGCAAACCCCTTGACCACCAACTGAGCCTTGTATCTTTTCTTGCCTCCTTCTTCCTCTTCGACTCTGAACACCCACTTGTTCTGTAATGCTCTTTTTCCTTCGGGTAGTTTCACCAAATCCCATGTTTGGTTCTCCATGAGAGCCTGATGCTCCTCATCCATGGCTTGCTCCCACTTCTTCCTGGCATCTACCTGCATTACTTCATCAAAGCTCTCTGGCTCTCCACTATTAGTGAGTAATAAATAATAAAGAGAAGGAGAAAAATGTTTAGGTTCTCTTCTTACCCTAAAAGACCTCCTTAATATAAGAGTTTGGGGTTCCTGTTAAGGAGGTTCCTGAACTAATTCATGAGTCACTTTACCATCCAGAAGATCCTCTACTATTGCATATTCTTTCTTGGATTCTTCCCTATTTTCTTGCAACTGCTGCTTATACATGAATGTCTCATTAAATACCACATACCTAGATTGAATGATTTTCTTGTCCTTAATACTCCAACATTTATATCCAAATTCGTCACCACCATAACCAAAGAAAGTACATTTTTCTGATTTAGCCTTTAGCTTGGTCCTATCATCCTTGTTTATATGGACAAACACCTCACATCCAAAGACTCTAAGAAATGAATAATCAAATTTCTTACCATACCAAGCCTCCTCAAGTATGCCTCCATCCAAGGCACTTAAGGGTCCTCTATTTATCAAGTACATAGTTGTGCTCACCACTTCTGCCCAAAAAGAAAGAGGCAGTCCTACATGTAACCTCATGCTCCTAGCACATTCCATTATTATTCTGTTAATCCTTTTTGACACCCCATTCTATTGCGGAGTTCCTAGAACCTTCTTTTTCCTGTGGATTCTATTCTTAGAACAGTAATCATCAAATTCATTGCTGCAATACTCCCCTCCATTATTAACCTAAGACATTTTAGCTTAAGACAAGTTTCATTCTCTACCAAGGCTTTCCATTTAACAAAATTTTCAAATACGTCAGATTTTTTTCTAATACAATAAACCCAAACTTTCCTTGTTGTATCATCAATAAATGTAACATAATAACTTGAACCCTTAAGAGATTATACCTGAGCCAACCCCCACACAACAGAATGCACCAGCTCTAACTTACTCTCTTTCTTTGTAGGTCTAACCTTGAGAAACCTTACTCGCTTCTGTTTCCCATATATGCAGTCCTCACAGAACTCCAAACATGTTTTTGTATATCTAGGAAAATCCTTCTATATGATCTCCATGCCCTTATGGCTCATATGACCAAGCCTACAGTGCCACAATGTTGTATATACTTCTAAAGCCACATGATTACAAACATTAGTACTATAAGTCGTTAAATACAAGGTTCCAACCTTCTTACCTCTTGCCACCATAAGAGCACCCTTGGTAACCTTCAAAGAGTCCACTGTAATTATCATAGTACAACCATCACTTCCCAACTTCCCTTCCGATATCAAATTTCATCTTAATGTAGGCACACGTCTGACATCCTTCAATAGCCAAGTATTCTCATTCTACATCTTAACCTGAACAGAACATTTTCCAACTATACAACAAGGCTCATCATCACCAAGAAAAATATGCCCAAAATCTCCTTAAACATAATCAACAAAATAATGCCTATGTGGAGTAGCATGGAAAGAAGCCCTTGAATCTAAAACCTAAGATTCAGTAATATTATGCAAAGAAAGAATCAAAGCATCTTGACATACATTACCCGTTGCCACATTTTCCTCCTTGTTTTCTTCATGTTGTTTCTTCTTGTTCTGAAGCTCCCAAAAGCCCTTCTTCACATGCCTAGACTTTCCACAGTGCCATCATACTATCTTGCTTTTAGATTTTGACCTTGCTCAATCCTTCGATTTTTCATGACTTCATCTATTCTTCTATCTCCCTCTAGTTTCCACTGTTAAAGAATTCCTTAATGTAGAAGATTCCCTAAAGATTTTTCTTCGCATTTCCTCACTTAGAATCACCCCTACAACATCCTCAAACTTCAACTTTGAGTTAGCTAGAACCGAGTTTCTTACCGCCATTACCAAGCTATTCAAACTCTCAGGTAAAGAGCACAGAATTAATAAAGCCCTAACTTCTTCATCAAATTCTATTGTAACCAAAGCTAGCATATTTACAACCATATTAAAATCATTTAAATGATCTGCTACTGAACCATTCTCAGACATCTTCATATTAAACAACTTTTTCATTAAAAATATATTGTTAGAAACAGAGGGTTTTGTTTTTCATACAACTTCCGTAATGCATCCATCAGTTCTTTTGTAGTCTTTTCCTTTGAAATATTAAATAATATCGAAGATTCAAGACATAGTCAGATTGTCCCAAGTGCCTTCCTATCCACTAAATCCCATTCCGCATCTGTCAAGCTTGAGGGTTTGTTCACCTTCTCAAACAACGTAATATAAAAATCCTTCTGATAAAGGTAATCTTCCATCTGCATCTTCCAAAGACTGAAATTATGCCCATTGAATTTATCAACCCTTGATCTTCCATCATCTGCCATAGCTCCCACTCAAGATAAAACTTTCCCTGTGATTCAACACTTTAGTAAACCAAACCAGGCTCTGATACCAATTGTTAGGAAATAAGGGATAAAATATGTAGAATAATCCCTCATAGAATCGCAACAGTAGAAACTAATATGCAGA
The DNA here is from genome assembly GCA_019776745.2 of Taxus chinensis. Taxonomy (NCBI): domain Eukaryota; kingdom Viridiplantae; phylum Streptophyta; class Pinopsida; order Cupressales; family Taxaceae; genus Taxus; species Taxus chinensis. The sequence goes on along the minus strand of CM034151.1, from coordinate 224,867,561 downwards.
AAATATTATAGATCTCAAATAAAAGTGTAGAATAAAATAACGCAACACAAAGAGACAATATTTAATGTGGTTCACCCAATTTGGGCTATGTCCACCAAGAATCACTTGCTCATATTTTATTACAAGCCACCGCTCTCTTAATACAATACCCAGATCTGTTTAGAGCTATGCTCAACCAACTCTACAGAATTCACACCCGAATTCAAAAAACATCTGCAATGTTACATTATCCTACCATATGCATAAAACCATATAAGTAGACAACTACTTAAGAAGTTTTAAGAAACCGTGGGTATCAAAAACCATGGGCCAAAATCGTCCCATAAACTTATGGGTCAAAAATCCCACCCATATGAGAAAAGCACGTTTCTCGGTATATTAGGCATGTTATAAGGCCAAAAAAAATTCTCGGGGGCTATGCCCCCGAACCCCTGCTCAGGGCTCAGCTCAATGCCAAACCCCAGTGAGATAACTATGGAAAGTGTACAGTACTCTTAGTGTACAGTCTTCAACACTTTCTCACATGAAAACAGGCTCCACAACCTAATAGTTGGATCTAGTAGCTTGACATATTTGTTATTAAAGATTAAAATTTGGTTGACTTATATGTCATGCATTAAAAAATATATGGGGATGTCGAAGGGAGCTTACAAGGACATTTTAAATTGTAATGCCCAACTTCAAACAATTTGTATGTAATAGTTTCTTGTTTTTATTTGTTTGGCGCCATTAACTTAACACATGTTTTTATTATAGTTATTGTCGAGTACTCTTTAAGATGCATTAATAATACCCTTCTCATTAGATGAAGCTCTTGTTGTAGTTAGGAAATGAAACACATCAAGGCTATAGCCAAATAATACAATATTTGCCGCAAACTATAAAAAGAAAAAAGATATTTCGACGTTATATCACTTGGATATTATATATATATATATATATATATATATATATATATATATATATGTATATATATGTATGTATATATATATATATACATATATATATATATGTGTGTGTGTGTGTGTGTGTGTGTGTGTGTATACATACATATACATATATATGTATATATATGTATATGTATATATACATATATATGTATATATATGTATATGTATATATATGTATATATATGTATATATATATATGTTGACCTCTGTGCATGCAACCTGTCAATGCCAGTTATTTTTTCCCTTACATAACCACAAACGTTATGTTTACTTTTAAGTTTCACTTTCCAATAAGTTTAACAACATTGTAATGTGAATTAATTCATTGTGCAGAAGCGTATGATTTATCAAAATCAATCTCCGTCATGGCCACACCTTTGACATATGGGGGAATCTCTATTTTTATTGAGGATTGGTCGCATGTCGAGCCAACAGTCCAACTTCTCAACATTTTCCCTCTACGATCTGTGTTGAATGCTAAGCTCCAACATCATGTGGATCTTTTCGATGGTGTGCACTTTCAAACAGCTATGTTGCCCTCGAAATTTACAACTCAGGTTTCAAATGGGAGGTTGAAAGAGGGCATCATTGTCCATTTTTGCAAAACCCTTTGTAGAATGATCAAACATGAATTGTATGCATTCAGTTTCCTTTACCCGTGCATGTTCGACTTTCTTTCCTTTTATAGTCATTAAAAATTTTTCCTTTACAGGACTGGTCTTGTTTCAGAAATGGATATTGTGTTAAAAACACATCCAAAAATTGGTGCTCCCACTTCGCTTCCGGCCCAAGTCATTTGCAGAAAGCAATCAACTCATGATATTGTAAGCAGAGAAAAACTACATTAATGAAAGACAAACAATAAACTTGTAAACCTTCCAGTAACCTTCCAATACAAACCTCAATAAGAGAGATTTCAAAGTTGTATAACCTTTGTAAGTGATTTATTTGTGGATTCTCTTGAATGATATCCAAATGTGAGTGCAAATGGTACAAACACATATACTTTTGGCTTGGAAATTTAGCAGAGTGATTGTACTTAAATCCAAGAGGATTTCTAAGAGAGTTAGCCTGCAATTTATAGAGGCAGAAGTAGTTGGAAATTAGTTACACACAATTGAATGCACATGTTAAAAATAACATTGGAGGAGGTTACAGTAGTGTCGGGGCAGTAAATGAATGAATTACAGAAGTTGCATCTGGGAAGGTGGTTGTACATGTAATTCAATTTCCCCCACCTTTCTAGGATTCTAGAAGTGTAGTTAATTAGGATGAGGATGTGGAGTCTAAGTGGAGTCTAAGTGGTTGTTGAATAAAATAGGTGGAATTAAATAGCTAAATTTAATTAGTATTTAATTGTGAGGAGATAATTAACCATTTAAATAAATAAATGTTTAATTATATTAGCTAGAAGGTGTTATGAATTAATTTAATTAATTCCAAGAGAATGGTAGAATTAAATTAACTTAATTGTGAGGAGCTAATTAACCATTTAAATAAATAAATGTTTAACTATATTAGTTAGGAGGGTGTAGGAATTAATTTAATTAATTCTAAAGGCATGTTAGAATTAAATTATTTAATTCCAAAGGGTAAGAGTATAGCTTAGGTAATAGAAATAATTTTAATTAATTCTAAAGGGGAGTATTTGAATGATGGAATTAATTTAATTAATTCCAAAGGGGGTGTACTACGGTGAGATAGAATTAATTTAATTAATTCTAATTGGATAGAAGCGGGATAGAAATATGTATGTATTTTTAGGGTGTCTACATTTTCCCCTCTTTAAAGTGTTGTTACGAAGTAATAGTGCTTTAAAGATAGTAAACGGATGTAGATCAACGAACGGAAAGCTATGAAGCATTTGGATGCCCTAGTGAGTAGGAAGTGGTGAAGCATTAGGATGCCCTAACTATTAGAATGGTAGAGGAATGCCCCTTCAAGTGGGTGGGTGATGCTGTAAAGTGTTGAACAACCGCTTGATAGGAAGAAAAACAAGGGATTAGAACAAGGATGGGAAAGGATTGTGCTTGTAGCATAAGCGTTATTATGAGAATAATTTTAGAACAACCTTATTTTTTCTATTGCACGATAAAGTTGGCACCATGATTATGAAATAATTAAGATGGTTAACCTAGATGCATGTAAAAAAAACATAATAAAGAAAAGATAAAAAAAAGGAAAACAAACCCAATATACAAAGTAGGTGTCGACATCAGGGTTATAAAGGAATCAAGATGTAATCACACTACTTGCAAGTGGTCCAAAAAAAGTAAACATCAACAATGCAACACAAAGTCAAAAAAGAAGACAATTAGTTATGCCCCTAATGCATGCCACAATGATGATTGAGTAGATACAAATGCTCCCAAGTGGGAGTGGGATCAAACTATAGGAGCGGAGTTAAAACGACTCCTTATGACACTCTGGCTAAATTTCCCCAAGAAAATTTATATCGCGAAGGAAAAACAATTTTGTGACTTGCCCCGAGTAGAGTTAACATATCATGCAAAGGGAAGAAAGTGATAGTTGTAAGATTTACATGAGCACTAGGGTGATAGATAAAGGTATGAAATTTATCAAGATTGTATTGAGATGTTGAAATATTCACTGCAAGGATTTTCCAATTGTAGGATCTCTGTGATAGGTGAATGTTTGTTCAATTTTTTTTGTAATTTTTTTTTTTAAGATTTTTGAAATATATTTTTTTTTTGGATTTTACAATTTTTGAAATACAAATGCAAACAAAAATGAAGACATTACATGGCTTAAAAAAACCAAGAGGAAAACACAACACGTGCAAGCAATAATAAAACATGAAACCAACAATGCAAACGAACCCAATATGAACAAGAAGGAACCACACCAAAGTTCTATGTGAACTAAGATGCGAATAAATTTTCCTACAATTGGTCTATAGTAAATGTAAACAAAACACAACAAAATAAGAAACTTAAAGAAGCAAAAGCATCACATCAATGTTGACAAAATGCAATAGTATAACACAATGTCAAAAATGACATCTATTGACACTCCAAATGTGTTCCACATTAAAGAACTAGACATATTTGAATGCCCCAAGCGATATCTTAGAATGCGAGAGGATTAGATCAGGTTGAAGAGTGGAGTGATACTTAGATACTCTAAAAGATACTCTTGTCGGATCCCATTGAAGTTTGATCTGTATTGGATTAAAATGTAAAATCCAAGTGTGCCCCAAGCAATGTTATATTGTGAAAGGATAAAGGATTACCTCGAGCATAGATATACAAAACGGAAAATAATGATGATTGCCAAAAGATGATCTGGAATGATCATGAGGAGTGTCATCAAATGGTGAAATTGTTGAATTGTGTTATCCAGTTATTGAAAGGTGGTCAAACATTATCTAAATGTTTTGATTGTGATAGTTTGAAACTGTTTTTGGAGTTTTGGACAATTTTATATTGTTTTTTGTGTTTTTGAACAATTTTATATTGTTTTTGTATTTTGTGAGACATTTTTGAATGTTTTTCTATTTTACAACTCGGTAGAAGGGTGCACTACTTAAAAGCATGTGAAAATAATTAAAATCATTCCATTCCATTGACAGTAATGTAGATGATAAAATGATAGGGTGTTTCATTCTACTCATGGCTCCATGCAACTAGGAAGATGCAAGGGCTCATCACCTTGAGCCAAAAAGGATGTGAAAATGAGGTCAATATTGATATGGAAGTGAAGATAATAGATGTGCTGACACAAGGTGTAACAATGATCCATGTGAGAAAAATGTAAGTCATCTCCAGTCAAGATTATATGACCAATTACAAGATGATTCCACTTTATAGGTTTTGACTTGACTTAGATTCGTTGATGGCCTACTGATTGGTGAAATCTGGGTGAAGGAATTATTGTCTCTCTTTTCACATGAGTAGCTAAATTACTTATGGGGATTTTTTTTATCAAGCACTTTGATTAAGATTTCATAAAGGCTTTATTTATTAATTGATTTTTATTTTTATGAAGGACCCCCTACATGTTGCCCCATGCCATCAATAAAAGGCAAGGGCTTAACATTGAAGACAAAATGTAGGCAAGTAAGGGCTTTCTCCTTTGCCACTCTCATACTGCCAGAAAGAAGTATGGGCTTATCTCCAAAGTCTGTGAAGGATGAAAGGTGTATTGATTTTATAATTTTTATTTATTTTTAGATTGATTAAATTTGCGTTGTATGTTGATAGTGTGTTTGTTGGGAAGGAACATTTTTCCCCCAAGTCACAGCTTAATGCGACTAGTAAGACACAAGGGTTCAACACTGTAGATTGAGATGGGCAGCTGAAAAGGATCGGATAAATAAGTTTAGTACTTTCTATTAAAGAGAGATCTTATTTTAAAGGAGGATTTTTCCATCAGTAAGCTTCGAGACAAAACCATAGGTAAAAAGATTTGAAATAGTAGAAAGCATAACAAAGATGAGACACACAATGTCCAAGAGAAACAAAGTTAACATGTGTTGTAATAGGTGAAGAAGGTGAATATATGATAGTGATACGATTAAGATATCTACCAATAGATGGAATGATTAGAATTATTTGTACGTACTTTTCTGTTTCCAATTTGCAAACAGTGCTCTAATACAAATTTTTATTCTTTTTTTATGATTTTTAATTTTTTTGAATTTTTGTGGGTGAGTATTTGAAATGGACTCATAAAAAAAGGTCTGTGTTTATTGAAGTTGAAGAATCCTGAAATGTGAGACTTGTGTGGATGAAATCCAAGTAAAGAGAGGGAATCGAGAGATTTGATAAGTCTTGAAAGGCGATACTTGGGTGGACAAGGTCCAAGTAAAAGAAATGAATATGAAGATTCAATAAGTCCTGCAATACAAGACTTGGGCAGAAAAGATCCAAGTCAAAATATTGAATCAAATGATTCAATGGGTCCTGAAGTACTAGAATTGGGAGGAAAAGTTCCAAACCAAAGGATGTGTGATTAGATGAGTCTTCGATGAGATCAAAAGAAATATCCGATGTTAGAAGAATATTTTCGACGTGGGAAATATTTTTAGATTCATATTCACCTATGAGTGAAAGAGTGTGAGGAAAGGAAGATGGATCTATAGATGTATACCCATGGTTATGTTGGTCTTCAAACTTGCACCCGCATCTCGGATCTGTAAAAGTCGAGTTGTTTGAGATCATAATGGAACCATCTCCAAGTTGTGGGACCTTGCGTGCTTGAGACGGATCTCTGGAAAAGGTCAGTTCCTCTATCTATTTCTATTGCTACTTCTACTCCTAGCAGTGAAAGGGGAAACTAAGCTAATAAATGCCAAGGGACCAGGGATATAAGGATAACATGAAAATGAATTACACTAAAAATACGATAGCACCAGAAAAAGAGGGATGAACACTATCTGTTCTGAGTGGGAATGGAAAGGGGATGCATGAAATAAGGCTAGGCATGAGTAGAACAAATGAAGACGTGTTTACCAGATCATTCTCATGGAACACAACTAAATAAGGATCTGCAAGGGACTTGAAGTGACACAATGAACACATAGTGTAAAAAAAAAGCAAGAAGAAGAAATGAAAATACAATAAGACAAAGAATAGTCACAAAACGATATTTCTATTACTTTCAGAAATGCATAGAGCTGTTACAATGGTGAAAGAGGCTGATATCCACATGCATGAGCCAGATCTAGAGGTCTGTAATACAAAATACATAAAAAATGAAGCCCTTAGCAAAAACGTGTAAGGACTTGGAGTATCCAACATTAATAATGATCCCAACTCTTACATTTATAGATGAATCTATAGAAGGAGAAGAGGAGGGAAAACCTAAATTTGAAATGCAACCACTAATAGAAGCATTCAATGCTTGTAAATCTACCTAAGAATCTGTCGAATGCACTTCCCTAGGTCTATTCGGCTTGTTGGATGAGGAAGGAGGGTGGATCATATCAAATCGGGTGGTTAAAGCAATCAGATGTGCTTCATTAATGCTCACAAAGATGTTTTCCCATTTCTCACCTACCAAATCTACCAAAATTTGAATTTAAATGTCTAACATTGTGGCTGATGTCAATAGATCTCTGACAAGTCCAAGTGTGTGCCAATTGGAGCACTATAGCAAAAGATACAGTTGTCAGAGGATGTCATGGCCGTCTATGCACACAAGACACGTGGTACATGAAATTTGTCTGAAATAATGGCCAACTATGCAAAAATTTTACCATTTCTGCCATGTGTCACTTACTAATTTGTTGCAATGATTCGGCACCTTGTTGGCATGCTTTGACTAGTTGTATGTGGCACACTCAAGTATGTCATAAGATGACCTGGTATAGAAGGGTGTAAAGCAAGGCATGAGGGAAGGGCATATGAAAGAAAACAAAGGAAGGCACGGAGAAATGCGTGCACAATGCACGTAAGGAAATGAGGCAAAATGGTCAGTAGAGAATGCATGGTCAAGGCGCAGCCATTACATGGGCATGCGTGAGGGTGGACATCTGCCAGAAAGAAAGTGAATGCACAGAAGATGCACGTACAAGGAAGATGGAACACATAAGAAAAGGAAAGGAAGGGAAGAAGGGAAGCAGGAAAGGGAATGTGAGGAAAAGAAGGGAATGTGCTAAGGGAACTTGAGTGTGCACAACCGTGCAATGAAGAACTCAGAGCAAGAAGATGTATACAAGTTATCCAAATCACTAGGAGAGTTATTTGGATAAAAAGTTTGGTGACTTTCGGGGCCATTTGCCTACTGGATGAAGAAGATTGGTAGCCTGAAGCATCCATTGGGCATGAATTCTACTATGTAATTATTTAAAGAACTTTCCTTGAAGTCACTTGAAGGATCATTTCTACTTGATTCTAAATCTTACAACTGCTGAAAGAAGATCTGCATTTTGGAAGAAAAAGAAGAGTGTGCAGAGGAAGCACGCGAAAGGAAATAACTATGTACAAACAAACAATGTGTGCACATCACATCACACTTGGAGGAATTGAAACTACTCTAATATATACAAAATGATGTATTAAACTTAATAGAAGGGTTTGAGATATATCCCATTTACTGGGATTTGCAGCGTACTTCCGTTAAGATGAGTTAACTCAAAAGAGTTATCCTCTTTGCACAAACTAATGATATAAGGGCCACTCCAAAGTGCATCAAACTTTGAATGGCACCCTGATTTAGCTCTATCAGCATCCCATTTTGAGACTAAATGCCCAAATTTGAAAGCTTGGGGCTTGGCCTTTCTGTCAAGCCATTTCTTTGTTGTTTGTCGATGTTGTTCTAGCTTGATCATAGTAGAGTTCTTTGGCTCTTCAAGATTAACCATCTCTTCCATTTTGAATTCTCTTTGGTCTGTACCTTCAAATTCCAGTTGTTGGGCAAGTGCTAATGAATTCAATTCCAGTGTCAAAGGAAGGGTAGCATTTTTTCCATAGACAAGCTTGTAAGGAAGTTACTATTACCTTTTTGACATAATTATACCTACCCAGAGTGTGCATGAGACCTTTGTATGCCACTATCTTTGGTTGATGTTCATTGTGCAATTCATGATTCTGATCACGTTTTTATTTATTGACTCTGCCAAATTGTTGCCCTAAGGGTAATAGTTGGAAGAAGTCCTCAAGTAGATGCTCAGATTTAACACTCAATCAGTGATTTTAGTACCAAGGAAGGCTTTTTCATTATCAGAGATAATGGTTTAAGGGACGTCAAACCTTGTGACTGACTCGATTGATTCCTTGAGTGAAAAAACTTCTGTCCATCTGGCGAAATAGTCCATAGTTGTCAAAACCCACTTGTTTCCAATGTTTGAATGTGGATTGATCATGCTTATGAAGTCAAGACCCCATTGTGTAAAAGGTTGATCTGCTTGGATTTTTAAGAGGGGAAGCACTGCCAATTTTTTCTTTCCTGCAAAGAAAGCACACTCTCTTTTTTTTACACAATGTTCTCTGTTCTAAATAAAACATCATTTAGAACACACATTCCATGCCAATCAATCTCATAACAAATAACCATATGCAGTTGTAATGACTCGGTAAATTACCAATCTCTCATTCCATGACTCGGTTACCAACCGATCTCTCATGTTTTTCTTAAAGTATAGAATACTTTATGTATACTATGTATACTTGGTTTTCCTACCCTATTCCGGGTACTGAGTGATCTATTTAAAGAACCTATCTGAATATTTGTTACCAATATTCATCTGACATCACGTTTCTTTAAACTAGGTGACATAGGACAACGCAACCAGTAGCTTGCGATACTTTGGCCAAATATTTTCAACATACTATTCATGTTACTATTCCTAGATGGCATACTCATCAATTCAGAATACATCCTTCACCTCACTCTACTATTATCTAGAATGGTCTTTACTGACTTCTGTCAGTCCACTTGCCCAAGGTTTGACCCTAGCCCAGGTTAGCAACATAATTTGTTATAGGAAGACGCTCATGATGACTTAGGGTATATGGGCATACTCGACCGACCTAAGTCAACCGAATGTGCCAAGGTACCCTGAGTCATAGAAAGCTACTCCCTATTCTAAACATGCTACTAACTTGACCTAGAGAGAAACTAAGTTCAAGTCCAGATGTGTGTAGATCTAGATGAATAAATATGAAGGGTGTTGCCACATGTCAACTGCAACACCATATCCTCGAGAAGCCCTTGGTCTTCTCGAAGGTACAGTCCTGTAGTTGGCATGTGCCAACATCTATTAGAACTGATTCATCATGATGTACATACCCCTTGGTGGTCATTAATAGATAATTAAATTTGTATTAAGATTAAGATTGCAGAAACCATGCCTAACCCTAATTCCAACATTCATTAAGTTCTTTATCCATAATTAATCTGATTTGATATTAAGAACTTCATTAACTTGTGTTTGCATTTATGTTCATTAATCAACATAACAAGTAGTTATCCAAAAAATAGGGTAGCAAACATCAAATGGTTAATTTTTTTAATGCAACCTAGCTATCGAAAGAAGGTGTATCATCGACCTGGGTTCAGCTAGTGATTACTTTATATAAACTAAGTACAAAGATTAAAGATCATAACCACCATTCCTTTTATTTTTCATTCTTTTGAGAGAGGAAGAGTCTTCCTCTACATGGTTAGATGTTAGGGTTAACATAACAATTTTATCATTCACCACACATATAGTTTAATTGTATACCCAATACATATTTCATTATTAAACTATGGTTGTTTAGATAGAGAACGACATCTTTGCAACTTAACAAATTTCACTATAGTAAGGGAGATTGTACTATCCCCTTAACCCATCTTATTAATTGATAACAATAATAATATACAAACAGATATAAAGAATATCAACAAGATATCATTCCTATTTCCTTCATACAAGAGAATTTACACCACAATTTGGAGTTAGTCTCCAAACCTTCAATTCATCATGATAAAATATACACTTTACAAGACTATGCATTTTAGGCATACTGCATGTCGATCAACATTAAGATCATAAAAGAACATAACTTTTCTTTTTCAATACAACTCAAGAATGAATTGAAATTCTTTACAAAAGAACCAGATTTAAATAAGCCAATACATCATAAAAGTTTTTTCCTTATTTTATCACTTACGAAATCTATCTACAAAAATTGCTAGCATGGGTCAATTTATTAAACCAAGCATGATAAGCACTAAGCATTAAAACAAAGTGCATTACACTATTTTTTCCATTAAAACAACTCTGCTTTAATGAAACAATTAATATATCATACAAATAAGCATAAGTAATAACAACCAGTAAAGAAGAACAAAATTAAAAAGTCTAAATTCACTATAATATAATCATCAACCACTACATTATATCATATAATAATTGACCTAATCAATTACTTATTTAAAACCACAACAGATCTTGTCGTCTAATTATTTCATAATTCTTTCTGAATTGAAATATAGAATTTAACTTTACTATGAAACAAAAAGAGTTACTTTCAGCATAGTACATACTTAGGATGATTCATCCTACAACTTAAATAAATAAGAAGAAGAATCAATACAGACTATCCCTGATTCACTATTCATCTGAAAGATAGAAAACTAGTTCAGAAAGTACATAACTGATTACCTACATAACTGCATCAATCAAGGAAACCAATAAAAGGATTCACCATTAAAGAGACAACATCCAATACAAGAATCCCAAATCAATTCGAGAAGGGAGAGAATCAAAACAGTCTACTTGCAAGTCTTAAATAAATTTTACATAATAAAAGATATCATTCAAAGATCTGAAACCATCCATTCCAAAAATCAAAGCAAGACCTACACAAGGATAATCTCTTCTCGTGTCCATCCAGGGAAGATTCATAATATGAAAGAGTGCAAAAAGAGGAGTCCCTCCAACAACAAAATCCAAATGGAGCATGACTCAATCAAACAAAGCAGTCGGTCTAAACATGATTACATTTTTCCCTTCTACAGGACAGACTCAACTGTTCATTTTCCACATTAATACAACAATTGACTCAATACAAAATAGCTTGAGATCAAGAAAGATCAAACGGGGATGATTGGGTTATTCGAGTACTAAAAATGACAGTCCCAAATTTTCCTAACATACAACTATTTCCATGAACTTTCCATAGTTGACTAACAACAAAATAAACTAAACAATCCACAAGGAAGTTTCCATTTCAGAAGAGTGAGTTCACACTATTTCCTACAAGATAGAAAGGATAGAAAATCCAAACTCAAGAAGTCAAACAGGCCTAGGATAGTAATCACTCCTACAACATGGAAGAGAGTCAATCTACAGAGATGTTCAAAATGATAGAACTTAACTTTCCACAGTTAAAGGAACTCAATAGGAAAGATCCGATCAAGAATTCATTCACCTTAGTATTATCAATTGAATTCCAAATTCCATTTCAAACTCAAAAGTTCTTTCACTAGTTCCCAAAAGAGAATACAAAATCTGGACAAAACAAGATACAATCCACAAGAGTAATCTACTCCTTTCTCCTTTTAAAGACCCAGAAATCCATTCAAATGAATCTAAAAGAGAATACTAAAACCCAACACTAGTATTGAGCTAAGAAAAGTTTCTATAATACTCACGAACTCAATAGTAACTGAAATCCCAACTACAAGGACTTACACAACTCCATACAAAAGAAACATATAGTTCGTGATCATAATGAAGAACAAATTATACGAAACAATCCCAAACCAGAGGTACTAAATCCTTCCAAACAAGATTCAGTTTACGAGAGTATTCAACTCTTCTCTCTTTTAAAAACCCTGAAAACAATTAAAAAGGATCTGAAAGAGAGTACGAAAACCCAACACATGTTTAAGTCAAGCAAAGTTTCAACATTACCCTCGAACTTGACTGAAACAGAAATCACAACAAAATAACTTTCACAGCTCCATCTAGCACATAAAGATCGAGACAGAGAAGGTAATTGTTCCAATCAAATAACACAAGAAGAAGTATGCACACAACATTTCCATAAACTTTGAGAACCCATTATCAATTGCTTTCAAGAGTTTGAATTCACATCAAAGGGTAAGTATCCATACAGTATCGAACCAGAGGTTCTATCTCCTCATAACAAGATATAGTTCCATAAAAAGTCCAACATCCTTCTAACAAAATAGTCAAAGACTTTCAAACAAGATGTAGGTTACCCAGAGTAGAGGAGAGTAGAATATCCTCCCATGTTTACATGCCATTACAGGTTCAAAGTAAATGGTACAGTCTGGGACAGAAGCTCTACAATCCTTCCAAACTCAAGATGCATCCAGGAGAAGAATTCAAAAGAGACTAACAGTTCAAACCCAAATCAAAACCAAATTACTCAAACTCTTTTCGAGTAGATAGTCTTGATTACGAGTTCCAAAAAACACAAAGCCTCGAGTACAAGTTCAAAACAACACAAAGCCTTGAATACGAGTTCATAACAATGCAAAGCCTCGAAAACGAGTTTAGAATAGACACAACCTCGAAATTTCCACATGCATATCACCATTAAACTTGCACATAGAGAACCATCCAAATACTTACATTATCGAGCAATGGATTCATATCCAAAAATCACAGAGATTCTTTCAATCAAGAAAGTAAATAACCAGACAAAACATGAAACCATTTATCTCATGAGAGCATAGAATTATTTTAATGAAACATTAGGAAGAAAGCAAGAAATCTTAATGGGTAGAGCCTATCATGCCTGATAGTGCTTCTGCCAATTCGAAGGAGACTTCCAGCCGAGCTTCCAACTCTTTTTATCCTCCAAGAAAGATCAACAACCAAACATCTTTTTCTCCAATGCCTCATATACTTTCCTTGGATCGAAAATAGACCAGAGAAACCAAAAATAGCCACAAAGTAAAAGTCAAACTGCTGGTTCAAAGAACCAGATAGCTCCATGTAAAGCAAAAATCACAAGGCATGCAAGACCAAACAACCTCCAAAAAATCCACCCTCATTGTTTCCAAGATGGTTTGCACATAAAATTTGAGGTTCATTAATGCCATTACTCCCCAATCTCCCTCCTATCTCTCCTTGCCACCGCCTCCTAAAATTGGCGAATGCTATTTCAACTTCAACATGCATTTCCAACTTTAACTATGCTTCCACGTAAGCTTCCACCAAGTTTACATGCCTTTTCCAAAACTGGCAGTACTTCCCATTTATTCAAACAAATCAAATCAAATAAATGCCTTTGGAACCGTCTCCAACATGCCATGTGACCCTAGGTCCCTTTCAATAGTTTAGGATAGATTTCCTTAACTTAGGTTATAACCTTAGGTTTAATCAAAATCATTTCAATAAGTAATTTCCACCTTAGGTTAGATCAAAATTACAACCAAATAGTATTAGGTATTAGGTTAAAAATAGCCTAGCATTTCCTTAGGTTATTTCTCCCTTATTCCATTTAGCACAACTACTTAGGTTAGGATGCCATCCCAACAAAATAGAATATGAAGCTTAGGTTAGATTGTCACTCAAATAAGTAGACATAGCTAGGAAGTAGGTGCATTTACCTTATTTTAGAATACCGTTAGGATAATCCCTTAGGTTTAGTATTTAGATTCCCTTCATAGTCATGAAGCTGGCTTCGTTACTCTTACGTCGTTAAATGTCCTGAAGAGATCAATCCCAAAGATCCAAGCACAAACATACAACCGAATGCAGGCACGATCTTACAAGACCAAATAATTTATAACATACAAAATTTTATTCTGCTACTTCTCTCAACCTATGAATGTCAGTTTATCATTCAATCGGTAAGGAGATTTAAAACATTCCTTGGATCACTGGAATTGATCCAAGGATGAGTCAGTTAAAAGAGATAAGTTTGCAACCCTCAAAACTAGATTGTAACTCACCTATCAGAAGTGAAAATGGATTCTTGCAAGCCATATCATTTCAGTCTAATGAATCCAAGAGAAGAAATGATTTATCCATAACAAGCATGATCTTCATCAATCAAGGAAACACACCTCATTCAAGAAAATCACATGTCAATGCTTGCAATGCAAAAGAGAAATATAACAGTTTGTTCCTTCATCAAGTCACGCGTGCTAGGATCTGTATTCTGCTCAAGATCTACATGTGGAAGACCTTCATCTAGAAAAAATGAAGTTTCAAATTCATTTTGTGCATCCTCAGCAATCTGCCTATAAAGCATATTACCTCTTACCATTTTTGTGGCTTTGATAGTCACATCATACTCCATGATTTTGTCACCCATCGTGCTCTCTTTTCACTAATTTCTACTCCCATGATGAAGTCTCTGAAAGAAGAGTGGGAGACTAATACCTTGATATTATTTGTGGTGAGCATACTTTTGAAATTCTTGAGCACACATATTATGGAAAAGACCCACTTCTCCATGTGATTGTATCTTAATTTGTAATCCTTCAGTGTCTGGCTGAAGAAAGCCACTGGTTATTCCAGCTCTTGTTCATTTTCTTATGTTAGGACAACAACAACACTAGTATCAGCGCCATAAGCATAAAGGATGAAGTCCTTGGAATAATCTAGGTTGATGAGTATTGATGCACAAGCAATTTCTGCTTGATTTTATTGAAGATTTCTCTTCCTTTAGTTGTCCATCATAAGGTTGTCCTTCTTGAGCATCAAGGTGATGGGCCAAACTAGTCCTGTAAAGTTAGGGATAAAACACCTAACAAAGTTGATCTTACCAAGGAAGGACTGTAAGGCTCTCTTGTGTGCTTACAGAGAAAGAGCTATGATGGCTGAAACGCACTCAGAATCAATTGTGATACTATCCTTTGAAACCACATGGCCCAAGAGCTTTCCCTACGCCACCACAAAATTACACTTCTTACTGTTAAGAGACACCCCATACTTTTTGTATCTCTCAAATACTTTCTCTAGGTGCGTCATATGATCCACACCCTTCTTTAAGAATATTGTTATGTCATCAAGGTAAACCAAGATGAACTCATTGATGTAACCTTTGAAGGAAATGTCCATGGTGTGTTGAAATGTTGCGCCTATGTTTGATATACCAAAGGGAATTTTATAATACATATATGTTCCCCACTTAGTTGTAAATGATGTTTTAAATTGATCCTCTTCCTTGACCAAAATCTGATTAAATCTTGAATACCCATCTAACATTGAGAACATCTATGTGTCGACCACAGTCTGTAGAATCTGCTCCATTGAAGGCAACGGATAATGATACTTTAGAGATGCCTTATTCAAATCTATGAAATCAACACAGAGTCTAATTTCATTGTTCTTCTTTCACACTAGAACTAAATTCACAACCAAAGTAGAGTATTTGATGGGAAAAATAATCTTCACCTCAATGATTTTAGATAATTCCTTTCTCATGAGGGGCTCTATATTTGGATTGAATGGCCGCTACTTCTATCTGATGGGCTTGACACCAGGATCAGGTCAATGGAGTGTTAAGCAAAACTTGGATCAAAACCTTTGAGGTCTTCATACTCCCATGAGAAGATATCACTGTATTTTTGACACAAAGAGATGAAGGTTTTCCTTTCATCATGTACACAAGCCTTGCTGAGCAGTAACTTCTTTCCACGCACAATAGTGACTGGGGAGTAGTCTTCTTGCACAATGTGCATATATTTTTCTTCATCCTTGAACTCATCATCAGGGTTAAACATTTTATCTAAGGTGACCAGCCATTTAGGCAACTTGTTTGTCTTTATATGTATTACTTGGTCACCATAGTTGTCATGTAATTCAAATTGCATTCTTGATGAGAACTCAACTTCATTTTGGATGAATTGGATGATCTGTGTGTCACTGTCAAACACTTACCAACTGGTATTGTTATCTTGAATGGATGGCCTGATCACCATATCAATGTGTTTAGTGTTTCCTTTGACAAAGTCCTATGTGGAAGAGAACTGCGAACCAAGAGCGGCCATTTGATTAGCTTTTTTGTTCATTTTGCATGGCACCACCTACAGGTTCAGAGCATCAAAGCTCTCAAGGAGGTCCCAAAATATGTGCTTATAAGCTTTGAGAAGCTTGTCCTTTGTTAAGAACTTGTTGGTAACCTAATGGATGACCAAATCTGTATCCCCAAATATTTGTAGTGCCTTAATATTCTTCTTTTCAGTAATCAGTAGACCATGCACCAACGCCTCATATTCTTCCACATTGTTGGAGCATGTAAACTACAACCTATGCGCGAAGAATAATTTCTCATCCTTGGGAGAAATGAGAATAACTCCTACTCTCGCGCCATTTCTGCTTCTAGAACCATCAAATTTAACTTCCATAGGCCAGGTTCAACTTGGTCTTTCTTGAGCGTGCGTGGCAGCACAACTTCTTCTTCAAGAATGCAGTAAGTACCAAGCCTAGTTTCATAAGCTTCCAGTTCTTCAACATATGGATCAAATTTATGGTGCCTTTCCACCCATTCATCAATTACTAGGTCAAGAACATAGGGTGGAAGAGGCTTCTTTTCAAGAATTGAATCTTTTTCTTGGATTAAATAGTTGGCTTGGAGAGGGGGTGGGACATATGACTCTACATGATAATAAAATATAGGCTCAGCTTATATGGTAAACCGGGTACCATACCTTGTCTTGAGTAACATATGAGACCAATCAAAAGATAAGTCACCACCCACTTGAGTAGTGAAATATCTTGATAGACATAGGGAAAACAAAGGAGGTAAGTGATGAGGTCATGAATTGGCCATAAATTGTTATTATTTTGTCCTTCTAAGTTACCTTTAAAAGTGGATTTAAATGTAGTCTTGGAACTTATAGTTTGTTTAAGATAGAATATAGGATATATATATCTTGTTCATTATTTAGAAATATTTTTTAATGTATTTTGTTAACTAATCCTATTGATTATTTGGGAAATGATGCAAAGTCTTGTGTATGCAGGCCATAAAGGAAAGATAATGCTAGTTTTGGGAAAAGTAAAATTGATCATGAAAAATACATTTAAATTCAAATATGATTTCATATTCAGTTTCCTCTCAGAAAATTATACAAGTTCAAAAAAATAATTATCTCAATTCGAGATCGCATGCAAAAGTTATAGTTGTTTTAATTTAGCTCCGGAACGCGCAGATTTAGTTCCTAAACTCACAGGTTTAGTTTCAGAACTCACATATTTAGTTTTGGAACTCGTAGATTTAGTTATGAAAATCATAGATTTAGTTCCATAAATTATAGATTTAGTTACGGAACTTAAAATTTGTGGAAAAAGCATATTTAGTTCCAGAACTTGCATAAAAGGAATGACAACTTTAGTTATGGAACTTGCATCAAAGGAATGATAGTTTTAGTTTTGAAACTTGCATAATATGGGAACTTTGAATAATATGAGAATCCAATGGAAAATATGAGATAGGGTTTTTTCATAGAAATGTGATTAATAAAAACCTCATTCAGATTTACTACAGGTATTACCAATAAAGAGAAATCTAACTTTTAGTACGTTGTAGTTTGAGGAAAAGTCTATTAGACGAGCACTAAAAGTTCCATAAACATAAACAAAAAATTCAAACATAAAATATGAGAGAGGTTTTTATTTATAGTAATGTGTTAATATAAACCTTATTAATATTTTCTATAGGTTTTACCAATAAGGAGAAATCTAAATTTTAGTTAGCTGCAGTCCAAAGAAAAAGCGTATCAGTTGAGCATCAAAAGTTTCACAAATAGAAACAAAAAAGTCAAATTGAAAATATGAGAGAGTTTTTTGTTCATAACAATTTTTTTAACAAAAACCTCATTCATATTTGTTACAGGTTTTACCAATAAAGAGAAATCTAACTTTTAGTGAACTGCAGTCTGAGGAAAAACTATATCATTTGAGCATTAAAAGTTCCACAAATAGAAACAAAAAAGTCAAATGGAAAATACCATAGAGGTTTTTGTTCATAGAAATGTGTTTAAAAAAAATATCATTCATATTTTCGATAGGTTTTACCAACAAACAGAAATCTAACATTTAGTAAACTGTAGTCTGAGGAAAAAGTGTATCAGACAAGCGTCAAAAGTTCCACAATCAAAAACAACAAATTCAAGTGGAAAATTGGGAAAGGTATTTAGTGAAAATAATCTTTTAAAACCTCCTTCCAATAATATAGGAGGATAAAATCATTGTGATTCTTGTTACCAAAAAGCAAGGAGAAGATTTGGGAGCAAATCTTCCTAAAACAGTGAGATTAGACTTTGACTCTAATAATATCTCTCTCTCCATATTTTGTGGAGATGGAGATCTTAGTTGTTAGGATTGGAATAAAGTTAATATCACATTGTATTTCCTAAAATAATGAGTTGATTTGATGCATGAGGTATAGATGCAACCTTCCATGCTAAGATATTTAATTCTTTTCTCCTAAGAAATAAAAATATGTTCGTTCCTCTCAAATATTATGTAGTTTTAAGATCTCAGAAGTATGATTTAAATCCTCTTCCAAGGAATGAGATGACCACTCATTTGAAGGAAGATGAATATGTGTATTTATGTTTATATTTATTCATTTGTCTATAATTCATTCTGTTGTATTGTTTTTCTCTTTGTATTGTGAAAATTTAGTCTGTTGTGAACATGCAGGTGTTTCGTTTAATTATGTTTATTTTTAATTCAAAAATTTCAATTTATGTAGGTGTGTTTTTGTTCCTGCAAGTTTGATTTCCTTTATGTAAGTGTGATTTATTTCATGCAAACTTTATTTCTGTAAGTGTGCATTTATTTCTACAAGTGTGCCTTTAAATTTCTGCAAGTGTGATTTATTGTATGCAAGTTTGGTTTGTGTTTAAAGGAGTTGTTTTCCAGATATGCTCTTCTCTTAATGCATACAACCATCAGACACCAGCCCTGGATTGACATTATTAATGGCGAGGTTGACGACCCTCATCAGTAAGTCAATGATTGACACATCTTGAGTAATTGTTAAGTTTGGACATGCATGAAGGGTCAACTCAAGATCCTTTATGACTCCCAAGGTATTGATAGTTGAGTCGTCAAGTTGTAGGACTCCTTTAGACATGGGGCTATACCTAAGACCTAGGAAATCAGCTATCTTCTTGGGCATAACAGAGGGTTTAGCACCTGAGTCTATCATGCAATTATGGACAACATGTTTTCTTATGATCAAGGACATATAGAAGGGTGGGGTTTTAACCACCTTACTTACTTGTTTCTCCTCTTCTTGGTAGATGTTGATAGAAGCACACAAATTTTGTATGGTTGGATCAGTGTGCGGGAGTTTTGCCAAAGCTTCACTCAACAGATCCCATTGAGATGGAATAGTCAGAGCATCCCACATTATGACATTTATATTTATCTTCTTCATCTAGTCAAAAACACCAAATGGGAGACTCACTGACTTGTGCATTTGGGGAATAACATCCCTTTTTGACTGTTTAGGTGTAGAAGCAAGAGCATGACCTATTTAAGGAGGGGCGCACACAGTTTCAGGAGCCATGCACGGGATTCTTTCATAGGGACTTGAGTACTCTTACTATTGGATGCCTTAATTGATTCTTTCTGTTTTTGAGGGTCAGGATGCGTTGCTGGGAGTGTGACCTGCGCGCCTAACTCTAACATTCTCTTCTTATATCACGTGTTGTCTGTGACTTGGGCATGCGGTCTGCTTATATCATATGTTTCTTGGTTGATTGCACATAAGTACTCAACGCCAAAGAACATCAAATTTTCCTCTAGAGGAGCTTCTGGTCCTCCTTGGTTTTCTGCTTCAGAGCTACTTTTGAAGGCTCACAAGCTAAAGCATTTTGGATCATGTAGGCCTAGGCGTCTGTAGCATTCACACAGTGATATTGACTATGAGGCATGTTACAAGGGAAACACCATTTTGACTCTTGCGCCAAATTGTTCTGAACTGGAACGAGTGCCTGACTTGTACTAGGTACCAGAAGAGAGGGCGCGGGAGAAATAACTTGCAAGGGTAGATGCGTGTTAGCATGCCATCTATCATTTTGTTGGTTGGGTGCTTATCTTTAGTTTCCATATTGATTCCACCAAGGCTGATTGTTCTAGCTATGTGTCTAATTATAATTACATCTATAGGCTTACGCCTGTTGCTTTTCTAATGATATGAATTTGTTTGATAAATTTCTGATCTAAGCCTTTAATTCTTCATCCTCCTTTTGCTGCATAGGAGAGCAGGACATTGATGCAACTGGTTGTGCGATTTTCTCAGGAACAAGAATAGGGGCCACAGAAGGCTTGGGAACTTGTTACTTTTCATGGAATAAGGGCATAGGTGGTCTAGGATCTATCTTTATTACCTGAATAAGACTATTTTCTACCCTTACTGTAATACTATAAGCAACTGGTAAGGTCCTACCTCCCATAGATTGAATCATGAATGAGATATCATTGTTCAGCTCCTTTATATAATACATAAAAGCATGTTGGGTTGTAGGTCTTATCATGAGAGGGATTTTGTCCCAAGTCATCTGAAATTTGATGTTGAAATTAGTTATCTACTCATTGGGTGCCCTTTTTGCTGTTTTCAGTTGCTCCACCAGAGATAGGTGATCTAAATTATCTTCAAAGTAATTGTGAAGAGTTGTTCTCATCTCATCCTAGGTGGTAATAGATCCAAGTCTCAAGCCTTGATACCATTGAAGTGCTTTACCCTTGAAATAGGCTGCAAGTAACCTTATTGCTACATCATCATGTGTGATCAAATAGAGTGAACACACAGTTACCACATCCTGGATATGCTCCTGAGGGGTGACTTGATTCTCACCAGTAAAGTATGGAATACTTTTGAGCATTCCATTTGGCATATCATTTTACACCGCCAACACCAAGGGACTTCCTCATGTGAAATTGGAAAAAAAATTTAGTGGAGGAGGTGGTTGATGTGAAATTGCAAGGAGCGTAGGTTGGTTGCTTTGAGGATGAGTTGAATGGGCGCGATGCACTGGAGATAGAGATGTGCGCATGAGCCTTTTGGAACATACTCTTCTCAGATATAGTTGGAGGTACTCAAAAGATGCTTCAACTATTACACTTCTTGTGTACACTCTTCTCATGAAAGGTGCTCATGACTACTAAAATAGAGATCTGGAAATGTTGGGAGTCACCGGATGTGTTGAAATGAGCCTCCAGAGGCTGAAACACTAAGTCCACAAACCAAAACCTAGCAATATGAAATTTAACCTTTCATTACTCATCCCACCAGGCATGCCAAAAACTATTGGTCTTCAAACTTGCACCCGTGTATTGGATCTGTAAGAGCCAAGTTGTTTGAGATCACAATGGAACCATCTCCAAGTTGTGGGACCTTTCATGCTTGAGACAGATCTCCAGAAAAGGTTGGTTCCTCTATCTATTTCTACTGCTACTCCTAGTGCTAAAAGGGGAAACTAATCTAATACATTCCAAGGGACCAAGGATAGAAGGATAACATGAAAATGAATTACACTAAAAAGGTGATAGCACCAAAAAAGAGAGGGATGAACACTATCTGTTCTTAGCGGGAACTGAAATGGAACACGTGAAAGGAGGCTAGGCACAAGTAGCACAGCTGAAGACACGTTTACCAAATCATTCTCATGGAACACAATTAAATAAGGAACTGCAAGGGACTTGAAGTGACACAATAAACACACAATGTAAAAGAAAGGTAAGAAGAAGAAATGCAAACATGTTAGGACAAAGAATAGTCACAAAATGATGTTTTTATTACTTCTAGAAATGTACAGAACTATTACAATGGTAAAAGAGGCCAATATCCACATACAAGAGCCAGATCTAGAGGTCTGCAACTCAAAATATAGAAAAAATGAAGCCCTTAGCAAAAATGCGTAAGGATTCAGAGTATCTAACATTAATAATGAGCCCAACTCTTACATTTATAGATAAATATGTAGAAGGAGAAGAAAGGATGGAAAACCTAAATTTAAAATACAACCACCAATAAGAAGCATTCAATGCTTATAAATATACCTGAGAATCTATTGAATGTACTCCCCTAGGTATTTTTTATGTGTTAGATGAGGAAGGAGGGTGGATCATATCAAATTGGGTGGTTGAAGTAATCAAATCTGCTTCATTAATGCTCAGAAAGACGTTTTCCCATTTCTCACCTACCAGATCTGCCAAAATTTGAATTTGAATGTCTAGCACTGTGGCTGATGTTAGTAGCTCTCTGACAAGTCCAAGCGTGTTCTGATTAGAGATTTATAGCAAAAGATATGGTTTTCAGAGGATGTCATGGCCATCTGCACATGCAAGACATGTGGCACGTGCGATTTGGCTGAAAGAATGGCCAACTGTGCAAACTATTTGTCATTTCTACCATATGTCACTTACTGATTTGTTACAATGATTTGGCACCTTGTTGGCATGCTTTGACATGTTGTATGTGGCACACTCAAGTATGTCATAAGATGACCTGGCACAAAAGGGCGTAAAGGATGGCGTGAGGGAAGGGCACGCAAAAGAAAACAGAGGAAGGCGTAGAGAAATGAGTGCGAGATGCACGCAGGGAAATGAGGTAAACTGGTGAGCATAGAATGCATGGTCAAGGCGTAACCATTACATGGGTGCGTTTGAGGGTGGGCATCTGCCATAAAGAAGATGAATGAGTAGAAGACGCACACAAAGGGAAGATGGAACAAAGAAGAAAAGGAAAGGAAGGGAAGAAGGGGAAGTGTGTAAGGGCACGTGAGGAATAGAAGGGAATGTGCCAAGGGAAATTGAGTGTGCACAACCTTGTAATGAAGAGCTCAGAGCCAGAAGATGTATACAAGTTATCCAAATCACTAGGAGAGATATTTAGATATCAGGTTCCTTATAGGCTAAAGAGAGGAGATATTCAATATTTCTCCTTCTAGATTGTAAATTAGTTAACTAGACAAAAGATTTGTAATTAAAGATTGAAAAGGTTTTATAATGATATTTCGTGGTATACGCACCTCGAAGAATGTAAATATGTAAATTTCATGAAAATTAGGAAGCATCATTGATGAGATGCTTGCAATATTGATTGATTGAGGTGTAATAGCCATAGAAGATTGCATTGTCACAAGTGTCCAAGCTTGGTGTGGTTGTATTTTGACAAGACTAGAGATGTTAGGCATATGATATGGAATGGAAAGAATAGAATTAAGCTCAATAGTGCTTGATGATGGACCCTCTTCCATTATTTCAATGGTTGAAAGAGAGTCTTGGAGAAAAATCAAGCTCTTGTTAGTTGTTAGAAGTTTGTTGTGAGAAACAGGTTCAATGTTTGTTTGGACTAAAGGAAGAAAATATGTAGAAGAAATAGATTGGTTGGAAGGGAGAGATAATTGACTTTTGTCATGATCTCATTGAATGTTAGTATGTACAAAAGTGGGGAAAACAGTCAACTCTTTAGTAGAAGTGGAAATTGACATGTCATTGGTTATGAGAGCTTCATTTTCAAGATCTACAAAGATCTCTCTAACATCAATTAATTCTTGGACATAGTTCTTAAAACATGTACATTTATCGGTTGAGTGGCCATCAATGTGATGAAAATCACAATATGCATGAGGTTTGTACCAATATGGCTTAGGTTATCCTTCAATCCAAGGTCTTGTAAGGGGATATTTTATCATCCCAGCCACTTTGAGTTGATGAAAGACACTAGAGAGACTTTCACCGAGGGGTGTAAACTTACGTTTAACTTTGCGTGGCGTAGTGTCTTCGCTAGGTTGTATGATTGGATTTTTGATTGATTGGTCATGTATGTTGGGAATATTGCGATTATCCGTGACACCAACTAGTGATGAAATTATTATTGCGGTTGATGTACCAAGATTCATCGTGAGAAGTTCTAGTATGGTGATTATTGTGAGTGAGGTTGAAAGAAAAATGTTTGACAAACTTCTCTGAGAGGTCCACGAAGGTGGTAATAGATCCCTTTGGAAGGTGTAAGAACCAATCCAAAGCTTGTCCTCCTAGACTTCTAGGAAAAAGGCACAAGAGAAAGCTATCGTTATATGCCACTTCGTGGCATGCTATGGAAAATTATTTGATATGCTGTCTCTGATCAGTTTTTCCCTTGTATTTGTCAAATTTGGGCATCTCGAAGGAGAGTGGGAAGGGTATGCATAAGATGTCCATGTTAAAAGGGTATGGACATAATTCATCAAAATTGAATTGTTTGTGTTGTTTTTACATACCCGCAACAATGTCTTTCATCATTTTCCATTCTTGGGAAAAGGATGAATTGTATAAATCCACCATTGTAATGAAAAATGAGGGAGAGTGAAGAAAGGTATGATGAATAACTCAACCCTTAGCAAAGTGAATGCTAATATGGAAGCGATGAAAAGGTTTGAAAAGCTCAACCCTTAGCAAAGTGAATGTTAAGATGGAAGCGACAAAAAAAGGTTTGAAAATCTCGACTCCTAACAAAGTGAATGCTAAGATGGAAGAAGGAAGAAGATGAAATTTTTTCGACCCTAGCAAATTGAGTACTAAGAAGAAGACAAAAAGGGTTAGTCTGATTGCCCGTCTCTTAATCAAAATGAGAGTTAAGAGAAAAGGGATGAAAAGAGGTTAGATGCGTTCTATGCATTAACAAAAATGAATTTTAAGGGAGAAAAGACATGACAAGGTGAACATGGTCAAATCTTAATCAAATGAGTGATAAGAGTGATGAAGAGATGTAAAAAGGTTAACTCCTAACATGATAAGTGTTAAGAGAAACGAAAAAGGGGGGAAAATTGAAATGTGCTTGACACTTGACAAAATGAATGTCAAGGGAGACAAGACTTAACAAGATGAAGGCGATCAACTCTTAACAAAAGGAATGATAAGAGTGACGAGAAAAGGGACTTCACAACACTTAACAAAATGAATGATGTTAAGGTGGAAGATGGACTGAAGTGTTAGTTTAGAAGAATCTTAGAAAAATGAGTGCTAAGAAAAATGAAGGAGCTAGAAATATGTCATGACCTTTTACAAAACTAGACGTAAAGAGGGAAGAGACAAAAGAAGTTAGTGTGCTCAACTTGCGACAAAATAAGTGCGAACAAGAGGAGACTTAAAACATGATGGATGATGCTCAACTCTCAACAAAAATGTGTTAAAGGAAGAGACTTAGGAAAAATGATGATTTTGTTCGAATTTTAACAAGATGGATGTTAAAAAGGGAGACTTAAGAAGATGATGAATGATGTCAACTCTTAACAAAATTTTTATTAAAAGAGAAGATATGACAAAGAAGTGGGAGTACGAAAAATAACAACAAAGTAAATGTCGTTGCAAGAAGTGAATGAATGATGAAAATAAGGTCCAAATCTCACAACAATGGAGATAAGAGACAAGGGGAAAGTGATGGGATAAGTGAGCTCAAATTAAAGCAAAGTGAATGTGTTAAAGAGAGAAGTGATGAAGTGATGATGAAGAGAAAAGATGATGAGAAAAATAAGTGAATGTCAAGTCCAAATAAGGATAAATTTGGATATGGTGAACAAAATAGAAGATGAACCCAAATGAGGAGCATTTGGGATTTAGAAAAGGAGGTGAAAAATAATCCAAGTAAAGTTTACTTGGAAAGATGAAAGAGAATGAATGTAGAATCCAAACAAGGAGTGTTTGGAAAATGAAAAAAGATACGAATGTGAAAGATGATCCCAAACAAGGAGTGTTTGGGAAAAAAATGAATGTGGAACCCTACTAGGAGTGTTCGGGAAAAGAAAGAAAACTCTAAAATAAGAAAAATAGAAAAAGATTTTTTTTTTGACTGTTTGTTTGTGGCCTCTACCTTATATTGGCTTGGACAATATTTGGCTTCCTAGGTGGCTCTCTCAACTAGGTGTTAGTAGTATATCCGAGTGAGCGTAACGCTATTACTAGCTGATGGATTTACTTTACCCCCTTTGAAACCCTGAGAAAATATCTTTCTCAGAATGAATTGCACTAGGGTCACCACTAAGGATATCTGTGACTCTAACTCACAAGGATTTACTAGTCAAGTAGGAGAAAAGGTTCCCATTTCGTCCACCAGTTCCCTCAAGGTGTGGACTACTTTGGGGTTCCTAGAACCACCCCCTTTGTTGTAGCTTAAGGCTTATGCCAAAGGGGTTATGTTCTAGTTAAGCGGTCAAGTCGTAGCTCTTAACCGAACCTGTAATTACAGTGTTTTGAATGTGGTGTATTTTCTTATCTTTTGAGCTTAATGTGGTTTAGTCGTACACCATTTGACAACCTGCAGTTAGTAGTTTTCAAGTGTTTTATCAACCTTCATGAGAGTGGGTCCTGCAAAAAAGGATTAGAAAGTTCTCCTGAGGTAGGTAGAGGACAAGACAACAAAAGCAAGTTCACACTTTTGATTTCCAAGATCACTTAAAAAGCACGAGGAAAGAGCATACACGTAAAACAAGATTTGATTAAAAAAAGAAAAGAAAGGTTAATTCCCCCCAAAAAATAGAAACAATCATGTTTTTGATTTCCAAGATCACTTTGAAAGTGTGAGGAAAGAGAATATGCGTGATGTTGTTAAGTTAAAAAAATTAAAATTAAAAAAACTACATTTTTTTTTTTTGAAAAAAAGAAAAGTTTTAGGAGAAGTGAAACAATTATTTTTCTATAAATGTAAATCATAAAATTATTTTTCCATTGCATAGATCTTCTCAATACCTTTCCATAAAAAAATGAAGTCATTCTGAGTTTGGGAGAAAAATTTATGGCTTCCAGAAGATGGGTTATGATAGCGCTCTCAGTGAAAAATTTGAACGTGAGAAAAATGCCCCGATAATATTTTTTTTTTTTTCTGACTTCTGTACTTCACCTGAGAAGCTAAAATTTTGATAGCAAGGTTTAAAAAGAACAATAAACATAAAGAAATAGTTAGATCACAAAATGATTAACTAAAATGAAAGAAAAAATGTGGGGAGTCCCACCGGGCGTGCCAAAATGTATGCAGAGATAAATCACAGTGAATGAAAGAAAAACAATAAACTTGCAAACCTTATAGTAACCTTCCAATGCAAATGTTAATAGGAGAGATTTTGAAGATGTATAACCTTTGTAAGTGATTTATTTGTGGGTGCTCTTGAATGAAATATGAGTGCAATTACAAATAAGTGCAATTGCTGTGAACATAATAGTTGGAAAGGAGTCCCATTTGGAATGCAAATTGACATAGTATATTTACAAATAATTCAGGAGGATATGAGATAAGACAACCTTGCAATTTATAGAAACAAGAGGATTTGCGATAATTAGATGCAATTGGTTGAAATTAGTTAAACACGGTTAAATGCACATGCTAAAAATAACATTGGAGGAGTTTACAACAGTGCTAGGGTATTTAGGGATAATAAATGAATTAAATGCAAAAGTTGCATCCAAAAAGGTGGTTGTACATGTAATTCAATTGCCCCCACCTTTCTAGGATTCTAGAAGTGTAGTTAACTAGGATGAGGATGTGGAGTCCAAGTGGAGTCCAAGTGGATGTTGACTGAAATAGGTGGAATTAAATAACTAAATTTAATTAGTATTTAATTGTGAGGAGATAATTAACCATTTAAATAAATAAATGTTTAATTATATTAGCTAGAAGGTGTTAGGAATTAATTTAATTAATTCCAAGAGAATGGTAGAATTAAATTAATTTAATTGTGAGGAGATAATTAACCATTTAAATAAATAAATGTTTAATTATATTAGCTAGAAGGGTGTAGGAATTAATTTAATTAATTCCAAAGGCATGTTAGAATTAAATTATTTAATTCCAAAGGGTAGGAATATAGCTTAGGTAATAGAATTAATTTTAATTAATTCTAAAGGGGAATATTTGAATGATGGAATTTATTTAATTAATTCCAAAGGGGTGTACTGCGGTGAGATAGAATTAATTTAATTAATTCTAATTAGATAGAAGTGGGATAAAAATATGTATGTATTTTTAGGGAAGCCACGATACCTTTGCATAACTTTCACTTCATGGAAATCAAAGATATACCTACAAAACATGTTGGTTCCTTCATTGATGTTATCGGCATTGGTTTAGCAACCTCTTCGTGCACTACTATCTGCAAGCATGATTACAGTGAGACTACGAGAAGAAGCTTGAAACTAAAGGACATGTCTGGATTTAGTGTTTCTATCACTTTATGGGGCCAACATTTATAGGATCTTGGTAAATAACTTGAGGACTTGCTTTTTATTCCACAGCTCCTAGTGTTGGCAGTAAAAGCGGTGCGGGTCTCAAGTTTCAACGGTACTTCTATAGACACTATCTCCAGCGTGAAATGGTTTGTCAATCCTCAAATTCTAGAAACTAAAACATTACATGACTGGGTTACCTCTGAATATTACATTGTTGCAACACCCTCTATCACAAACAAATTTCTAGGTCCTTTGGAGAGCTTAAAATCAATAGCAACAATCGTACAAATACTTCAAATGGGAAATACAAACAATAATGAATGAGCTAGACTTAAAGTTGTAATTGCAAACATTGCAATCGATAATTTCTACTACATGGCCTTCCCTCTCACAAAAGGTGACAAATAATGTAGAAAGAAATTCAGAGTGATAGAAAATGTCTTGTGGTTTTGTGCAAGCTGTAAATCTCACGTAGAGAAATGTGGTTTTGCAAACCAAATAACTAGCCATGACTACAAATTCACTCTCTCTATGAAAAAAAAATAAAAATTCGTGGAAACAAACAACTAACATGTGTCATACTTGACTCCCTTAAATTAAGCGATTCTAAAGTTGTTGTCTGACTCTACCTTTCCTAAGCATAAAAACACTTTCCTTTATTTCAGTTTCTTTGTTGTTTGCTCATATTTCCTTGGTTTGATGATGCATATGTAATATCATTTTATCAGCATGTTTTAAATCCCGTTAACTCTCTAAGTATCCCATATAATGGTTGTTAATAGTGGTTCACATGCGCATCCATCTTGAGTAGGTCCGCCACTTTTTATAATATCGCCGAAGGAATTTTTTTGTAATATGCTTACATTATGGAACACTTTATTGATTTCTTGATGGTTTTCCTATGTCTCACACGCAACTTTTTCTTCTTTCTGCCTTGTTCCTTCTTATTACCTAGGAAGATTTTTTTTTTAACGAAATAGCTCTATATTTTTTCGATTCAATAACTCCATACACACCCTTGTATTTCTTCTTTTTTTCCTTCAAAATATGTGTAACAACAGGTTCATTTCCTTTTATTTTAATTCCTTTGGCTATAGAAACATAAAACATTTAGCACAAAAAAGCATTTTTTAATGGTTTTTCCATTTATTTCCCCTTAATTACATACAAAATTCATTGAACTTTGAATATTATCTTACACCACCTTAATTTTGATGGTTTGTGCAGATGGTTTCCTTCTCCAAAATGTGTACCCCTCAACAAAAAAAATGAAGAAGAGAGATTTATGCCTTGCAGAAAAATGAAATCAATGCTACTCAAAGTGAACGCTATCGTGGGCTCCAACAAATGCCAGCAAATTCTACCCTTCACCAAAATACTACCCTACCCCCAAACTCATTTGACCCTACTACTTTCCCTTCCACACCGGATATTTCTCCTTTCGTTCTTATCATTGACCACACTACATGTTTTGAACCTTATCTTCCTCATGCCCGTCGTATCGAAATATATCCCTCCTCATCCCTATAATACCCTTCATCTACTTCGCCTCAATATATTGGTTGATCAAGGTATCATTTTTTATATCAAAATTTCCCTAAACATCCCTAAACTGTGTCAGTGTAGAATATATTTTCGAGAGCTTTCTGATGACTATGAGAACGCGACAAATGGACATCGAAAGCTCTAGATATGTCTGGTCAAAGTTCAGTCAATAGGAAAGTCAACTTTGGTCAACATGTCAATATTGGACAAAAGGCATTGTGGCACGTGGTGAAAATGCAAAGGAAGTTGTTTGTTGGTTTTCGACCTTTGTTCTTCGACGGTCGTAAAATGAAGTAACTTGTGGGAGCAAGAGGCTCAACTTTTTTCACAGAGGGGAGCTCAACCGCCATGTGGACTATGGTATTATCGACGACGTGGTGGGTCCACAAGCCACCACGTGGCTTACTACCACTTAGCCATATTTCATTTTGAATATCATAGTATTATACGATTGAATTTTATATTGTTCGCCATATTACTATACAATTTTAATTTGCAATGTTTGGGTTGAATCTTGGTGAGACCACATTCCCACATATCTCAGTAGTCACAAAGCATGCCACATGACTCGGCCAAACAAATCCACCAACCCACATTTTGAATATCATAGTATTATACGATTGAATTTTATATTACTCACCATATTACTATACAATTTTAATTTGCAATGTTTGGGTTGAATCTTGGTGAGACCACATTCCCACATATCTCGGTAGTCACAAAGCACGCCACATGACTCGGCCAAACAAATCCACCAACCCACACATATTCCAAAGACCATGTGGTGAAGTGGTGATGCATGTAAATCCCATGGTGGAAGCTTCCATGTGAGAAGGAGGGAAAGCAGTTAAGCATCAAGTGGTCCTTTGACGACTTTTACATGCGTGGAAAAGGCTTATTAAAGCCTAAAACATTATCCTCCCCACCTAATGTAGGATATTACACATTTTCAAATGCATCCACATTATGTGGAAATTATTAGAGGAGGCTAATGTGGGGATTTTATCCCAATTATTATGCTAAGCCACCCACTATGGGATATTATCCCATTTTTCATGCTACAGGGTAAGCTAATATTAGCCTTAAGATAATTTTTACTACATTATTTTAAGGGCCCTATTTTAGTATAAATAGGGAACCCATTTCTTTGTAATGGACACACACACACACACACACACACACACACACACACACACACACACACACACACACACACACACAACTTGGAAGCTCATTCATAGAGCTCAGAAAGGTTGAGATCACACTAAGAGGAGAGTTAAATATTATGTCAACGACATAGTTGTGTGAAGTCCTAATTTATCTAGGCATTATTATTTTAATTATTATTGACCTATTATTTTTAGGCAATAGTAAATTAAAATTATTTTGACTAGGAGTTATTAATACTACCTAGTCGGCCCATAGCGCCACACCAAATTATTGTGAATCCTAGACTATCGACCAGAGTGCCATAGGGCGGTACGAAGTGTCTAGAAGGCTGATCGAGATCTGAAGGATTCCGAACAGTGGAGCTGGTGCCATAGAGCTTGCCGAATACTCCAGAAAAGGGGAATTCATGTGCTATTTTTCACCCTTATCATATGAAGGTCTAGATATTCTTCTAAGCAAGATCTTAATAGTTTCCATTAGGTTTTCTTGTGAAAGTACTATTGTAACTTACAAGTTTTGACTAGTGGAATGGTTAGAAAGAACCCAGAGATGTAGGCAATTTCCAAACTCCATAATCAATCATTGTGTAATTTGTCATTATATGCTTGCATTAATTTTAAATTGATTACTTAAAAGGAGAAAAATATCGGCAAATAAAATAAGCCTATAGGGGTTTGAGATCAAGTGAATAAAAAATTGATAATTTTCAGATCAAGTTTGGTATCGGAGCTGGTTTAGCTCCATTTTATCTTTAGTAAATCTAATTAACAGAGTGATTTATTCAATATTGGTGTAGTTTGTTCAGTTTGTGTGAATAGGGTACAAGTGCACTATGGGAAAAATGTCTAAACATGTGAAGCTCGAAGAGGTTGAAGCTTATAATCACCAAATCCAGGAAGATAACTCTCCCCTGCGATCAATGTATTACTCCTTAGAAGAGGAGAATTCTTGCTTGAAATCAGAATTGCAAACCAAGGATGAGCTCTTGGCAAGGTTGTAATGTGGTGACCAGAATAAGGAAATACCTACAACTTTAGATGTAGAGACCATGACAGGTGACTGCACTATAAGTTGTTCACCAAGTGAATATTTTTCTTCTTCCCATTCGGTTTAAGATTCATGTAATGAAGTCTTTGGTTTGTTTGAGAAACATACTCAGAGGCATTGGATCCAAGTGATTAGATAAAATGGGATTTGATGGAAGAGGCCTTGGTAAAAATGGCCAAGGCATTGCTAACCCAATACAAGTTGAGGATCGTCCTCATTTTATAGGTTTGGGTTTTTCTAGTGCAAGAATGGAAATTGGAGATTGCTCTAAGAATGCTGACAAATAATTTTCAGATCATTGGTCCTTACAATCATTTTCCTTGCACATTTTAGCCAGGATCTCTGCAACCAATGATAACGATTCCTTCTCCTTTGCTTACACAACCTTCTCTTTGATATTTTCCCAAACATTCATTCCCTTCCTTCCATACAAAGCACCCACATGTTGTCCAAGAGTCTACCCACCCTCTTCCACACCACCCAAATTTTCATACATTGCCATCCTGAGTAGAATCCCAACGTAGATTCCACCACATACTGGATCTTTTTTCAAGCATCTAGTCCTGCTTAGTTTGTTTTAAAAACTACCTTGACATAAATGTTACCTTCCAAAAAGAGAAATACACATACATTAGATGCAAGTCCAAAAAAAATGGACACCGCTTCTCCTCCTTGAACAATATGGACCCTGGCCCTCAACCTACCATTCTCAAATCTTTAACCCAGGTTGAAGAAATTTTTATCACTTGCATTAATCATGTTCTGCAGGTCACCTAAATGTGTGATAGACAATACAAATATTTATTGCACACTATAAGTTTCCCACAAAACGTTTCTTCCATTGCCAAATACCTTCCTTGTCGGCTGGGAGATTTGGATCTCCTCTTAGTTCAAAATACTAGAATGCAACAAAAAAAGTATGACTTCTACGTAAATAAGTCCCGTGTTTGGGAGGTACTTCAATATAAGATTATCCATGACCCCTACTATAAGGATGTTCTTATTGAAAATGATTCTCTTTCCTCTCTACCGCCCGAACCAAAAAAAATATCCTTCTCCCTTAACAATATTCCAATAGACTTTCCAACCTCTCACTTCTTTGAGTCACACGATGATGGCAACCCTCCTTCCACCTCCGACGACTATCCCTTGGAAACATCCTCCTTTTTTCCTTTTGTCCCAAACACTGGAACCGAATAAGAGTTAATTGAGCAATACCTACTTTCAAATGATCGTGGTGCCCCCTCCACCTTACCCTAGCCTAAATTCAGGCTTTCGTTGGTTGATGAATA
This sequence comes from Taxus chinensis, assembly GCA_019776745.2. Lineage (NCBI taxonomy): Eukaryota > Viridiplantae > Streptophyta > Pinopsida > Cupressales > Taxaceae > Taxus > Taxus chinensis. Next base: position 224,833,959 of record CM034151.1, on the reverse strand, counting down.
CACCACAGAGGGCCTTTTCTTAATGGATTTTTCCAACTTTTTCCCCAACATGTGCAGCAATGTTTAAACAACCACACAAGAAAGAAGTTAAGATGTATGAATATGCCCTCCACTTAATGCGCTACCATGATGATCAGTTTGGTTTGGTTTCGCCACTACTTGCTTAACCTTATTATGAGACATAAGAGATAATCTACATCAGTAGTCTTTGTGAGGCTAAACCTTGAACATGGAATCCCCCCAACTATAGGCCATCTTTGTTAACACCTACAAGAGTTACCTGATGATTGCCTTCCACAAATTTTGATGAGGTTTAGGACCAACCTTTAAGGGACACAAACATTTTGGTCAAAGAGTATAGGGGAGGTCTAAGACATGATTGAGTAATTGGGGGAACCTACACTCTTCTTCACTCTAAGTGCAACAGACACAAAATGGCCAAACCTGCATAAAATCATGTCTGGTGCTCCTCCAGGAGAGGCCCGTGAGGGGCAACACTGCAGGACAATGAACATTGTTTTCCATTCTCATCATGTTGTTACTTACTTACATCAAAGATTCACTATATTTCATGAAGAGGTGTTACAAAGACACCTCAGTGCCAAAGACTATTGGTACATGTAAAAATTTACATAAATATAAAATGATTGACCTTTGTTTACCACAGGTATGAATGACAACATAGAGGTTCAGCACATGTTCATGGTTTTCTATGGCTTGAGGATGCTCCAGATGTCGATGTCATCGACTAGACAAATATTGAATTTGTAAACAAAGTAAGACAATACTTTGGTATGTACATATCTACATGTAATCCACACCCTCATTCTGGTTGGTTTGAATTTGTTCACAGACATATCCAAGATGAACCATGCCTGTTAGATTCATCTCAAGTTCTTGCAAGTTCCCCGTTGTAAGATTTAGAGGAGTTGATTAATCATGTCCAATGTCACACAAAATTTTCCAAGCATACTTTCCTTCGGAAAAAAAAACCTCCTCCAGTGTCAATACAATGCATACTGGGAGAATAGATCCACTTATTTATTGTTCATTGATGAGAGTGCTTTAATTAAATACCCCCCTTCAAGGAATGATGATATATTGAACACACACAATCTAGCAATGTTATCTATATGGAGAGCCAACATTGTGTAGACACAAAATTTTGCACTTTAGACATTATTTAGCCCGGTCTTATACTACTATTTAGAAGGTTTTCAAGTGAACAAAGTAATAATTAATCCCACCTTTTGGCCATCTTTATTTTATATTTTATTTTGTTATTCCCGCATATTTTCTTGCATTTATCTGTCCCTTTCACAACTGCCCCGTCATTCTATCCCAAAATCAAGGCGCCCCAGCCTGTATTGGGGCACCCTGATCCCACCATGGATGCCCCGATCTATGCACATCCTTTCCCACCTCTTTTTGGAGCCTTTATAGCCATTTTTCATCCTTATCCTTTTCTCATTCGGACTTGATGGTATTAATTATGAAATTAATCTTGAGAGCCCTATAAATATAAAGTTATAAGCCCATAATGAGGGTTCTAGCGTCACATACTACTATCTCTCCATCTAGATTTATATCCATTGCATTACTTGCATCCACATAGTTCTATGCATCAATGCTAGGAGATCAGCATCACACACACTACATAGGGGGACATATTCTATTTACATTTTCTATAGCTATTATTGCTTGCTACTTCACAAAGTGGGACTGACACAAGAGAACCTAGGGCATGACATGCACACACTCATCAAAACTACATCTGGGTCTGAAATGTAGTGCATTGCTCAGTGATAAGACCACTAGTTTGGTGATTGAGGTTAGTCCAACCCATTCATTTGCATCTTTATTTTTTCTAGGGTTTGATACTTCCTTTTGTATTGCATGTCATTATACAACTCATCCGACAAATCTAGTATGACAGACATGCAGGGTTCCGAATACTAGAATTAGTTTCTAAGCTTTTACATAGATCAAAGCACCCAAACTATAGACCAGGGCACCCCAGTACCCTCCCAAGTGTCTCAGTCATTTCAGATCATCTAGATCTTGTCTTCGTAGGGTCCCTGAGTGATCATTTACACTACCAGATTTTATTTCCAAATCTAGGACATTGTGTGACATTCTCTTCGAATCAGCTAAGCCATTTCTCTTACTTCTCTTGCACACTTAGGGTTTTACTGTACTTAGAATAATTATTTTCTATTGTTTCCATATTACTTTGGTTTATTTAAACAACATTTTAGTCCTCCTTTAATTAGATTAACATTATTACCCTATACCCCATTTAGGATTTATTTTTGTTAATCGCATTGATTGACAACCTGTGTTATCTCGTCATGTTGTCCTCAGTTACATTGCTAAGTAAGCTTCCAAAGTATAAAAAAGGTAAAAAAAATATACCACCAAATGCTTTCTAGATTGTTGGGAGGTTTAGATCCTGATCTCCCCACACATTTAGCCATAAAAAATGCTAACATAGAGTGTAGTTGAACATGACATTAGCACACAAGAAACATGCCACATGTTCCTCAAATTTCCACTTGTAATGTGTCGTCATACTTTTTTACCACTAAATGTAGGAAGAAAAATATTGAGAAGATTGTCTGAAGCTAAGTGTGATGATCCATAAACATCCCTCCTTTTAGATGCATACAGGGTCTATCCTTTAAACATGGAACACCTTCCAGTCATTGAAGTTACATGTGACTTGAGTTATAACAAATATCTCATGGGAAATAAGTGGAAGCTTTGCATCTAACCTACAATTGTTTGCGTCTTCCCCAAATTTCAATACATTCCTTCATAGGATTTTCCCTCTTTTGAACTTTTATGTTAGGCAGAACTCCTTATATATACACCTTTTCACAAAATTTCTACAAATATTGGTTCAATGCCTCATGAAACCATTTCCAGATGGAACATATTCATGAAAAATTATCAACCTTGACATATTGCACGGTCCATATCAAGTCTATCGCACAACTCCAACAGTGACCTAAAATCTGACACCGAAACATCCCAAGCTACCAAGAAACTATATGAATGGCAGGTGTTGGCTCGCTTTAAACCTAGAAACACATCAGGCCTTGACAACTTGCAAATGTTTGGCCTTCGTGAATTTTACACCCTTCATAGTTGGAGTGCACATCACGTTCTGGTTGGTTTACAGACTCTCTGACCCACTTTTTTTGAAGATATTAAGGCACATTATGATATAACTTGCATGTAAAACAGATTCGTCTCTCCTATTTTTGCTCTATCTCCAAAATAACAATAATCTTTCGACATAGTTATTCTACACTTAATGCACAGATCCAACCTTCCTCCATTGAGACTTATTAAATAGGGCACTATAGGTACTGGAAAATCATACCTCATTAACAGTTTAAGGTCTTCAATTTCCTTCACATCCAACCAAGGACTTTCACCTCTCCTTCTGCTTTCCCCAATAGGAGTTGTTGCTTTCAACATTTCAGCTTTGATGATACATGCCAACCTTCACATTCCCATAAAGGAACTAAAACCCTTAAAAGGACAGGGTTTATTGTCTCTCCAAGACTCCCTCAAACATATCGAATACATTCTAATTGATTAAATGAGTAACGTCGGCCCAAAGTTGCTTGCTAAAATCAAATAATGGCTTTGGGAGGCTATCCCACACTAAAAAAATTCTACAATTGGAAACATATATATGATCCTTGTTAGGGACCTTGGTCAACTTCCTCCTGTTATGGACATTCCTCTTTATGCCAGTAACTCTTACAGAGCTACCTTTTGGCAGGAATTCAACATTTTTGTCTCCCTAAATTATATCTTTAGGCAATAAGGTTCTAATCCAGCATAGGAATTGTTCTAAAACTAGTTGCTTAACATTTGTAATTATGTCCCTCTACTTCATGACTGGGAAAATCTTCTGTCAAGAACATATTCCTCCCTTTTTGATCAAGAAATCATTGAATTCAAAGATGTCTCGCATCTTTTTCGCTTAAAATGACCGTGTGGACTTCCATAGCCTTCAAATTTTGAAATCCCTTAACTCTCCTATCACCAAATCAATTACTCAGAGGACCAGATGTACTGCATTAGGTGAGGTTAATGAAAATCAATTGAAACACAAGGTTCTTCTCTACATCAACCAGAAAGTAATGCTTTCCGCAAACTTGTGGGTTCATCAAAGTCTTATCAACAGTGTTACTGGGTCTGTCATTGACATAGTGTATGAAGACTCCTCCAATCCACCTGCACTTCCTCTTTTTGTCATCACCGGATTTGATTGTTACATAGGACCTCCTGGATAAAAAAAAACCCTTACATGTTCTTATTCCTCAAATTTCCAGAGGAAACCATAAGCAAATACCACTCAAGATGGCTTGGTATTTTTCAATCCAGAAATCTCAAGGCCTTACTCTACATCAGGCTTCTATTGACATTAGCAGAATAGAAAGATAAGGCCTAACATTCACTATTATTTCAATAGTTTCATCTCTAACTTCCCTACATATTTCTCCTTCTTTCTCTTTCAGCTGCTACTCCCGCATGTCCTCCACTCCACTAGTGCAATCATGACTACAAGAGGAATACTGGCTTCGCTCCCCTCCTTCATCACTCCCCCCCTTCACCCCCAATACAAAATAAATCTTTACCTTCTCCTCTTACTAATTAATCTTTCTTCCATCCTCGCAACTCCCCCATTCTCTTCATGTGATTTCTTTGCAATCTACTTTTCATATAAATATTTAATTTCCTTCTCCGTTTCTTCGTGTCCTCCTCCTCCTTCTTTCTGTGTTATCATCACACACCTCACATGTGATTGTTTTTTATTATTTTTGTTATTCTTTATTTATATTTTGTGGTAGGTTAATCCTTTCCCATTGACCATTCACTGATCAAAATTGATAATATAAATTGCTAGCAAAAATATTTCATGAATCGTCTAGGATGGGAGACTAGAATGTAAGAAGTCTCTAGGTCAAATCTTGAGAATAGTTGGGGGTAATCAATTGAAGATTTTTTTCAACTAGTTGATAGAATTTGGCTAGCAAAAGAGAGTTGTTCATCTTGACACTTAGCTCCTCACCTTATCTTATACATGTTAGGTGGGCCTATTAGTGAAGGCCCCTATATTTCATATTGGAGGCACGAGTTTATTAATGTTTATGCATCTAAATATGGCCCTAAAATAACATCTTTATAGAGGTGGTTTGATGCCCCTAAAATATCATCTTTATGGAGGTGGATCTCTTATTGGTTCATGCCTAAAGAAGAGTGGGAAAATACGTGTTTATATTGCACTATGGGGTTAGTGGAGACAAAGTAGCAATACATCATGGAATGTCTGACTTATATTGACATTCAAATCAAATGTGTCGAGAACTTGAAATTTGACACTCTTACCGCCTTATTTGAAAAATTTGTACTTAAAAGAACAATAGTATTTTGACAAAAATTCATGGTATAAGATGTAACATCAAAAAGGGAATGGATATTTCACATAATTACTAGGGGAGCCCTTGTCTCAATGTCTTGTTTTAACATATGGCATCTTTGTTATGTCTTTTAGTCTTATAGACTACTTGGTCTTACGTACATCGTTAAAATATTGCATTCATTTAATATGATTGAGACCCTTGGGGAAAAATATGGAGCCTTGTATATGCGTTGGTGCATTAGATAATATGAAACCTAGTTTTACTTCAAAAAGCATTAAAGGTTTTCAAAACCTAACTTTGATGGTGATTTGATAGCTCTGATTTATGGTTTACATAATAGAATTTCAATTAGGGCCCCAATAAGGTCTTCAAGTATCTTGATAGTTTCATGCTCATTGAGAAATACATGTTATGTTCTCATATCGTTGGCAAGCATATGTCATCATCATCCATTTAGAGGTCATGCTTTCTAATCACAACCCAATCACTTTCCATTTGGCTTGGTGAGATGAAATGTAAAAAGTTACCCCATACCTATATTTACTTAAGCATACCATTCATTTTCCATGAGGAACCTATCTAACTCATAGCTTGAATTTAGAATGTTGAGTCATGTCTTCACCACACTTCCAACTTGAGTAATTATGGCAAGTAGGTTACATAGATTCAACAAGCAAGCAGAAAAATCCTTAACTGAATAATTTCAAGGGTCTTCATCATATCCCCTTTTACATATAGTTGCAAGTGATTTTTGCATATAAAAAGCCATAATATAAAGGAGCTTAAATTTGAGAAAGACTCTATTTGTTTGAAGTTGGGGATCATGTCTTAGAATATTTTTTCAAAACTTTTATAGCTAAAAAAGTTGAGTAATATATTAAAGCTAATGTCTCATCGGGTCATAAAGCTTATGAAGATCTATGTAGCCTTTCATTATCATTATAAGTTAGTGTTTTTGGCACAAAAGGAATTTTCATAGAAAACACAAGCCTTGTAGGGATGTATTAATGTTGTTCCTCATAAGCTCAACCTTTTTGTTTGATGAATTTGCATGCATCACTTTACGTTCATGAGTTTCACATAGCTCTTCAAAGTATGGCCAACAATATAGGTCTGGGCATCGATGGATTTCCTTGTGATTTCTATAAGGTCACTTGGCACTTTATTGGACCTGAATTATTTTAGGTTTGTAGTAAGGCTCTCATAAATCACTTGTTAGGAAAATTCCTTAATCAAGGATATATTAGATTTATCCATAAATTTGGAGGTTTTAAGCTCATTTCTCAGTTAAAGACCTATCACATTATTGAAGGTCCCTACAAGATTTCAGAAAAAAAATTCTCATCCTCATGATACAACACCTCTTTCATATTATTTTTAGATTAGATCAAATAACTTCACTAAAATTTATTACATCTTATACAATATTATTATTGTCTCAGAATTTATGGAATGAGCTCATGTTACCCACAAGTAGAATGTATTTCTCAATGTTGGTTTTGATAAATCCTATGATTTTATTGAATGACCCTTCATCTTTACTATGCTAAACACATTGTTGTTTGGAGATTTCTTTATCTTGGTTGTAAAAACCCTCTTCTTAGAAGGATCAAATTTCCTTTCCATCAATAGACATAATTATAATATCTTTGGTATTTCCTACTAGATCTAAAAAAGTTTCCTATGTGTTCCGACACTTTATCTTTTGGATGAAAAAGATTTTGGGTACCTTATGACACATATCTCCTAAAAAAGTAAAATTTGGGGTATCAAGCTCCCATATAATAAGATTTAAATTATTAATGGTCACTTAGCCAATAACTCTCTTCTCACCTTAGCTGAAAATTAGGCTTCAACTTGCATTCACAACTTCTATAAAGCCTCTATTTCAAGCTTCCAATGGTCCAGAACATTATTGTATCATCAAAGAATGATGGTATTTCCTTTTGGCCCCATATCTTCCAATGGAAATTGATTAGCAAAGGAGATATGTTCAAATTTCTTTGCATCTTGTTTGCCTATGAAAGCTCCCCTTTTGTATTATGGTAGTATGTGTTATAGGGAGTAAAGAATCAAATCACTTTTGGTAAAACCCTTGTATTTGGTTCGGAAATTCCAAATATGACCAAGATTCTCATAGTCACACTTCTACTATTTTTTTTGTTGATTTCCTTCTAAGGCATACTACGAAAATCTTGTCAGGTTGTTGGTTTTACTCAAATTGAAATTAATGTTTAATTATAATAAGGATTAGAGAGAATCTCTCTTTTAGATGTCACTAGATGTTTCTAAATGTGTAATTTGATCCATAAACAAATGATCTAACATTAAAACATGAAAGTACATGTAAAATTATATAGAGAAGTTACATTCAAATAGGGCACATCCTAAAGATAATAAAACATAAGAAATGAGATGAGTCATTATTTGACTAGTCGAGAGGTTGATCTGGGTGTGGCAAGGGGATCAATTGGTTGGAAATATCCTGCATAATTTTCTTCTCTAATTTTAGAACTATATTGTGCAAAGGGATAAAACCATTCTCTTTGGACTTAATTGTTTGGCAATTTCATCCTTTTGGATAATTTGGTCTGAATATCAAATGGTGCTTTATAACTTTCAAAACCCTTACGAATGACTATGTTTGAGCATCACTGTGAAATACTAGGTCTCAAAAAAGCATGAAACCCTCTATAATCAACCAAATTCACCCAAAACCCTTACATAAAGTAAAACCCCTATAAAAAGGTTAGTGTTTGGGTTGAACTATAATTTGTACACCACCTACTTTGGCACTATTTAAAATAGGCCTTAGACCACACATAGTTCTCCACTTAGATATGCAACATAATACTACATGGATCGAAATATATTTGATAACCCAATCACTTGATCATTCTTTATAATAGCTTGGCTTACTCGTGTATGGCTAGGATTTAAGGGATTTTTATTTGGGAAGCTTGACTCTTGAACCTAATTTGGAGTGCTTCAGACCTACTTGGGGGATTCTTGTAATGTCTACTTTTTCTTTAGAGAATCTTAGGAGAGATTTTAATAAGATATAATAGATATTTTCCAGTGAAGCTCTTGAAAGTGCCAAGGAAGTAAATGAGTGCATTAGACTAGCTTATATCATATTTCTTAGATATATTTTTGCATTAAGGTCAACCCATAGCAAAAGTACTAGCCCATAAAAATATACAAAATTATCATTGGGCACAAGATATAAAGTGAAGTAAATCACAAGCAAGGAAACCACTTCAAATAATTTTCAAGTGAATAAATTACCAAATATAGTTACATCCATATATATATCACCTCTATAGGTGGAGAAATACCTGTGGTTTGAGGCTTCTTTGGAGTATTGCAAATGTAGGCAGTGTATGGATTAAACTTCAACCCAAAAACTAACTTTTTTAAGGGTTTTACCCATGGTTAGGGTTTTTGGCCATTTTGGGTTATTGCAAATTTGCAATACCCAAGATTTCATATAGACATATTCTAGTTGATCATATAGGCACAAAAAGTTACATAATACTTTCATGTTCATGTACAGGAATGCCAAATGGTTTTATACCTTAGCAATAGTTTCATCCCAGCTTAGTGCTTGCTTTTAGAATAGGAAATGAAACATCAATAAGATTCTTCTAGCTATTTTGTCATGATATCACTCCCTAATCGACTTCCAGACTAATGGAATAGCTAAGTGCATATATCTTCTTATGTATTGCTTCATTTAGCACTTGATTCGATTGATATATCTTATGCATTGCTATATAATTATATTCTAATATGCATTTTAATATTTAATTACTTAATATAAATATATCTCATATTTTTTAACATGTTGGAAAAATGTTTTGTCAAATAAAAAATAAGGAGTTTTTCAATGCTCGCGAGATTGATTCCCTCCACTTCAAGATGGGGTGACTCCCATTTATTGAAAGCTAGAAAAAATGTATGCTAAACTATCTCTTGGATTGGTCACAGACTAGGGAATGTTGGGAAACACCCTTGGCATAACTGCAATGATATCTAAAAGAGAGAGGGAAAATATAAGTGAGTGAGTGGAGAAGAACGAGGAGGGGAATTATATTAGTGAGTTGAACCTAGGTTTCATAAACTACAAATTAGGGAGCTTTCTAGTTCAATTAGAAGACACAAGCAAACATACACAAATTATGTAAAAAATATGAAACAAAAATAGAGATTGACACAAAATTCAAATGTTGGTTTTCATTCCATTATCAACAAGTACAAAGACCTTTTGTCCTTGAAAAAATCAATACATTTGATTGGGTGAAAGAGGGAGAATGCGATAAAATTACTAGATTGGAATGGAAGAATTACAATATGTTATAGAAGGAGAAAAACTGATCCTTTGGAATGGAGAGAGCATTACAATTTATATCCAAATCAAGTGACTCTTCACATTCTCATGTGAATTTTCAACTTAAAGTGCAATCCCAATGAAGAAATAGAAACTTTAAGAGAATTAAATTACTTTTTAAAAAATTATTTCTTGATGGAAAAATAGAATGTTAGAGAGAGAAAAGAAGAGAGAAATTTTGATCAAAATAAGATGCTCTAGGGGGAAGTTCTGCTCATATTTCATTGTGGAGATGAATGTTGTGACTAGATAGGATCTTCCTTGGTTGCTTCCTATCAGAGCATGTCTTTTATTAGACCTATAAATGATGCTCCACATCCTCTCTTCCAACTCTTCATCTATGTGAGAAATAGTAGGATGCACAAATCAACTCTTTGTCACGAACATGATCTATTGTCTCCCACATGAGAAAACACCCATCTTACAATCATCATGAAGCATGAACTCACACCACACATGCCCCAGTCTCTATAGCCATGATCTCTCTTGTATTTTACAGTATCAAATAGTTCTAAGAATCGTCAATGGCAACATAGAAATCCTTTTAATGGAAGCACCCCCTCTTCATGTGATGGAATCAAGAACTGAATGAAAGGATAGTGTCTTCTTGGATGAATATAAGTACTTCATGTTATATCTCCTGAATGAAGCATGGTTAGGAGATCAAGAATTCACCAGAACCATGGCTTACATCATTGAAGACTTTAATTGATTCAACTTGGTGTTTCATACTCAACAATCCTCTTGTGCATTCTGACCCAGGTTAGCAAACGGGGTTTTCTTCTTATCCAGGTGTCTTCAATGGTATTCAATGATGCTTTTAGTCATGACATGGATGCATTAATCACATATTAATGACTCATATAAATCACTCGTGAATGGATTCATTTGAAAGATTGTTGAGAGAAGAAGTGATGCTCCAATTTTGGGAGACTTCCCTCATTTGGGTCAATGGGAAAATGAAAAATACAATGAACTGAGTAGAATATTGTGAAAAAAAGAATTCCTCCATGTCTCCAAAAAATACTCCATCTCATCATCCAACACATATCTCAAATGAAATATTATTTAAAGAGGAATACTCGTTCCAAATTTCAGGCAATTTGGCTGACTAAGTCACCAAGAAAGTGCAAAATAATTTTTAGTCGTTATAGACACAAATGGAGTTTGTTGGATGGAAAACTCATTCTTGAATAAAAAATAAAATAGGTTATGATATCCCTCAATTGATAGCTCTTATTAAAGGCATTTTCAAATGGATCGCTTTGGCAAAGTTTCAAGGATTTTAGTCTATTGGATCAACGAGAGTGAGTAAAAATTGTTTGAGAAAGTTAGGGCATCCGAGCTAGTTTTAATGGCTTCCATAGAGTTTTAATGGAGTTTCCAACAAACACTTTTTCTATTTTCAAGTTGGTATTTTGGGAGGGAAAACTAGATTTGAAAATACAACTTAAATGGAGGAGGGGTTTGAGTTTTTTTTGTGTAAAGAGAAAAAAGTGCCAAATTTTCTTTCCTCCTCACCAAAGGGAACTCCAATCAAGGATGGGTACATTTTTAGTGAAATGTACATTCCAAAGTGCACCAAAGTCATGGAGCCTTCAAAAATGTACCTAGGTTAGCAAGGGGAATTCAACAACACACCAAGCAAGCTTGATTTTCTATTTCCATGTTATTTTTTTTTCTCATCAACCAATAAGAGGGTGCTATTATGTTGGATGGATTTCAAAAGAAACTTGAAAAAAATGTTTTGCACCTCTAAAAGGCCACCAAGCTCCAAAAGTGTGCCAATCTCACTTAAGTTGATGACATCAACAACTCAACTGAGAATTAGAATGTGGGATGCTCCTTTTGGTCCGAGACCAAAACTTAACCTTTCTAGGGCATATAATATATTAATTTTATTATAAATAGGCCAAAAAACTAAATGAAAGAATTTGTAAACCTTGAAAATGAATTTCCTTGAGTTTTGAGTCAACTCTCCATTTTTTACATAAGGAAGTGTGACAGTGAATTGAGCAGCTACATGTGCTTGAGATGAGTATGAACAAACTTAACACTTGGACCATAAAAGGGACTCGATGTACTCTAATTTGACATTTTTTAGGCACCTAAATCCATCTGAGGTTCCCATAACCTTCAGTGTAAGTTCTCTCTTCGGGAAAGACCCTTTTGCCTTAGTGTCTGAAATTTTTCCACTTTCAATGTTTATAAAACTGTATCTTGAATATGTCATCATGTATTAGACCCTAAAATATTTCTAATGACTGTGTGATCCAGGATTCTAAAACCTTCCAAGGCTCTTGAAACCTTACACACAAGTTAATCTTCCTTTGACGACTGAGAGCAAATTTTCCCCAAAAATCACCAAAGGTGAATGTGTTCCCAAGACTAGCATAAATCTTCCGAAACCTTACCTAAATCATACTATCATGAAGTAGACTCAGATACCTTTCCAATGACTCTAATATGGGCTTCTTAATCTACCTAGGGTTCCAGAAACCTTTCGTATAAGTTGACCTTTGTAAAGAGACAAATTGGGTAATTTTGGCCAGTTTAATTGATAAGTGACAAAAAATTATATAACATTTTCAAGTAAAATGTTGAGACATTTTACATGCCAACATAACCCTAATATGAAATTGAATCAAGAAAAATGAATCAAGCCCATCTTTCATATACTTAAAATCATTTGGTGAAACCACATATTGATCTTACACAACCTCACATCACGTTAGAGATTCATATTTCTCATCTTCAAGGGTTTTATTCAGATTTAATTCTTATTTCTATATATTGCATACCTTCAATCTAATTTTTTAAAAATTCCCTAGGGTTTCATGCATGGTCCGCTTCTTAGGTCCTCCTTCTAGAGTTCTCTATTGGTCAGAGATCCTTTCGATACAAATATTAAAAACAACGAATCTATTTTCAAATCCCTTGGAGGTTTTCTTTATTTTAACAAATTAAACAAAAATATATTTCCATTTTTTAAAATCATTTTAGCATACTTTTTTAGAATTTAAAAAACTTTATTTTCATCGATAAGGACATCATAGGTGAAATAAACATTTCTTTGAAAATCCCCTAGAGGTTTTTCTCCATCACATTGAGTTCCTACAAACTTCTTTTGGTTTTGTAAAATCCATCATGTATTTTTTAAAAATGCTCATTTTGTAATGTGAGATACATAGTTTTTTTTTCTAAAAAACACTTATGGGCCTACTTTGCTCATTTTTTTAATGGATTCTTCTCCCCTTGATCCCTCTCTTGACCAAAACACTAATGCTAAAATTTCCTTATTTGAGTTACTTCAAATCACCCCTTTAATCAAATATATTCTCCACGAGGTTTTGCAATAAATTTTAGACAGTAGAAAATGTACCTTGGAATTTCATACCTTTGAATCATTTAAAATACCTAAACACTATAAAATGCTAAAAATCACAAAATACCTATAAAACTAGTACATAACAATCACTGCATAATTTTTGCACAGTTTTTACATAACTACCATGTTATCACCATGCAATTTTCATGTAATTACCACGCAATTCACCCATATATATCTAACACAATAAAAACTCTACACACTCCCCCATACATTAATTTAAACTCACTTAACCACTCAACTGCATCATTTAATATTGTCCCATTCTCATATGAACTATATACCCAAATCTCCCTCACCTACCTCCTTCCCTAACTCTATAAAATAATGCATTTAGTCCTTTTCTTTCTCTTTTGAACTATCTCAAATCTTCCTAACTTTTATCTATCTCACTTACGTGTGTTTTTTCTCCCATGTAACCAATCTATAATTTTGTATAACATTATTCATCATTAGAACTAAGTTATGTTGATTAAATCTCTAATAGTTGTGTATGATCTTGTTTTGTTATACACATTTTGGAGACCATTATGGGATTTGTGACTTATGAGGAAGACGTGTGATAAGAGGATGAATGTGTGTGATAGATTCATGTGATAATAGTTTTATAAGATGAATCACGTGTAAGTCAATGTCACGAGAATGAGGTCTTCAAAACAAGTCATTGTCATGTGAATGCATGTGATAAATTTTTGAAGAAGCACAAGGAAAATGTGTGATAGTGGGGCAAGTGGAGACAATATATGATATATGATGAGAAAGGGGAGAAAATAACACCCTGGTGATATGAAAAGTAATGTATGGATACCCATTTACCCTTCCACACACCATAATTTTCCAAAAAACTATCAACATCATCCAACACACTAACTATTATTTTTTTCCTTATGTCCTACAAGTATTAACTTCAAATTATAACTAACTCTGATTTGTATACATAGTGGATTTTAGTGAGAAATAGGGATATTATGTTGCCAGTTGATGTTTATATATTTTTAAAACCTCATGTTGTAGTCTATCTCCTATCTCATGTTATGTGATTTCTTTCTTGTCAAAATGTTTACCAACATAGTGTGTTCCATACCATGTCCATATAAAACCATCTCACCTATGTCATTAGACTCTCCATCTACTTCTTTACTATCCTTGAAGAACATCAACCGACTTGCGTTAATTTTATAAACACGTATAATAACCACTTCTTGTCATCCTATCTAACTTACAAAAATGAATTCTATAGTCCATTTTTATTATTGCCCATTGTCACTTTCTGCCCTACCTCAGGATTGGGAAAAGTGGTCTACCACTAACTATCTCACACAATCTATATTTGGCATTGTCACCTTCCACCCTCAATCATGCTAGAAAACCAATGTCTACCCGCATTCAATCACTTTCGTTATCCCAAGATCATTTATATCATTATCAATTTCCATTTTTTTCACCCTACTCCTTGTTGGGGCATGTTGTAGCCCAAAAACCATCACTTTAGGATGGATCTTATACCAATTCATTTTTTTGTCAATCCTATGACTATCTATCTATCAATTCATTATTCAAACCAATCAAATAATCATTACCTTGTGAAATCAGTCTATCGATCCCTCCATAAATTCTTCTAAAGTGGCCCATTGATCAACATTTCCAATTCTTGTATATCCAGTTATCATTCCAAGCCCACATACATGGCAATCTAATAAACCCCATCTCGTCTTAAATTTTTACAGTGCATCCTTTTTGTTGTAATATGTAACTCAAAATGGGGCAAGATGTAGACACTAGAAAATGCACTATGCACATAAGGTCATATTAATAAAATACCTAGAACACATAAAAATACTAAAAATAATAATCCCACATAAAAAATAAAACACATCTAAAACAATAAAATTCATAAAACATTATAAATATCCTTTAAAGTAATAAAATATACATAATCAATAATATACCTACCTCCAAAATCTATAAAATAAGGCCCTAGTCCCTCTTTTCATTTCTTTCTCATGTGTCTTTTGTTTGCATGCTTTCTAAAGGTGACAGAAAAGTACAAAGAACAACTACAACATGTCATCCTAATATTTCATAACAAATCCTAATTGTCTCAATCACTTAGGTGATTGGCCTATGATCATCACACAATTTTATTGTCAGCTAAAATGAATTCAAAATCATCATTGACCATCAAAATGCAATCTACAGTCATTTTTAGGTCTTTACAGACCTTCGATCAATTATATCACCATCTATTTTAGTCATTTTATCATTTCTTTTATCATATATTTTTATCATCCTTGAAAATGTTAGAGATATGGCTGAGGTAGGTCCCCTAACCACAAAAACATATTGATATTTTCTCAAGTTTATGGTTGTGTAGATCCAAAGAGAGATTACTTCTTGCTTACACTATGAAATAGCTAGAAACTTTGTCCCAGAACACACATAGAGTGTCTCCTTAAGCCCATTTTAATGACATACAATTACATTTTAGTTTATGTGATTGCAAATTATCTAACACTTACAGGTAAGCTCATTTCATTGTATACACAAATAATATTGTATGTAGATATAAAGCCTCAATGTGTGGCATCCATTCTTAACAATTTATGCTTGACAAAATAAAGCATATCCTCTACAAATGGTCATGGCTATTATTTTCCAAAATAAACCCCTTGGATATTTTGGAAACAATGTGTCCCTTTTGAATTTGGCATCATGTTTTGAGGTTGTGCACACTTCTGTCTTTTCCTCTGGTACAACTTTTGTGATTGCATTTGCTCGATCAGTTATATCAACATCTATTTTAGTAATTTTATCATATATTTTTATCATCCTTGAAAATGTTAGGGACTTGGCTGAGGTAGGTCCCCTAACCACAAAAACATATTGATATTTTCTCAAGTTTATGATTGTGTAGATCCAGAGAGAGATTACTTATTGCTTACACTGAAATAACTAGAAACTTTGTCCCATAACACACATAAAGTGGATCCTAAAGCCCATTTTAATGACGTACAATTAGATTTGAGTTTATGTGATTTCAAATTGTCTAACACTTATAGGTAAGCTCATTTAATTGTATACATAAATAATGTTGTATATAGATATAAAGCCTCAATGTGTGGCATCCATTCTTAACACTTTCTGCTTAACAAAATAAAGCATATCCTCTATAAATGGTCATGGCTATTATTTTCCAAAATAACCCCTTGGTTATTTTGGAAACAATTTGTCCCTTTTGAATTTGGCATCATGTTTTGAGGTTGTGCACACTTCTCTCTTTTCCTTTGGTATAGTTTCCATGATTGAATTTCTTTGCACATGCTCACATTCCTTCCTTACTTCCTTTTTGATCCTTCACCTTATTTTGCACATTTTTCATGCACTCGATTTATTCCCTTCCCCTTATACCAGTTTTATTCCTTTATGCACTTGATTATTTTATCTAGAACATCATGCATCCTCTTGCACACATCCACGGGATCTCTTTTCACCTTTGCAAGCCTTCTAAATGACTCTTGCACGCATGTCTCTTTCACCCCGAGTCTTACATATTACCTCATGTGCTCTCGTGGGCCTTCCTCACACACTTTCTCTTGTTTGTGTAATTTCTTTTTCACACCTCTCCTTTGCGCTTGCCTTTATGCTCCGAACTACCATGCACTCATTGTGTACTTTTCAGACTTTCCATGCATCCTTAAAAGTATTTTGTCATTCCCTTACACACATGCTTATATTTCACATGCTCTTTCCTTGTGCGATTTCTCTGGCTTCTTTGCATGTATACACACATGAGTTTTCTATTGATGCTCTTGTGCCTTCACTTGGCAAGTTTTTGGGCCTCCTTTACATATTTGCATGATCTTACAAGTATGCACCCCTTTCCCCAAGCCCCATGTGTTCCCTCATGCGTTCTTGCAGGATTACTCTGTATCCTTGCATCCTTTTGCAATCTAGATCTCCTACCCCCTCCTTCTATGCATGCACCTCAAGCTTCCATTCCTGCGCTAGTCCTAGCACAACATGTGTCTAACTCTAGGGACTTGGGATTTAATTTGTATATTAGAAGTGCGAATGACAGGTTACTAATTGTTACCAGATTCTTACAACAAATGAAAACATGACACGTGGTGCAAACCAAGAATTTCAGTCAACTATCAAATCTCTGCAGCCATTTATAAGATGCCACATGTCTAGCATGTTTTTCTCACACTACAAATCTTCATACGATCATATATTTTGACTCAAATCTCCAAATCAGACGTGTTTTGTCTCCTTGGAAATGTATCAATGAGAGCTACAATATGTAATCAAGAAAATCAGATTTTGATGAGATTTAGTAGGTAAAAAATGGAAAACATGATTTGCGTCATTAATGTGTAGCTATAGGTGAAACAATCACCCATAATTGATGAAGCACGGTTTCCTTCCATCCTCTACAAGCAAGTTGACATGGGGTAATGGGTTTGACAAAGTTCCCATGTTGTTTTGTAAGCATTGAATGCATATTTTTGGTGGTTGAAGCATTGATCTGAGTTTCCCTCTCTTTTCATTCCTCTCCCATTTCTCTCTATATTGTAAAATAATGTTTGTTTGTAAAGGTTAGACCCTCTTGGAATGCAAGGAAATTATTTAGATTAGTGCATTAGTTTTTTGAGCTACAGGCCTTTGATTTGGATCTTCATAATGCATTTCTTGCCTTCCTCCTCTATTGTAATGGACTGCATATCCTCTTGAAGCAATAAAATATGTGATTTGTGGTTGCTATCTGCCCTAACCCGTGTTTATTGGATTTTCTTGTCTCTCTTTTACATTTTTGGTGTGTTGTGCATGTTTGATCTCTTTTTAGGGATATATTTATGTTATGCTCTATGAAAATGAGAGTTTGAATGTTATTTTGGACTTTGGCGCTCATGTCTTCCCTCTCCTTCTTCATTTATCCCCAATTTTCTCTCATCTGAGAGTGTCTTTCCCCTTTTTATTGGTGTTATCACCTCTGTTAGCTTAGGATTTCCCCTTTCATGCATCTTCTTCTCACGTTGGTCATTTGGAATGTGTAGTTTAGGAGTAACTAACTACATTTCCTTCTTTAGGATTAGTTTCAACATTAGGAATAGGTAAAGGAAGTCGGCCATCTTTGAAGGTCTATCTCAAGCACAAGTCCCACAACTTGGAGATAGTCCCTTGTTGTGTCAAATCCATGTATCTTATTTATTCAAGTGTGGGTGTAATTGTGATCTCCAACAACTATGACATATTATAAGGATATATTAAAATATATTCAAGCATTACAAGATGATTTTCAAACACATATTCAATCTATTAGTACCAAGATCAAATCAATCAAGGATAAAATTACACATCTAAGGAATCTAAAACATTCCCATGTCAATAATATCTCTATACACCATCTTGGGCCTCAACTAGATCGATCTCATAATTAAATACAAGTTGAGGTCTATATTGAAGCAATATTTTTTTATCATACCTAACTCAAAGCACCTACAAGGCCTCCTATAACATGTAAGTGGGAATCACTTCTCTTTGATAAGTATCAAGTTCTATTGTATGATATTTTACATATTTTATTGGATGCACGCTTGATCACTTTTTCCTTTAAATCTTCTCCCAATAGATTTGATGATGTCAAAGAGTAACTGTTAGTGTAGAATCATAGCACCCTTGGATGTTGATCAGATTTCTAGGTTGATCACTCTAGCATCCAGTGTGATTGCACAACATTGAATCCTTTCTTCAAGTGTGGGACTTGCAAAGATGAGAAAGGAATCTCCAGAGAAGGCTGGTTCCTATTCCTAAACTACCTGCCACAAGCTATTCCAGTGCAGGCAAGCTAATCTAATTCTAATCTAACCATGCCAAGGAGATAGAGAGAGAGAGAAAAGGGAAAAACAGAGCCTACACTAAAACGGTGATACACCAGAGAAGGAAAATGTTGAACATCTATCAAAACTTCCATGGAACAAGGAGAGGTGAGCAATGGGAAGGATGGACAGATGCATCACAGGCCCAAGGATAGATTTCACACAGAAAATGTCCCAAAACTCCATGAACACAGCTCCAAACCTGTAATGAACATTCAAACGTGCACAAATACCTACAATGAAGAGAGGCAAGAAGAAAACAAGTGAAAAACGAGCAAGGATGGACAGATGCATCACGAAACACGTTTTTGTTGCTTCAGAAGTTTGCACGGAACATCATTTTAATGGTAAAAGGAAAAAATTCCATTACAGAGCAGGGGAGGAGGTTCAAACTCCATTTTCAACTGTGGAGAAGAAAATAAGGGAGGGCAGAGCTGAAAAGATGAACAACCTTTTCTGAAAAATGAGCCAAATCTGGCTTTTTTACAATGCATGGGTCGAGCCCAGGAGAGAGAAAACGTGTAAAAATGTGGGAGCCATTCCTCATTGAATGCAGATGCATTAAAATAGCATGGGAATCCTTACAGACCCGTGCCCTAACATTTTTGGCCGTGCTGGAGAAGAATGCAACCCATTTCGCATTAAAACTGGTTGTTGAAACGTCAGTTCTGACCATTACCACACGCCAGAGATGTTTTTTGATTTTCTCTCTCGAAACTGAACCAAAATTCAAGATTGACCCTGGAATCATGTATAGAATTTCACCAGATTTCCATTGATGTAAAGAACGTGAAAATCTGAGCTCTGGATCGAAAGTTATGGCGATCTGAAGATTTAGGGCAAAAACAGACCAAAATGAATCGGTAGGAAAATATTTGAATTTTTTCCGCGCTCTGCCACTTGGATGACATGTGTCAGGATCTTATTCATCCACGGGCCCATCCTTTGAAAATTTCTTTCAGGCCCTTCCTTAATTTCTTGCCACTTGGACACGTGGCACTATTTTATTGGCTCGGGCCTAAGGGGCGCACTTTGTCCTTCAAAAATTTGGTGTTTTTCACTTTGGGAAAATTTTCCCATTTCTCCCCTGCGCTCCGCCACTCAAGTGCCACATGGCACGATTTCATTGGACGTGGGCCCTTCCTGACCATTTCCCTTTTGATTTTTCCTTTGGAAAATTTTTCAAAATTTTTCCGCCGGGCTGATGAGGTGAAGACACGTGGCGAGATTTGATTCGTTGGCGGCTCTTTCGGCTTTTCGCGTCCTCCGCGTACCTTTGGCCCAGATGTCCCAAACTGTCTGGGACAAATATCTCTAAACCACCTGATTCAGGCTTCCTTGTCCCTCTTTGAGGTGAAGACACGTGGCGAGATTCCATTGGCTCTCGGCTCTTTCAGCTTTTCGCGCCCCACACGTCCTTTTGGCCCAACTGTCCCGGACGAAAGTCTCTTGTTTCAGCTGAATCAGCCGGTTCGTGTCCTCCGCATACTTTTGGCCTGGATGTCCTAGACCGTCTGGGAAAAATATCCCCGAACCGCCTGAAATGGACCGACTTGTGCCAAACCGGCCGACCCGCGTCCCACGCGTACTTTTGTCCCGGATGTCCCAAATTACGCGAAACAAGACTTAGGCAATTTTTTTCCTCTTTCAGCTGATTCAGCTTTTCGCGTCCCACGCGTCTCGACGTCCCAACTGTCCCACAGACCGCTTGGATTAGGACTTAGCCAATTTTCTTTTTTTTTCGGCCCCAAGCTTGGTACGACAAACCTCAGTTCAACCCGAACTGGTACAACCCAAGCCCTTCAGACCCAAAATGCCTCAAAACAGTCCTGCAACCTTATTTTTTGCATTTCTTCCATTTTATCAACCTGTTGGGATTCCTTCTTGGATGGGAGAGTTAGAAAAAGGCCGAGGGGAACCCCGAAAAACATGATTTTGGGCCTTGAATCAATCTACTTGCTCGGGACTGAAAAATCTGATGCATGTTATCAAAATTACCCTGGGGGTGAATTTTGGATAACAATTTGGTGACTCAGCGGGGTCATCTGCCTGCTAGATGAAGTTACCAGTTGCCTGAAGCATCCATTGGGCATGGAGTCATGAGTTGTAGCCTGCAAACTGATCTGAACCTTGAGAACCTCCTCTCTGAGCCACTTGGAAACCCACTAAAATGGAGTCGTTCTCACCAAAATGCCACTGAAATGGACTGTGCAAGAGCAAAACCAGCACCACAAAACTATGTACAGAACTGAAAATCATACATGCTCCAAATGGAACATGCAGAGTGTGCACAAGCACTTCTTCTGCTAAAATAAAACCTACCTACTCTACTCTAACTGGAAGCAAAGGCAAGCTAAACAAACCCTGCAATTGGTTGCGAGAAATAGCTTCCCTTTCTCAAAAGTCGCAGCCATGCAATTGATTTGGAGCTGATCATGGCTGTTAGGATGAGTGGAAAATCAACAAGAAGCTGGTCTTCCACCCAAATCATCAAGGTATCAGCTGAAGGCGAATCTAATACCTCTTTTAGTTTCTCTGCATTTGGATTGAAGAGGTATGACAGCTGATTCTTGGTACTTTGTAGCTTACCCTCATGCTCAGAAGCAAGCATGACTGGTTGTGACTTCTCCTTTGGCTCCAATAAATCCAAATACCTGATTGGGTAAGGTATGGTCCGTTGAGTATGCCCATAATTCTGATTTCCAACTCCAAAAATGGAGTCTTCTTGTAGACCCTCCTGAATGGATGGTGTGGAAGAAATGGTGAAATTCTTTTGTCCTTTCTCTTCCTCCAATGAAGGACATGAAAGATTAAAATCTTCCAATCTTGGTTCCAAAGAGCTGCTATAAGATGCAGGCTGCTGCAAATGAATGTTCTCCTTCATGACAGCAGACTCAAGTGGTTGGAATGTGGATGATGAAAGAGAGAATGGTGGAAACTCAACCGGCTCTTCTCCATCAAAATAGTCCTCCAAATCTGACAGATAAACTGCCTCATGGCTATCCTGCTGCAAATTCTCCACTTCCTCCATGGTGTCTTCTTGATCTGTAACTTGACCACCATGGTTTCTTTCACCCTCCAACATTGAGTTTGAGAGATCAAACTCCTCTTTAGTACTAGAACTTGAGAGAGGTGAAGTAGAAAGAAGAACTGAAGGTTCTCCTGTAGCCTGCTTTGTGCTCAAAGCCCTTGGATATGCACTTTTCTCCTCCACAACTAGAATGTGCTCCTCTTCTTTTGGATCTGGAGCAGCTTCTCCTTTCTCTACTACTTGAAGACAATCTTGCTCTTGATAGAACTCTTCCTCTAGCACAAAGTTTTTCAAGTCAAACTCTTCAATTTGCTGCTCTAGAGGACAAGTTGGGACTGCAAGATCTTCTTCTGAGCTTTCTTCCTTTATGGCTGATTGTGCAACTTGAATTGAATCAACATTCCCTTCAAATAGAGTGCCAACACGGACACTACTTTCTGAGCAAATTGACTACTGATCTGCTTCTTCTTTTTGCTCTTCTTCTGCTGCCACAAAATCAGTCTTAACCACCATTTGTTCAACCTTAACCTCTTCT
Source organism: Taxus chinensis (assembly GCA_019776745.2). Taxonomy (NCBI): domain Eukaryota; kingdom Viridiplantae; phylum Streptophyta; class Pinopsida; order Cupressales; family Taxaceae; genus Taxus; species Taxus chinensis. Next base: position 224,811,292 of record CM034151.1, on the reverse strand, counting down.
GTAGGTTTAACCATCAAGGGGATCTTTGGCATCCCAAATTTGGCAGCCCAAACCCTCAAGTTGTCTGTCATTTCTTTTATGTTGGGCTCCTCTTCTTGCTGTCCTTCATGGCCAATTTTTGCAATTTCTTCTTCCCCACATGGAATTGGGAATGCAAGAGGAGGGATGGGTTATAACTCAATCGATTTGGCAATTTTTTGTGGTGGTAGAGGAGGTGAAACCTCTTGTTTCTTTGGCGGAGGGGGTATTTCTGTTAGCTCTTGTGGAGGGGATGACTGTTTGAAAGGAAAAAGGAAAGAAGAATTGAGGTGTGGTGGAAGACTGAGACGTGGAGACATGGGATTAACATTTGGGACAGCAGATGGGGAGTTTAGAATTTGCAATTCCAAATGAGATGGTGTTGCTTGAGTAATGGGAAGAGAAAAACCAGATGATGGTGTAGAACTTACCCATTGACAAGGTTGTTCAACAATAAGTGTATATGCCTCTATTTTTGTTGTCCATTGTGCAATTTGGGGCAGCATCTTCATCATGAAGTCTAGCTTCTCCTGAGGGCTGAAGTGTCTTGGAAAAGGGCCTCCCCATGGACAAGGAGTCCTGTAACCAATTCTGAAAGATCTCATTTGAGCTGTTGCTCTAGACTGCACCATATTTACCTCCATCTTTTGGATTTTCTCCAACAGACCAGCATCTTGCATCTGATTGTCTTCATTATATGCATACTCTTGCTCTTGGAAAGCTCCATAGCCAAAATGATTTTGGCATTGCTGCTCATATGGGTATGCATGCTGATTTTGAATTTGTTCAAAATGCTGATTTGGAGGATTTAAAAAACATGTTGGGGGTGGGAAACATTGTTGTTGTTGTTGAAAATGTGAATTGCATGATGGAAATGAAGTCATGATTGCACAACTTCATGGAATGGAAAAGGATGAAAGGGATGGAAAGAAATATGGATGGAAAATGGGTCTGCAACTTCAGAAATGGGTTGCTGATCAGATGGAGTCGCCAGATGTGTTTGCAAGTGCCTCCAAAGGCTGAAATCTTCACAAGAACACACCAACCTGCAAAAGATGAAGTGGAAGACCTCTAAGGTCCCATCGGGCATGCCAGAACTGTTAGTGTAGAATCACAGCACCCCCAGATGTTGATCAGATTTCTAGGTTGATCACTCTAGCATCCAATGTGATTGCACAACATTGAATCCTTTCTTCAAGTGTGGGACTTGCAAAGATGAGAAAGGAATCTCTAGAGAAGGCCGGTTCCTATTCCTAAACTACCTGCCACAAGCTATTCCAGTGCAGGCAAGCTAATCTAATCCTAATCTAACCATGCCAAGGAGATAGAGAGAGAGATAGAAAAGGGAAAAACAGAGCCTACACTAAAATGGTGATACACCAGAGAAGGAAAATGTTGAACATCTATCAAAACTGCCATGGAACAAGGAGAGGTGAGCAATGGGAAGGATGGACAAATGCATCACAAGCCCAAGGATAGATTTCACATAGAAAATGTCCCAAAACTCCATGAACACAGCTCCAAACTTGTAATGAACATTCAAACGTGCACAAATACCTGCAATGAAGAGAGGCAAGAAGAAAACAAGTGAAAAATGAGCAAGGATGGACAGATGCATCACGAAACACATTTTTGTTGCTTCAGAAGTTTGCACGCAACATCATTTTAATGGTAAAAGGAAAAAATGCCATTACAGAGCAGGGGAGGAGGTTCGAACTCCATTTTCAACCATGGAGAAGAAAAGAAGGGAGGGTAGAGCTGAAAAGATGAACAACCTTTTCTAAAAAATGAGCCAAATCTAGCTTTTTTACAATGCATGGGTCGAGCCTAGGAGAGAGAAAATGTGTAAGAACATGGGAGCCATTCCTCATTGAATGAAAATGCATTAAAATAGCATGGGCGTCCTTACAGACCCATGCCCTGACATTTTTGGCCATGCTGGAGAAGAATGCGACCCATTTCACATTAAAACTGGTTGTTGAAACGTCAGTTCTGGCCATTACCACGTGCCAGAGATGTTTCTTGATTTTATCTCTCCAAACTAAACTAAAATGCAAGATTAACCCTAGAATTGTGTAGAGAATTTAACCAGCTTTCCATTGATATAAATAACGTGAAAATCCAAGCTGTGGATCGAAAGTTATGGCGATCTGAAGATTTAGGGCAAAAACAGACCAAAACGGATCGGCGGGAAAATATTTGAATTTTTTCCGCGCTCTGCCACTTGGATGACACATGTCAGGCTCTGATTCATCCACGGGCCCATCCTTAATTTATTGCCACTTGGACACGTGGCACTATTTTATTGGCTCGGGCCTGAGGGGCGCACTTTGTCCTTCGAAAATTTGGTATTTTTCACTTTGGGAAAATTTTCCCATTTCTCCCCCACGCTCCGCCACTGAAGTGCCACATGGCACGATTTCATTAGACGCGGGCCCTTCTTGACCATTTCCCTTTTGTTTTTGCCTTTGGAAAAATTTTCAAAATTTTTTTGCTGGGCCGATGAGGTGAAGACACATGGCGAGATTTGATTTGTTGGCGGCTCTTTCAGCTTTTCGCGTCCTCCACATACCTTTGGCCTGGATGTCCCAAACTATCTGGGACAAATATCTCCGAACCACCCAATTCGAGCTTCCTTGTCCCTCTTTGAGGTGAAGACATGTGGCGAGATTCCATTGGCTCTCGGCTCTTTCGGCTTTTCATGCCCCACGCGTCCTTTTGGCCCAACTGTCCCAGACGAAAGTCTCTTGTTTCGGCCGAATCGGTCGGTTCGCGTCCTCCGCGTACTTTTGGTCTGGATGTCCCAGATTGTTTGGGACAAATATCCCCAAACCGCCCGAAATGGACCGACTTGCGCCAAACCGTCCGATCCGCGTCCCGCGCGTACTTTTGTCCTGGATGTCCCAAATTGCGCGAAACAAGACTTAGGCAATTTTTTCCCTCTTTCAGCCGATTCAGCTTTTCACGTCCCACGCGTCCCGACATCCCAACTATCCCGCAGACCGCCTAGACTAGGAATTAGCTGATTTTCTTGTTTTTTCAGCCCCAAGCTTGGTACGACGAACCTCAGTTCAACCCGAACTGGTACAACCCGAGCCCTTCAAACCCGAAATGCCTCAAAATAGTCCTGCAACCTTATTTTTTGCATTTCTTCCATTTTATCAACCTGTTGGGATTCCTTCTTGGATGGGAGAGTTAGAAAAAGACCGAGGGGAACCCCGAAAAACATGATTTTGGGCCTTGAATCAATTTACTTGCTCGGGACTGAAAAATCTGATGCATGTTATCAAAATTACCCTGGGGGGTGAATTTTGGATAACAGTTACTACTTTGTAACTATCGTGGCATTAATTAATAATGTGACAATTATTATTACACTTTAGAATGAAATTCATGAGTACTTAAAGCTAAGTATATTATTTCATTTGAAATAGTATATACTTCATCTCCTCATCTGACACATCACTCTACAAATATTGGGATCTCCCATGATACCCATTTAGGGGAGCCACTGGCTTCTCTACCTCCTATGATTTATGCTCCTTAGAGAAAATTATCCCTTATGTGGTTGTCTCAATCTCCTATATCTATATGGGTACCTAAAGCTAACACATCTATATTGGACGAGCATAGTGCAACAATAAAAAATACAAGTGCATACATATAATGCAAAGACAATTTACTCATGAAGAGGACATGAAAGCACTAAATCAATTAGAGAAGTCTATCTTAGTGCTAGAACCACATCATACTCATGTGTAAAAATAAAAGGAAAAAATACAAATCAAACAAGAGTAACTTGCAAAGGAATATTGCATAATGGGAAAATTAAAAAAAAAATCTAGAGAAAGATAAATTATGATGTTTATAGAGAAATTAAAGCACACACAAGTGTCACTAAGGGGAAATAAAGAGAAGGATTATGAGGTTGTTCCTAGTATACCATTACCATTCAATTTAGAGTGATAATATACTATATAAATAGATTGGTATGATAATGATGGTGATCAACGTGATATATATGACAAGTATATGCATGATTTGAATTTCAATCCCATTGATGAAGATTATTATTTATCTCTACAGGTCGTGGAACACATTAAAAATAATTTTTTTAAGGCTGAGATTAGGAAATCATCTTGTTAAGGAAACTAGAAAGAAAGGAAAAGAAATCCTAGTGTAGGATAAACAAAACATTATTTTGAAGAAAGGGTTTATCCACAAGGAAGCACCACAAAAAGATATACCTAATGGGGATACTACTTTAATAAAGAAAACACTCATTTCTCAATATCACCTAGTTTATAACCATTAATGTTTTCTCATTCTACCAATCCATGAATATTGTGATGGGATGATCTGTTATTTTCCCCCTTATTCATGGCTCATGTTGAAGCCTCAAACCATCTACACAACTCTTAATCAAGATAAATCAACTAGAAAACCCTTTGTTTCAGGATATTCTTTTTTATTTCTCTTAATCATAGCTAACATTATATAATAGTTACTCTTACTCTATTGCAAATGAATTTTGACATCCAAGTTTTATGAGGTAGATTCCAACATTTCCCTCATGTTCCTGCTCCTCTTGAGCCACACAAATTGAAGAGGATATATTTTCTAAATTAAGATGAGAAATTATGTTATCTTCACCTTCTCCCATACACATCATACCATAACTCATTGTTCTTGATTGTTAATCCCCTCAAGATAGTAACCACGTCCATCATATCATAAAACAACTACTCCCATTAGATATTTGAGTGTTTTAGCTAGTATTATCTCCCCATCTAATATTTCATATAACCTTACCAGATCAAATCCAACCATCATCTAATAACCATTTAACATTTGTTGCATAACACAAAATTCCCTCACTCATTGATCGTGATATAGGTCAATAAATCTACACTTCCATCATTCTTGATCATATTACTCACCACGAGAAACTCCGTAGGAGCTTTGTTTCCCTCAATGAGATAGTATTTCTCTCTCAAGAATATTTGTAGGGAAACCTCCATTTGGATTTCTTGTACCTCCAACCTACCATACCCCCTCAATTCACAGCATCTTCATTTTATCCATGATATTCACCCGTCAGCATCCCATCATCCTTTATATCAACTACCTTGGTTGGAATTCATGAGGATTAAAGTATGTAGAAACAGTCTCGACACTTTTTGGCATGTACAAATTAGGTGAATCCCAAGTGAAGGATTGGTTTCTTATTGTATCCATTTCTTCCACTTATTCCATTTTACCTTCTACCTTTCCCATTATTTTATGCGTGTTTCTATACCCCCAAATATTTTAGGTTAGGAATTAGAAAATCCTATCATAGGCCTTAAGGATTCATATGCTCATATGAAGTCCCAACAATCACCTTCTTTATATTACTGGGCTGATAACTATTTTGGGAGTGTACAACTACTGTGTGACTCTTCTATTCATATTTCACCCCTCTCATCTATTATAAATATAGAGGAGATACATCAATAATTTACCTATCAAGGATCTTTCATGGAACCCTCCAAATCTAATGCCATAAGATTCACCGAAAGTTCAAACTCTATCCAAGATTTATGACTAAGATACAAATAATCATGTAGTATGATACTCTACCACCAAGACTTGTGCCCAAAGATGATATTCTTACATGATTCAATTAAATTGGTCATCGGTTTAGAGCCATAAATGAGTTATTAGAGAGATTGTAAACACATACTATAACTATTTTGCAAAGCAATGTTACTTTCCCACCACTTAGATCTAGAAACACAACTATAAGGGGGAAATATCTATAGAAAAATTCATCAAGAGGTATCATCACTCCCCTATGTAATCAAATGTTAATTCAAGTGCCAAACCATATCAAAATGATCCTTCATGAGACCTCGTATCGACCCTGGTTAGACGTATTTAAGGATTAAAGAATTTCCGTCTCAAAATGCATAAAAACATTGGCCATGGCACAACCTACACCATAAACAACCAAGGTTATTTCCAACCATTACAACAACCACTAAAAAAAACCCCACCTACCAATTATATGATACAACTAAACCCTAGGGACCTCCTCATGGGTGTTGGCATACTAGGTACGAGTGAGCCTTCATTATACAATTTCTCTACATACACACTTGACAATAATACCACTTCTACCACTAAACATGGTGACTCATGTGGAGTCTTATATGCAACCCAGGTTTTCAGCATAGGCTTACACTCAACCTTGTAAGAGTACGTCCCACATCCACAGGCTTATGCCTAACCCACTCAACACTTTATCATATCCTATTTTACAAGACCCATGCCATCTTATATTCATATGTACCCTAAAATTGAACAGTTTATTTTTTTCATATTATGTACAAAACATCTAAAACCAAACTTTATCTTTAGTTGTGCCTTTGACTAATGGCTATCCACTTCCACCACCATCATTGGGCCATATAGGAACTTCCATCACTTATTTTGGTGCATTGGAGACATATCTTTAATATCTGAATGAACATCAAGACTTCAATATTTATATGGTATTTCTCCCTCATCCTCTACTTAAGCTACCAAAATATAAGGGTGAAGGAGATCCCAATTCTGACAATGAGTAATATGCTACTACAATTCATGAACTACTTCTATTAGATAGGGTTCTTACTAAAATATTCCCCAAAATCCTGAAGGGCATAAAAATTGATTGGTATTACCACCTAGCTAAGACTTCCATCCATTTATTTTGGAAGCTTATATTTAAGTTCATTAAGGATTTCAATATAAATAAACTCGTAAAGAATGACATTAGGGAATTTCTTCATATAAAGCAAGAACCCAATGAGTCCACTACACACTTCATAATGAGGTGGTGTCAAGTACTTATTCCTCTACTAACACCTCAAACAAGGATCAACGAGAGCTATGTGACCTCTTTCTTCATGCCCTTTATACAGAAACTACCTAAGATGTTCAGAAGTTTACATACAAGTCTTGTGATGAAGCTTTAAATAATGTGTTAAGGATACACCAAACAACAATATATAGTGGTTGTTGGAATTTCGAGACGAACAAGAAACTTTTTGTTCTCAACCAAAATTTTAGAGGATATAAAAACAATAACAACATTAACATGAAAGCTTCCCAAAATGCCAAACATCCAAATACACTCGAACAAAATCACAATTTCACTCTAGACGACATCATTGTCAAACAAAGAAACCCAACTTCCCTAATAACACGGTTAACCAACCCAACAACAATAATAATAACAATAATGGTAATGTATGTGTTAATAAAAATTATCCTATTATAAATGAGTTCTACTTTAACCGAGCTCTAAACACTAATCCAAAACAAAACCAAAATCAAGGACAACAACAACAAAATAACTTTCAACAAGTCTTGGATCAAAAAAATCATCCACAAAACTATAATCTTGACTTATTATGTTTTCTCCATGGGGTTAGGGGCCATGATGCCTAAACATGCAAGGAATATGATAAAATCATACATAAGCATGCCTTATCAATCTCAAGAAGGCATGAAACAGTTTGGTTAGGAAATATCTACTTGTATGAGGTTCCGTAGGAGATGGTGATTCATAATTATGGGTCAAGCTTTAACTGATTTACCTCCAGCGTCGCACACCCAATACATAATTGGGTATTCTACATGAATAAACTTTCCTGGTAATTTGGAAATCTCACAAAATTCCACTTAAGGCATATAACAGTGGACACAATAAATAACTACAACTAACTAACACCGTTAATCATGAATAAGTAAATCGATGTCGTTGGACAATCAATGTCTCCCACGTGTTAACCTCAAAATTATACAATTTCATTTCATTTAAATTCACTTTACACCTAATAGTTATGGGGGACAAATAACTCATGATTGATGTTTCTTCACGCTAGTCAATTTGCCCCAAATTTGGAAAATATGGAGAACTTGGAAATACCTGAATTACATTTATACAGAATCAAGATCCTAACACCCCTGAAGGAATGCGTTTTAGTAGAGTAATTCCATTCAAATTTGTTTTCTTTTTTTTGTTAATACCCACTAAAAACAAGGCTTTCTATTACATCCTAATACAAAGACAATTTCCCAAGAGCTAAGGGATATTTTAAACTTATCACATCTGCATGGGGAGTTATCTTCGATAGCATACTAGAAAGGCACTACCTATTATGCCATGAGACTTGGACAAATAGCCTAGGGCACAACCCCATCTTGAGGCACCATTTTACCAAATTCCCACATGGATAATGCTACTACCCATCGGGCATTGCAAATAATCTAAATGGATACAAGCTAATTTCTTTAAGTTGTGGATTCGACTACTCCTAGAAGTAAAAGTCACTATAAGATTGGATCTAGCTCACAACCCATAAACAAGGGTCTAGAAATAAAAACATGACCAAGAATACAAGTTATGACTAGAAATTTGATGAGGACATTAGTTAAGGTTTTTTCCCCTTTTCCTTCTTCCAAGAATGCATTGGACTCCAATGTTTGAGAACTAAGTTCTCTTCAACCAGATGTAATGACATTTTGATTTAGAAATCTGATAACCTTCCAGAATGGATCCAATCTCTGCCATCACATAACCCCAATTAGATCTATAATAACTTAGTAAAACAAGTTATGGTACTTGGTTAATGGGGTAGTGGTCAATATATGGACCCCCTTTTCCTTTTTGTAAAATATCATGGATATGGTGAAACTAATTTCTCATTTAATTGAAATCACCCTTTGTGGGTATAACTGTCTTAGGGCTACATCAATCGGTATCATTATCCTTCCAATAACCCTTAGTCCCAAATTTATCCTCACCTATTTTTTATGTCATAATCCAAGAAAATAATTACAACTTGATTTCAAGATGACCATAGATCCATCAAATGGAGGTTGTTCTTTCTACACTCTTCCAGGAGAATCAATTTTTACATTTTAGAAAGGTCTTCATTACTAAGGGAGACCCAATTCCTTTCGATATAATCCAAACCATCATTAGAAATTTTTTAGGCACTCATATTCATCATTATTTTCTAACATATGACCTTTGAATTCCCATGCTCTAACAAAATTGAAAAACTTAGATTATCAAGGTTTATCTTGAGTCTAAAATCACTCTTTTAGCTCTTGATAATCCCCTATGTAAAACAGTTTTAAAGTAGGATCCTAAAGTAGGGAAGGAAAATACCTAATGAATCAAAAATATTAAGTTATGAATTAAGAGTGTATGTTTAAAGACTACTATACAAATCATTGATATTCTAGATAAGGATTCACCTCCCATAATTCTATTTGACCCTAAAGGACCTTTCATATATCATTTTTACTTCCTTGATAACAACAAGGACCAACGATCTCTTTTTATGTTGATATAAACATGGTTGATATTTTTGAAAACCACATTCCTTTTTCCATGTTATTTTACAATACTCTTATTAAGGGTGACTTATGTACCTTGTATTACGATGAAGAAAAATGTGTTGCAAGAGTAGGGGTAAGTGTGGTCTTGATCTCTCCTAGGAAGAGGATCTTACCCTTTGGATTCCTCTAAGAATTTGAATCCACTGAAAACATGGCCAAATATGAAGCCTTGTTAACTAGTCTTCTCTTATCCTATAGACTTAGAATTCAAAAACTTCAAATATTTGGTGATTTACATGTTTTTTCTAACCAAGTAGCAGATATCTATTAAAATAAAGTAGAGAATCTACAATTCTATACCATAAATGTTTCCCTAAAGGTTGGTTTAGAGACTTTGAATTTCATATCCATCAAGTCTATTCCTAAAACCTATAACTAGTTGTCTAAAGTTTTATCCACTATTTATGCATGATATTTTTCTATCCATGAGCTTCCCTTAAGGCTGACTTTATTGTATTGCTAAGAGCCGTGAGTCCCCTTTTTAAGAAACCATGTATCTCAACTCAAGAATTTACTTTTGAGATACATTACCTCTTGACTTAATGAATATTGACATATAGCTGAAAAGGGATGAGGATGCTTTAGAATAGCTACATGCATACAAATATACCTCCCCTTTGTACTAATAAGAGGGATTTTCTATGACCCTTCATCCTTCCTTCCTCTTTAAAAAAAATCTATGATTCCTACTATAAGATAAAAAAAATATGATTATGTCTATGGAAAGATCTTGACATTTGTGAATTTGAAGAGGAGGTTTCCTAGGTATTACCCCCCACTCCACTTAATTTTTAAAGACGTGTAACACCTCTTTATTGAGGATATTATAAACATAAAATTTGGTACATGGTACAAAGATCCAAGGACCCTAAATCTCATATCATCACTATCACTACAAGAATTAGAATACCATAAGAATTTTCTCATTGAACTATCTAAGGATTTTTCCTTCTCCTATTCTAAAAAATGAGTAGGGATTCAACTCTAGTGTTCATGGGTGTAGGAGGCAGATAGGAGAGAAGAATGTGAAGTGAAGTACCTGATACACACATCTTGTTTTATTATGAATAAGTGGCCCGTGACACCTATAATAGGAGAAATAATGGTAAAGGATACAGGTCCCCTAAACTCTTCAAATTTGGAATCATTTGGACTAGTAAGGACTAGAGAATAATCGGAATACCATGCATTGTGATTGAGAAAATAAAGGGATACAAACAGAATTCAAATTTGCATTGATCCTAAATGACATTATGAAGGCTTCTTCCAACGATGATGTTAACATTGCCCTCCATTTATGTACATTATTGTTGCAAATGATGACCCATGAAAAGTTCATGAGCTTCACTTTTCTCATGAAGACTTTCTCAGGTGAGAATGTTAGCAACTTGTGCTTCAAGTAAGAATCAGTATGGAGCTAGACTTTGATGGTTACCACCCCTAGGGGACATTCTCTCAAATTAAATGGTCAGTGCAATTTGACATTAAGAATGCTTTGTTCACTTATCAAAAATGAAATGACTCAGATTTTGTACAAGCTAATCAGCACAATCTGATTGAGTCGCAATAGATTAATAAGTGACTGTTTTCAGGAATTCCCAGGTCATCCAGGAATGTGATGTAACCATATCACGTCACACACATCTCCTCGTGCGGCATGATATTTTGCATCTATGGACTGAGATTGAATTCAAAATTATTATTTTTGCTTATCCACGAAAAGATAGTGTCCAAATCTAAGATGAAATATGCACAAAACTCCTAGTGTGACTATCCTTTCATCAAACTAGGATCCAATGTGGTCTTGTTGTCCACTCAAAATTCCCCTGCTCTGATGAAAGTAAAAAAAATTAAAAATTTTGAATTCAAGTGTTTTCTCTAATGTACTCAATGTTAAAAGTCGTGAGAAATTGAGAAAAGTCTGCAGTTTTTTGGGTCATTTTGTATGTATTTCGAGCCTGTCGGACATTCTTGTCCCGCGCGTCCCAAGTTCCAAACGTGCGCTCTGTTCCCCGATCGGCTGAAATCCCCAAAGTTGTTCCATTTTCGGGCCCGTCGGAACTTCTCGTTCCAACTGTCCCAAAGTCAAAAGTGCGAGTTGTTCCAATTTCAGCCGAAACACCCGAACCGCGTACTTCACGCATTTTCGTCCCGAATGTCCCAAACTTCTCCGGACCTATTGCAACATTTTCACCCGAACCGCCCAAGTCGCGTACTTCAGAGCTTTTTGTCCTGTGTCAAAAGTGAAAGATGTTCCATTTTCGGCTGATTCACCCGAACCGCGTACTCCAGAACTTTTCATCCCAAATGTCCCGAGTTCAAACGGGCCTTTTGTTCCAATTTCGCGCCGAAATGCCTGAATCGCGCACTTCGCGCATTCATGTCCCGCGTGTCCCAAAAGACTTTTGTGCATCTTTCCCTGCTTCGCCCGAATCGGCCGAGCCGCGTGTTTCGCGCATTCCGCGTCTCACATGTCCCCTAAATGAACCAAGTGCCATTCGTGCTTATTTTTCCCGCTCTATACCTGAATATCCTTGCTTATTCAAATTGGTAGGTATGTATTAAATGCGCATTCATTATATTTCTCTCTCCTAAACGGCTATATAACGAGCGAACCCCTTTGCATTTTTTCACACTGCTTCCATGCTATCCTTTGCTCGAACCCTTGCAATCTAAAATCCCTGCGCATGTATCCCTTCCCTCTGTAATTCCTTCCCGAGTCTAGTTTGCGACTCTGCCCTCCCGAATTACTATCAATATGAAGATCAAAGTCTTGGAGGAGGCTTTGGGAGAAGCTGAAGAATAACTGGCAGAAGGGTGAGGCTTTCAAGACACTGGTTGTATCTGCTTTCAAGACATACACTGTCATCTTCAGGATGAAACTTCTGGTGTGCCTCTTTCCCTGCAAGAAATCAAAGCTCAATTCAGAGCTTTTGTCAAAGATAATCTATTCAAGGAAAGATCCATTTCCAAAGAGAAAATGAAGGAGATTTTCTCTCTTCAATCTGCTATTGAAGAAGCAAATAAAGACTATCATACTCATGTCGAGTTTGATAAGGAAATGGAGAAGTGCCTCGGATTTTGGACTCAGTCTACAGCCAACACGTCAGTCCCTCGTGGCAGAGACATAGCCGAGGCATTGAAGAGATTCAGGCAGCGAATTTTGAAGTCAGTGGGTCCCCTCCCATTCATAACCACCTGTCTTCTTCTCCTTATTCTTCTCTTCTTTTCTAATTCTTTTTCTCGGATTCATTGTAATTAGTTGAGGTATTGCGATTGGCAATCCTTAACTAATCTTTAGTTAAAAGAAGTAGTTACAAAGAGTAACTGATTTGTAAGCTATATAATGGCCTCTCCACGCCATTTTGAAAGGAGGAAGAACTTGGCTTATTTTCTGAAAGTGTAAATAGATCATAAAGAAATCAATATAGAAGGGCTTTTCATTCTTTGTCTATCTGATCTCTTTTATCCCGATTGCATAGCTTTCATTTAATTGATTTGTGAAGATCATTTGTCTGTGTTATGTTAAGAAACTTTGTGTTCTAGCAGATGTTATTTACAGAACTTTGTGTCTTTAAATTCCATCTTATTTATATGATACAAATGATCTTGTTTCAATTCACTGTAACTTCGCATACATAAAGAATTACTCTGTTATCTATAATTCTGAGTGTTGCCTTTCTGCTCATTCTCGTACTCTCATTCCTCAGTCCTTTTGTAATTGATGATCTTTATAGAAAACACTTTCGTAATATCCAAGTTCAACCAGAAAATCATGTTTTGTATATTTGTAAATAGGTTCATTTCTGAATAAGGGAACCTCTCCCATTAAAGAGGAGGGACTTCTTGTCCCCTGACTGTTGCTCTTCGTAAAGTCCTATTTGACGACCAACAGTTTTTTGGCGACTCCGCTGGGGAAAAATCATATTCCAGTTCTGTAATTTTTGATCATCCTTTGATCTGGTGACTCCGCGTTTTACTCGAGGGAGAAGGGCCCTTGGTATTGAAGATTCTCAGTTTCAGCTTTTGGAGCAGCAGGGTTTTCCTTTCCCTTCAACAAGAAATAGAAAGACTCGTTCGACAAGCACTCCACCTGTTCAAGATAGAATTCCTACGGGTGGTATTCCTTCAGAGCCAGCTAGTCCTAATCTTCGAGCTTTGATTCTTGCTGGTGTTGCAGTTCCTCTCCAAGCCATTTTTCCAAGAATGGTGGGTACCATTGCCATGGGGTCATCGTGTCGGGCCCCTTGCTCTTCCTCAGCCTTTGCATGAGTTACCCAGAGGTAACCGAAAGAACTTCCCTAAATTCAAAGGCGATGGCAAAGTGCATCCTGATGAACACATCGCAGCCTTCATAGTTGCATGTGGAGTTCTGGGAGTTGAACATGAAGACGTCTCCGTGAGACTGTTCGTTGAGACTTTACAGGATAATGTTGCTGATTGGTTCTATCACCTTCCGGCTGGTGCTATCACTAGCTGGGACACCATGAGAACTAGGTTCGAAAACCGTTTCAAACCAGCAGAAGATGTGCATGCCTTGCTAGCCCAAATCTCTCAGATAAAGAAAGATTCACCAGAGCCCATGAGAGAATTTGTGGCCCGATTCAACAGGTTAATTAATAAAATTCCTGGCAAATACTCGACCTGGTGATCAAATCCAAAAATGTTTCTTCCTAAATGCCCAATCGCCTGAAGTTAGTTATGCGCTAAGAAGGGCTAATCTCGCAACATTGGATGAAGATCAAACTCTTGCTGTTAGTGTCGAGGATGATTTAATCATGTCAGGGAAGTTGAGGAGAGACCCTTCCAAATCTAAGTCTGCTTCTTCCTCCTCTTCCACCCCTGGACCTAATACTGATCCATTAGTTCAAAAACTTGCGAATGATCTCATTGCCATAAAGAAACAATTAGCTCAACATGCTCCCTATGCAGACGTTCCAAGGAGGAATTTCAGCCCAGAAATCGTTTGCCTGCTTCTCAAACAAGATTAGCACTTGAAGGGACCTCCTGTTAAAGTTCCTGTCAATGCAACTTGTGAAGTTGAGGAACCAAATGATGATGAGGATAATGAAGCTTGCGAGGAGTTTGTGGAAGAATTTGATGATGAAGCAAATGAAATTGAGGGATCTTGAGTTAATTTCTTCACCGCTGAGGGCATTGATGATGGAGATGATTATGATGAAGTAGTAGCGGACATGAATAGCGAATCATTCGCTGTCATGACTCGAGAGTAGACAAATCAAAGGGAGAAAGTGATGCAGCCCCCCAAGAAATCTAAGGAGCAGTCGACAACTATCCCTGTAATTACAAAAAGAGGATCTCCTATCCCCGTTTCATCTACACCAAAGGTGAGTCCTGTCAATCCTACTATTAAAGTTATTTCTTTTTCCCCTAAAGTTGATAAACCTAGGATCTCAAGTGACGATGGCCCGTCCACTTCTGGGTCTTTTGATATTATTGATCACCTGAAAAAGACTAAGGTTCAAATTTCAGAGGCTGAGTATTATCAAACCCATCCCAAAGATTTTGCTAAAATGATTCACTTTGTCAATTTTCATTCTAAAACCACCTCTAAAGGCCTTTTACCCACTCCTTCTTCTACACCACAGCCTAGTCTGGTAGCTGCTGTCACCTCACCCAATGACAAAATTAAACCATTTTATGTAACACTTCTTATAGTTTGGCCATAGGCTCAGTAATTGTGTCATAGACTCAAGAGCCTCAGACAATGTGATGCCTGCTAAAGTAGCTCATGCCTTAGGATTGACCCTCACACGCACTTATGGATCTTGTTACTCTATGGAGAGTAAGGAAGTGCCCCTGGTTGGAAGAATTAAAGATGTAGAAGTGGCTTTTGCTGCTTTGCCTGAGAAGAGAGTTTTGGCTACCATCTTAGTAGCAGATATTCCTCCTTCATACGGGATGTTTGCTAAGTAGAAACTTTTGTAAAGATGTGGGTGGAGAAATTCAAATGGATTGGTCACATGCACTCGTACCTGTTAATGGACAAATGAGGAAGTTGCTACCTGAGAAGCAATCTGAGTATATTGTACAAAAAAACGGATGATCCTAAAGCACAAATACTCTATGAGGATATGGGGCATGGTAACTATATGATTATGTCCCCTGATGAAATCCAACTCCCCAAAGTGTCACCTAAAGATCCTAATGGTGTTTGGATTTTAGAGTTTGATGGAAGTTGTTCCTCAGCTGGTTCTGGAGCTGGTGTCTTACTGAGTGTCACTTGAAGGAAGCCTTCATCCTTTTTCATTCAAGTTGCAGTTTGAAAATACTAATAATACAACAGAGTACAAGGCTCTCATTCTTGGACTGCAAGTGGCCAAAGAACAAGGTGTAAAGAATCTTCTGGCTCGTGGTGATGCGGAATTGATTGTAAAGCAAGTTAGAAGCCTTTTCCAGGGAAAAAAATGGAAGGTTGAAACATTACCGGAATCAGGTTTGGGATTCCATTGAATTTCTTGATGTTTTCTCCATCGAAGCAATACCTAGGGAGAAAGAACAACAGGGCTGATTCGCTAGCAGTCTCAGGGTCACTACTGATTCCTCATCCTGACTTCTTCTCAAGACAAGTTCACCATTGAGACGGTCCATCGGCCTAGTGTACCTGATAATACCAATAACTGGCAAGTTTTCAATGATGATCAACACTTGCTTTCTTTCTTGGAACTAAAGGGTAATTTTGAACAGCTGTATTTTGAAGGAAGTGACAACCTGCCTTGTGAAAATGTGCCCTTTAACAAAGCAGTCACCCAAGAAGAAGAAACGGATCAAGATGGATGCATCAAACTCAAAGGAAACAAGATTCCTAAAGGGTTGGTGAGTTTAGAGGAACTATTTGATAAACATGACAGGTATGTGAAGTCTAGAGCTTCTACTGGACCTCAACAATCAGATGAGTATGACAAGATTAATATTGGGAGTTCTACTGATCCTAAGCTCGTGAACATTGGAAAATGTTGCACAGCAGATGAGAGGAAAAAAGTAATTGATCTTTTAAAGAGGTATAAGGATGTTCTTGCTTACTCTTATGAAGATTTAAAAGCTTTCAAACCAAAAGATATGCAGCATTTTATTCCTCTCAAACCTGGAATTAAGCCTTTTAAGCAGAAACAGAGGCAATACAACCCCAAAATAGCTGACACCCATCTTTCAAGAAATACAGAAGTTTGTTGAAGGCCAAAATCATTTTTCCCATTCACCATTCAACATGGATTGCTAATATTGTGCCTGTTAGGAAGAAAAATGGTGAGATCCGCATCTGTGTTGATTTCAGGAATCTGAATTAGGATTCTTTGAAAGATAATTATCCTTTGCCCATGATGGATCAGGTCTTGCAAGTAGTAATATGATTTGAAATGTTATCTATGCTTGATGGATTCTCGGGATATAATCAAGTAGAGGTTGATACTGCAAATCAACACAAAAAAACTTTCACTACTCCTTGGGGTACCTTTGCTTACAAGAGAATGCCTTTTGGGCTCATTAATGCTAGTGCCACTTTTCAGAGAGCCATGGATCTGGCCTTTGGAAGTTTGAAAGGGAAGTGTATTGTCATATACCTTGACGACTTGACAGTGTTTTCTAAAACAAGGGCGGATCATTTTGACCACCTGGAGACAATTCTGCTAAGATGCAGAGAACATGGGATTTCTTTGAATCCTAAGAAATTTGTCTTTTGTGTCACAGAGGGGAAATTATTAGGGCACATCGTCTCCAAAGATGGTATTAAGATTGATCCTGAACGAGTATCAAGCTATCCAGCAAATTCCTCTCCCAACCAGCAAAAAAGGGCGTGCACTCTTTCTTTAGTAAGATCAATTTTTTAAGAAGATTCATCCCTGATTTTACAGAGTTAACTTTGAATATTTCTCAAATGATGAAAGGGAAAACAAACGTTTGGTTGGTCTTCTGAAGGAAAGGAATCCTTTGAGGGTATTAAAAGAGCTATCGCTAAAAACTCCTGTTTTAGCCTGTCCTGATTTCAGGAAAGATTTTATTATCTATTGCTATGCCACAGATAATACCTTGGCTGCTGTTTTGACTCAAGAAGACTCTAATGAGCATGAACTCCCAATTGCGTTCATGAGCTGTATTCTAAAAGATCATGAGTTAAAATACACCATGATGGAAAAACATGCTTTTGCAGTGGTTAAAGCTGTCAAGCAGTTTTGTTTTTACATTCTCAACTCTCATTCCATGGTGTTGGTTCAAGATACAACTGTTAAGTCAATTCTCACACAACAGGAATTTGGATCCAAGAGGGGGAACTGGGTTGCTAAGATCCAAGAATATGATATTGACATCAAACCGACCAAGCTTGTTCGTGGAAAAGGTCTTTGTGAGCTCATTGCTGAAGGAGCTAAACATGAGTTGTTGGAGGAGAAAGTTGGCCTTCCTACCATTCTGTTTCTTAGCTCAGTTGATGAATGGTATGCTGATATCGCTCATTTTTCTCACCTATGGAGAATGCCCCTCTTCATTTAACTGCCAAAGAAAAGAGGACTGTTAAACTAAGGTCAGTGCAATATGTGTTGTGGGAAAACGCCTTGTTCAAATGTGGGTTAGATGGAAGATTTTTGAAATGTGTGGACAAGGAATAACAGAAAAATTTTCTCTCAGCTTTTCATGATCAGGCATGTGGAGGACACTATTCATCAACTGTCACTGCTCATAAGATACTTCGTGGAGGATATTAAAGATACTTCGTGGAGGATATTACTGGCCTTCCTTGTTCAGAGATGCATCCAAGTGGGTTGATAAATGTGAGGCTTGTCAGACCTTCGTGAGAAGACCCAAATTGGGCTCTTTGCCTCTTAAGCCAGTTGTAATTGAAGAACCTTTTCAACAGTGGGGTTTGGACTTCATTAGAACACTTAATCATGCTTCTAGTGCTGGTCATACTCATGTATTAACTGCCACAGACTATTTCACCCAAATGGGTAAAAGCTATTCTAGTTAAGAGTACTACTTCTGAAGTTGTATGTAGCTTCATCAAAGAGAACATCTTGGTAAGGTATGGTGTACCTAACAAGATTGTGACAGATAATGCTTCGAATTTCTCTTCAACTGAGATAATGGATTTTTGCTATGGGTATGGCATCTCTTTGGCTCACTCCTCAGATTACTACCCTCAGGGAAATGGGCAAGCAGAATCCACTAATAAAAATTTGGTGACTATTATAAGGAAATTAGTCAATTAGTCTCAATGAAACTGGCACAAGAAGCTCTATGATGCTCTTTGAGAAGACATGATTACACCAAAGAGAGCTATTGGGATGTCTCCTTTTCAAGTGGTATATGGAGTAGAAGCTCAATTGCCAGTAACAGTGGAGCTGCTAGCCTTGCATCTAATGAAGGCCATTGAAGATACTAGTTTCAGTGATGCTTTGGATAAGAGAATTATGTACCTTCACAAACTGAATGAGGATAGATTGGAGGTTGCTGATAGGATATCTGTTCACCAGCAGAAGGTAAAGGTCCTATTTGATAAGAAAGCCAGGTTCAGAGATTTCCAAGTTGGAGACACTGTGTTGTTATGGGATAAAAGGCATGAACCTCATGGCAGCCATGACAAGTTTGATTCCCTTTGGCTCGGACCTTTCAAGATCAGACACTTTGCTGGTAAGAATTCCTTTTATCTTGATTACATGGATGGTTCTCCTCTCCCACTTCCTTATAGTGGGTAGTACCTTAAGTTGTTCAAGTCTTAGGTGATTAGGGAGTCCTTTGTATATTCTGTACAACGTTTTGTTTTTCTTTCCTTTTTTGTTTTGGTGTGTTGTCCTCTATATTGGTTTGCTTTTTGACTCCGTGGCCCAATGGATAAGGTATTGGTCTGCTTCCCCAAGTTTGTCTAAGTTTTTACCTTGTCCTCATTCCTTGAATTTATGCCAAGTCATCCCCAGAAGGAGCCAACTGTTGTCCACTCAAAATTCCCCTGCTCTTAAGAAAGTGAAAATTTCAAAATTTTGAGTTTGAGTGTCTTCTCTGTTGTACTCAATGTTAAAAGTCAGAGAAATTGAGAAAAATATACGTTTTTTTGGGTCATTTTGTGTGTTTTTCAGGCATGTCAGACATTCTTGTCCCGCGTGTCCCAAGTTCAAACGGGCGCTCTGTTCCCCGATCGGCCAGTTTCCCCGAAGTTTGTTCCATTTTCGGACCCGTCGCGAATTTCTCGTCCCCAAATGTCCCAAGTTCAATTGGGCAAGTTGTTCCATTTTCAGCCGAATCACCCGAACCACGTACTTCGCGCTTTCACGCCCAAACATCCCAAGTTCAATTTGAGCAAGCTCTGTTCCATTTTCGCCCAGATTCTGGCTAAGTTTGTGTGTTTCGGGCCCTTCGCACTTTCATGTCCCGCATGTCCCAAAAGGCCATTTGTGCAAGTCTTTTCCCCGCTTCGGCTCAAATCACCCGAAACCGCGTGTTTCATGCATTCGCGCTCTCACTTGTCCCGCATGTCCCAATTTCAAATGGGCAGACCTGTTGTTCACATTTTCGTCTTGAATCCGTCCGAGTCACGTACTTCGCGCACTTCACGTCCTGCATGTCCCAAAAGGCATTTGTGTGTCTTTTCCCCACTTCGCCCGAATCGGCCGAGCCGCGTGTTTCGCGCATTCACGTCTCACATGTCCTAAATGAACCAAGTGTCATTCATGCTTATTTTTCCCCGCTCTAACCCGAATATCTTGCTTATTCAAATTGGTAGGTATGTATTAAATGTGCATTCATTATCTTTCTCTCTCCTAAACGGCTATATTATGAGCGAACTCCCCTATGTATTTTTTCACGCTACTTCCATGCTATCCTTTTCTCAAGCCCCTTGCAATCTAAAATCCTGTGCACGTGTATCCCTTCCCACTGTAATTCCTTCCCGAGTCTAGTTTGTGGCTTTGCCCTCCGAATTACTATCAATATGAAGATCAAAGTCTTGGAGGAGGCTTTGGGAGAGTTGAAGAATAACTGGCAGAAGGGTGAGGCTTTCAAGACACTGGTTGTATCTGCTTTCAAAGACATACACTGTCATCTTCAGGATGAAACTTCTGGTGTGCCTCTTTCCCTGCAAGAAATCAAAGCTCAATTCAGAGCTTTTGTCAAAGATAATCTATTCAAGGAAAGCTCCATTTCCAAAGAGAAAATGAAGGAGATCTGCTCTCTTCAATCTGCCATTGAAGAAGCAAATAAAGACTATCATACTCATGTTGAGTTTGATAAGGAAATATATAAGTGCCTTGGATCTTGGTCTCAGTCTATAGCCAACATGTCAATCCCTCGTGGCAGAGACATAGCCGAGGCATTGAAGAGATTCAGGCAGCAAATTTTGAAGTCAGTGAGTCCCTCCCATTCATAACCACCTATCTTCTTCTCCTTATTCTTCTCTTCTTTTCTAATTCTTTTTCTCGGATTCATTGTAATTAGTTGAGGTATTGCGATTGGCAATCCTTAACTAATCTTTAGTTAAAAGAAGTAGTTACAAAGGAGTAACTGATTTGTAAGCTATATAATGGCCTCTTCACACCATTTTGAGAGGAGGAAGAACTTGGCTTATTTTATGAAAGTGTAAATAGATCATAAAGAAATCAATACAGAAGGGCTTTTCATTCTTTGTCTATCTGATCTCTTTTATCCCTAAGCTTTCATTTAATTTTGTGAAGATCATTTGTCTGTGTTATGTTAAGAAAATTTGTGTTCTAGCAGATGTTATTTACAGAACTTTGTGTCTTTAAATTCCATCTTATTTATATGATACAAATGATCTTGTTTCAATTCACTGTAACTTCGCATACATAAAGAATTACTCTGTTATCTATAATTCTGAGTGTTGCCTTTCTGCTCATTCTCGTACTCTCATTCCTTATTCCTTTTGTAATTGATGATCTTTATAGAAAACACTTTCATAATATCCAAGTTCAACCAGAAAATCATGTTTTTGTATATTTGTAAATAGGTTCGTTTTTGAATAAGGGAACCTCTCCCATTAAAGAGGAGGGACTTCTTGTCCCCTGACTGTTGCTCTTCGTAAAGTCCTATTTGATGACCAACAAGACCAAAAAAAAGTTTTATCCTAGAAATGGTTCCATTGACTAGTGAATCAAGAATTGTGCCATTCATTAGAAATTCATAAGTCATGCATAAATTATTCCCATACTTCACCTATGTTGCCAATCCAAAAAAAAAATTATGAATAAGGAAAATGCCATTCAGTGGACCTAAGATTTTTGTGAAGCCTTGAAATCCATTAAATACTTCCTCGTGTCCCATCCTACCCTCACGACACTACAACTTGATAGATCACTCATCCTTTATATACATGCAATTAATGTCTCTATAGATTGCATGTTTTCCCATGAAGATGATGATGGAAGATAATGAGCTATGTATTTTATTAGTCATGTCCTCTCATATTATAAAACATGATATTCTAATTGTGAGAAGGAATTTATCACTATAGTGTTTGCAATTAAGCAACTAAGACATTATATGTTGAATCAAGAAACTAGGGCGATTGTTAATTCCTAGGGCCTTCATACATTCTTAACACAACCAAATATCTCTAAGAAATTTTGTCATTTAATCACATTTCTTGGGAGTTAAAGTTGATGGATATTAATACAAAGTTTTTCAAGGGGAAAATGATTGTTTACATGTTATCTAAAAATCCTTTAGATTAAGGGGATTTAGTAGATATTGAGCTTTTTGATGAATTAAGTTGTTTCGTCTAAACAACCTCATATCACTTCCTCCCCTTGGTATACTAACATGATCACTTATCTTATTGAGTGTACCTACCCAAAAGATGCTAACTCCCAACATAGTTAATATCTCCATGTCCTTGCTAAGAAATATGTTATTTTAGATACAAATATGTATAGGAGATCCTTCGATGTCATGATCCTTTAATGTATAAATCAAGAGGATTCTAAAAATAATTTGTTCTAACATCACAATGAGGTTTGTGACAGCCACTTCGGTGATAATGCAACTGCCTACAAAATCCATAGGATAGGTTACTTTTGGCCTACCCTTAAAAACAACACAATTGAGTATGCTATAAAGTGTACCAAATGTTAAGAATTTTCTTATATCATACATATTCCAACATAGGAACTACAACCCATTGTTACACCATGTCCCTTTTCCACGTGGGGCCTCAAAATAATTTGTAAAATAACACCTGGCTCTACTGATGGGAACAATTTCATTATTACTACTACTGAGTATTTCATGAAACAAGCAAACCTAATGCCTACAATCACTATCATTGTCTCAATTAAAGGAAAATTCATGCTAAATCATATTATTTATAAATTTGGAGTTCCTCAAGTCATCATTTTTGATAATGGAATCTCCTTCAAGAATTTTTACATGCACAAGTTAATGTAAAAAACATTTCTATCTAACACCACATTGTCTCTCTACTACCCTTAAGCAAATGGACAAGTTGATGCAATGAGAAAAAAATTAAAATATATTTTACTTAAGACAATTAAAATAAAAAGGGGATTGACACCTACAGTTATATCTTATGTTATGGGCTTATGAGATCAACATAGACACACCTATAGGTGTTACCTCATTATCCCTCTTCTTTAGTATTTAAGTTGTCCTTCCTTTGGAAGTTTATCTCCTTAGCTTTGGAGTATCTCTTCAGGGTCTCCTAGATGAGGATGAGTACAAACAATCATGTTTATCTACCCTATAAAGTCTAGATGAGAACCATCTCAAAGTCACATAACCCCACAAGGTATATGTTGCATGTGTATTTGAAAGCTACAATAATAACATTCATGAGCATCTTAGTTAACTTTGTGATCTCGTTCTCTACCAAGACACTCATATAGACAAGAAGATTGGCAAGGGTTACAAGTTTAGGCCAAACTAGTTAGTACCTTACTTAGTCACCGTGAATTTTCACAATGCATATTTTTTCCCCTATGTGCTTGAGGGAGAAGAATTTGGTGATTATGTCAATTTTCTCCACTTCAAACGTTATTATGTTTAGTTTCACATTTTTTATAACTCTTTATGCTCATCGTCTTGCATTTTGTACCACTTGCATTTCACCATCTTCACATGCCTATAAAAGTTGTTTGAAGTTAAGATCTAGTTTTCTTCATTTATACAATGTGTTCTTCATCTATTTCAGTACTCTCCATTG
Organism: Taxus chinensis; assembly: GCA_019776745.2. NCBI lineage: Eukaryota > Viridiplantae > Streptophyta > Pinopsida > Cupressales > Taxaceae > Taxus > Taxus chinensis. Next base: position 224,787,657 of record CM034151.1, on the reverse strand, counting down.
GTTCAACACCACTTCAATATTCACTATTATTCTCTAAATCATATTCGTAGCAGGGCTTTGGTCTTTGTTCATTTAGTGTCACGATGCCTTATTCCCATTCAGACCTTAGTAAAATGTAAATACTTTGGTTTGTATAGAGTTATAAAATCATGTTCATGACATACCTTCCTATATTCATTCTCTCTCTCTCTCTCTCTCTCTCTCTCTCTCTCTCTCTCTCTCTCTCTCTCTCTCTCTCTCTCTCTGAGCATAAAACACTAGTATGTATCTTCCCTAGAATTATTCTTTACCTATCTTATCTATTAGTGATGATCCCTTATATCTTACTAGTTGGTTAGGGCATGGGGGAAAGATCCCATCTTACTCTAAAAAAATAAGAAAATAAATAAAATTAAAACAAATCATATATGACAAAATTTAATCATTTTACCTACTATGCTACTCACCCTTATCAATTTTTAGTGTTGATCCTATGCATCTTCCTAATCATGTGAGGTTGATATTCATGAGTGATACCCTTACTTGCCCATATATAGTATTTAGTGATGAGCCAATGCATATTCCTAGTTGCATGAGGCAAGACATGGGGGTCATATTCAAAGAGAGAGATAAAGAAGGAGATATGTATTTGAGTAAATGAAAAAAATTTAAAATACTGAGAGTTTCTAAATCCCAGAGAAAAAGCTAATTGTTCGTGATCAGAAAGAGAGCTAAATACCTATTACCCATCTTGCCATGACTTGCCACCAAAACATTTAAACATGTACCGTTGCATTGATTCATTGTATTTTCATTCTCTAAGAGTTTCCTAATCCTACATCATGGTTACTTTAAGCCTTAGAATCAACACGTGACTCTTGAACGCACACGACCTCCCGAGGTCATCTCAATACAGCCGGAATGAAATAAATGGGATGGTAATGTCATCACTAATCCAGCACTATGATAATTCTTCACCGGGAACTCCTCATGCTCTGATTATTTACTAATGCACAGCCTTTAGTTTGGTGGATGTAATATGGAAACAAAACAACAAACATAACACAAGAATACCATCGACTATGATAAGACGGAATGATGACAAATCTGAAATATCAAAGTAAATTATAATATTAACATGAAATTGTTACAATCTCACCCATGAGGTACTTCAAGTGTTATTGACTTCACTTGCCTTCCACCAATACTATGGGAGAAACTTTACAATTACACCTCTTAATGGCTTCTTCAACACACCTTTAAACTGATGGCTTCCTTTACACACTTCATACAATATTTCTCACTACTTCCTTCTATGCTAAATGAGGGGGGTGGCCTCTTTATTTATAGAACTTCCAGGCTTATCCATCTTATCTCTAAGATAGGATAAGAAATCCACTCTGACAAATCATATTCCATACCTTAACTCTTATCTGTATATGTAAGCTTATCTTTTAAGATAAGATAAACCTTATCATTTCACATGGGTTCCACATTTTTAGACTTTTTACAAATAAAATACACAAAATATTTATGACCTCACTCCTTGTCTTTATTACCAATATAATATTTCTAATTCCTAATCATGTAGACCCTACTTCTCTACTTATCCCAACTTTGACATTTTAGAATTACCAGACCACTTACGACAAATATTTACTTTTTACAACATTCCTATTGTACTTTGACTGTTACCATACTCTACATTATTGGCGGCACCGTACTAACGGCACCGTTATCTTCTATTAGATGCTACTACTAATTACACTTAACAACATCCTATTCCTAATACATACATTAATGAAATAGAAATTACGGAGGAAAATTTTAGTGTCGACATCTTCCCCCTTCCTAGCTTCTACTCCGTCCTCGGAGTAGACTATTCTAGTGCTTGGAAAATCTTCAACTTGTCGTGGTTGACCCATTTTGTAATGGGAGTGCCATCCAATTCCTCCAGTCGGTACGTACCATTTTCATGCACAGCTGCTATTTTGTAGGGATCAAAGTATTCCTTCTGCTTCATTTTCTTCTTATGGCTTATATCCTTTGCTATTTCCCTCATTTCCTCTAGCAAATGAAGATGTACCAACCTTTATTTTACTGAATCACTTTCATCCATCCTTTAATTTTTCATAAATCTCACAGTGGGAATATCAAACTCAATAGGAAGAATTGGATCAATGCCATAGGCCAACTGAAATGGGGAGTATCATGTTGCTGACTTTGATGTTGCCCTATATGCCCACAATGCTACATGAATCCTTTTATCCCACTTATGTACCTGCAAGGCTGCATCTTTTGCTAGAATTTGACACAACACAAAATTTGTTAGTTCCACCTATCCATTTGTGCTTGGCTTGTATGTTGTTTCCTTCCTGTGCTTAATAGAAAATTTATTGACTAGGGCTTCTACTACCTCATTAATGAAGTGGCTTCCTTGATCTGTTACAATTTCTAATGGACAACCAAATCTGGTGACAATGCGTTCATATATGAACCTTGCCACCTCATCCATGGAAGTTGTTTTCAATGGCCTAGCTTCAACTCACTTGGTTAAATAATCTGTGGCAACTACAATATACTTATTTTGGCGTGAGGTAGTTGGAAGTGGACCTACAATGTCTATTCCCCACTTTTCAAAGGGACTAAGTGGAAGAATAGGACATAATGGAGCTGATGAAGTCTTACGGTTACCATGCGTTTGACAAATATCACATGTCTTACAATAATTATAACAATATTTAAAAAGAGTGGGCCAGTGATAACCTGCATCCAAGATCCTTCTTGTTGTAAGTTGTCCAGAGAAGTTCCCTCCACATGTACCATTGTGGAATTCTTCTAGCAGTTCCTTCCCTTGATCATGTCCAATTGCCCTCTTATATAGTCCATCAAGTCCTATTCGAAATAATACTCCATGCAAAATAGAATATGGACGACTGACTTGAGTAATCTTTCTCTTAGTCTTTGCATTGGCACCATCAGGAAACTTGAATTCATTCAGATAATTCCAAATATCTATGTATTCACTAGGGATTGTGTCAAGGGATAACAATGCTGCATCAGGGAAATCATCATCATCACAAGATGATCCTAAACCATCATGGGCTCGAGAGAGTGCATCTGCATTGACATGCTTCTTTCCTGGCCTATCTATAATATCAAATTCAAATTCTTGTAGCAAAATTATCCATCTTGCTATCCTCCCTGATGGGTTAGGCTTATTGACAATATATTTTAGAGCCTGATGATCTATTACAACTATAAATTTCTTCCCTAGCAAGTAATTTCTAAACTTCTTTACAGCAAAAATGATAGCTAGAGCCTCTTTTTCAGTTACAGTATAATTTACCTCAGCACCGCTCATTTGTCTGCTCCCAAAGTAAATTGGATGTTCATTCCCATTTTCATCCATTTGGCTCAAAGTACTTCCTAGTGTTGCATCTGAGGCATCAGTGTACACAATGAATGTCTTGCTCCAATCTGGATTCTTTAAAATAGGTGAAGACACCAAGGCTTCCTTCAGTTGTCCAAAAGCTTCGTGTGCCTTATTTCCTGGTTCATAAGTAACATCCTTCTTCAAGAACTGGGTTAGTGGTTGTGCAATCTTTGAGAAATTCTTGATGAACCTTCTATAGTAACCCACATGGCCTAAAAATGATCTCAACTTACTTCTATTCATAGGAAATGGTAAATCTTTGATTTTTGAAACTTTATCAGGATCAGTACCAATACCATCTCTGGATACAACATGCCCTAACAAAACGCTTTTAGAACATCCAAAGACACACTTTGTAGGGTTTAGTGAGGCTTGTTCTTCATCTAACCTTTGAAATGTTGTCTCCATCTAGTGCAGGTGGTCCAACTTGCTCCCATAGATGCAAAAATCATCCAGAAATACTCTGATGAAGGTCCTAATGTAGGGTTCGAACACCCTATTCATCAAACACTGAAATGTTGTTGGAGCATTACACAACCCAAAAGGCATAACTCTATAAGAAAATGTTCCCCAAGGAGTGGTGAACATGGTCTTCAGCTGATCTTTCTCCGCTATACGGACTTGGTTGTATCCGCTATATCCATCAGCAAAACTATAACACTCCTAGCCAACTACTTCATCCAAAATCTGATCTGAGAATGGAAGAGGGTAATGATCCTTCTTTGTTGCCTTATTGAGCTTCCTGTAATCAACACAAATGCGTAGCTTCCCATTCTTTTTTATTAAGATCACAATGGGAGAAACCCATTCTAAATTCTCCACAGTAAATATGAATCATGCATCAAGCAACTTATCTATTTCTTCTTTTACAGTCTTGGAAAAATTAGGATTCATTCTATATGACATTTTCTTTATAGGCTTAGCACCATCTACCAGCTCAATAGAATGTTCTACCCAACTTACTTGACGGAGTTCCTTATAATCAAAAGTGAATATGTGTATGTACCTTCGAAAGAGCTGGAGGTAGGATTCCTTCTCACTCTCCATCACAACATCACCAATCTTTATTTTTTTGGAGATGATCATCAACTTCTTCTTCAGATAATTTTATGGGGTCATGAGTCGGTGTGACTGGAAGGATATCCATGACTGAAAAATCAACCTCACTTTCTTCATCTTCAGTGTCCACTTCACTGGTACTAGAGTAATCAGAGGATGTCCAATCATCAGTTTCATCACTTAAATCCACAGGTTCTACCTTATGATGTCGAGGGATCACGTTTATCTTCACCCTCTCTCTACCACATCCAAGTGTCATGAAGCCTTCATTCCAGTAGTTTCTTGCATGAACTCTCCTTAGCCATGGTCTTCCCAACAACATACGCAACAGTACCATTTTTCATCAACTGAAAGTCTACCACACATACAACACCCATAACAGATATTGCCACATTTGAAACTACACCTTCTGGTTTAGTTTTTCCCTTATTTAATGACCTTAACATAAGTGTTGAAGGGCGATCGATTTTTAAAACCCAACATATTCATTACAGACTCGGTCATTACATTAACTACAGTACCTCCATCAACTAAGACATCATGAATTGAAATACCATTACATAATACCTCAGCTTGTGGAGCATAGGGATCTGCCTCTGCCTCCAAAATAGGGACCTCAACCTCCTTCCTTCGTCGAGCATTGAGTCCACTTCGCAGCTCCTGCCTCTTCTTAGAAGACATAGCCAAGAGTTGACCATATGTAATATTTGCAGGCTTTTTGGACAGATCTTCCAAGATGGAGTATGGTCCTTGACCCTGTGAAATCAGAAAATCCTGCACACCCAACTTTCTTCTCCTATGTTTCTTACTAGTTTCTCCTTTCATCTTCTTAGGATCATTTCCATCTTGATTATCTATTTCTTTCTTTCTTTTTGTTACAAACACATCTACTTCATTATTTATACTCTTATCTACTACATCAAAAGAATTCACAGGTGTTTTTCCTTTATCATGATCTCCTTTACTAGATGTAGAAGCTCTATCTGGACAATTATACTTATAATGACCCTTTTTATAACAACCATAACATACAACTTCAGAAATATTTCTTTTTGGACCTCTATCTCCTCCCTAAGAACTAAATTCTTTTCCTTGAAGAAGATTAATAGTTAACTGACCCATCTTTTTTAGCAGATCTTCATACTCAGTAGATGTACTAGGAGAAATATTTGTGCTCACTGAGAGTGGTTGTGGATTCTGGAGAAAAGGTGCTGTGTAGGTTCTACTTTAGCAACAATTTCTTTGGGCTCCTCTTCCATGCTTTCTTCTTGCCTTCTTGTAATCTTCTTTACTTGTTCAATGGTAGCTGGGCGGTCATACTTCACTCATTGTCTGATCTTTGGCTTCATCCCAAGAATGAAGTGCTTACATAGGAGATTATCCACGCCATTCATCAACCCATCCGCTAATCCTTCCTTCCGGATTTGGGCATCGAGCTTTCTCCTTAGCTCTAGAACACAAGCATGATAATCCCTCATCTTCTCCTTCTCTCCTTGGGTTAGCTTTGTGATATCGATCATGAGATCTGCATATCTCTGTTGTTCACCAAATTCTTCAAGAAAACTTTCAGTTAATAAATCCCATGAGTTTTTCACATTATCACCTAGTGTTTCAAACCACCTAAGGGTTGAACCATCCAAAAAGGTAGGAAAAAATTCAGTCCATTTTTCCCTTTTTATAAGGCCATTACAAATACAAGATCATTTAAACTCTTGAATGAAAGATGAAGCATCTTCATTAGATTGGGCTGAAAAAACAGGAATCTTCCCCATTTTCAAAAGTAACCATAGTGAAATACCAACCCAAAAGTACAATCAACAAGACTTATGTGCACCAATAATTAAAATCACTATAATAGAAAATAGAAATGACCACGGTAAACTATGGTAAAACTTGACTTACTGCGGTAAAAACTGACTTTACTGTGGTAAACACTATTCACAGTAAAAAGTAAAGTTACTACGGTAACTACTATTCATGGTAAAAAGTGACTTTAATATGGTAAATACTATTCACAGCAAAAATGACTTCACCATGGTAACTACTATTCACGGCAAAAATGACTTTACCATGGTAACTACTATGCATAGTAAAAACAAGGTTACCCTTCAATTGATTTTTGACTAAGTGGGAATATCTCTCCAGACAATCCACCAACGAGGAATGGCCCCGGCAACGGAACCAAAATGTCATCACCAATCCGGCACTATGGTAATTCTTCACCGGGAACTCCTTTTGCTATGATTATTTACTAATGCATAGCCTTTAGTTTGGTGGATGTAATCTGGAAACAAAACAACAAACATAACACAAGAATACCATCGACTATGATAAGACAGAATGATGACAAATCTGAAATATCAAAGTAAATTATAATATTAACATGAAATTGTTACAATCTCACCCATGAGGTACTTCAAGTGTTATTGACTTCACTTTCCCTTCTACCAATACTATGGGAGAAACTTTACAATTACACCTCTTAATGGCTTCTTCAACACACCTTTAAACTGATGGCTTCCTTTACACACTTCATACAATATTTCTCACTACTTCCTTCTATGCTAAATGAGGGGGGTGGCCTCTTTATTTATAGAACTTCCAGGCTTATCCATCTTATCTCTAAGATAGGATAAGAAATCCACTCTGACAAATCATATTCCATACCTTAACTCTTATATGTACATGTAAGCTTATCTTTTAAGATAAGATAAACCTTATCATTTCACATGGGTAGACTTTTTACAAATAAAATACACAAAATATTTATGACCTCACTCCTTGTCCTTATTACCAATATAATATTTCTAATTCCTAATCATATAGACCCTACTTCTCTACTTATCCCAACTTTGACATTTTAGAATTACTGGACCACTTACGACAAATATTTACTTTTTACAACATTCCTATTGTACTTTGACTGTTACCGTACTCTACATTATTGGTGGCACCGTACTGACAGCGCCGTTATCTTCTATTAGACACTACTACTAATTACACTTAACAACATCCTATTCCTAATACATACATTAATGAAATATAAATTACAGAGGAAAATTTTAGTGTCGACAGTAACAGGATGGGTAAATATAATGTAAATGGAATAAGTGGAAGAGACAACAAGAATTCAAAGCAACCTAATGTTTTCAACTGGAAGAATGGGTATTTGTTCATTGAGGGTTATAAACACTTGCCTCACTTGTTCAGGGGTGATGATATGATCAAGGATGATCATCGTATGCAAGTCATAGCCAATATCAGCAGAACCGAATAAAACCCTACGTGGTTGTGGAACATAGGGTAAATTTCCTTCGTCATCTATGAATTCCTCTCTGAAGAGGGTCTTGAATATATGATGAGCGATGGGGTAAGTATGAGTCTAATCTCTACCAAATTGGTTTTCCTAGAACTCCTTGGTAGTGTCTACCTCATCGTTCAAATAAATCAACTAGTAAATGATATTTGGTGTGATAGGGGTGGTTTGGAAGATAAAGCTGACGTAGACCTTGGTCAATGTCTATCAGGTGAAAATCTATGTTTTTTGTGGCATGGTTGTGTAAAAAATATTCTTCTTGGTTGTCGTGGACCTTGAATGGTCAAGTGGGCACAAAGCTAACAACTAAAGAAACAAACAATCACACAAGAAAGCAAAGGAGACTAAAGCTAAGATTGGGTAGCCTAGGATGCTATGGAAACGAGTGGGATTTTTTTATTCTAATTCTAATTAATCTATATTCCTACTTTAAATTAAAAAAGAAAGAAAATTTACATCAAATAAAGTTGATTAATTCCCCTTTAATTAATTAAATCATATTGCTTCTATTTAATCAAAGAAACACAAAATAAACTAAACTATTTGTTTTGGGTACTTTTGATCAATCTTTTGAATGCAGACAAAGGAACTAAATCTAAAATACTTCTAAACTATATTTTGGATTTTTTGGTTTAATAGAAATAAAATAGCAAAACCTACATATAAACTAAATTATTTATAATTTAAATCAAATCTACTTTGATGCTAAACTAAAATAAACAGGGAATAGTTGAATGTGGTTATTCGTTTGTTGCTAAATGTGAAGCCTAACATAACTAAACACATATTCTTTCCAATTTACGATTGTGGATATCTAATATTTCTTCTAATCCCTTGCCTTAGAATCATGGGAATAAATGAACCTTCTTAGAAGTAATTTCTTTCCCTGAAACTTCCCCGATGAAACAATGGATTACACAAAAATATAATTTGTGAAGAAATGCAACAAACTGCACAGACACATAAACTTCCTAAAGCTTCTTTCCCTTGGATATCTACAAGGATAAGTAGGGAGGAAAATTTCAATCAAATCTTTGTTTGTGTGGATGTTTAAATCTAACTAAAAAATTAAATTAAAGCTACATGTGCTTTTAATTGAGGAAATGAAGAATTGTGCACATGAACTTCCTCCAAATCCTTTCCCAGGAAAATCCACAGGGATAAGCTAAGAAGGAAATATCAGCATAAGCTACTTACAGGAAATGAATACTTGTTAGTTCTACTTCCTTACAACAACTATTGATTTGACGAGAAATGTAAAACTCTTTATTAACAAAAAACTTTGAAGAAATTGAATTACACCCCCAACCTAGAAATGTGACAATATCCAGAGGTAGTAGTGCTTTTCTTTATCCCCTCAGCTTCTTCTCAAGAGATGAATTCAATCAATCCAGGGAGTTGTGCTAGTTTTGGAGGAAAATCAAATGGCTAGAAGAGTGCTGGAGAAAACTAGTTACAGGCTGGCTAATAACAATACAAGCAGAACAACAACAAAGCAAAGGTTGATTTATTTGTGTACTTTTTGGAAGGATTTTAGCAAAGTAACGGTGTAATGAAAACTAATAATCTCAATGATATGGAGGACATTATGAAGTGTATATTTTCCCTAAACCTCTATAAACTATGACCAAACGATAGAGCTTATTAAGAGCTTTCTGATTATATCAAGAACATAAAAAACGGAGCTTGTGTGCAAAAGTTATCGCATGTCAAAGATGGTTTAAAAATGTGTCAAACTTGGTTAACTGGCCAATCTAGGCTTGACTCGTGGCAGAATTGAAAAAATGGGAAAATATAAAAATTGTTATTGGAATGTTGGTCTTCGTCATTCTTAAATGGACAGGTGGGCCCCACTATTTACTAGCTGGGGACACTCATTCAGGGTCTACACACTTTTTATAAGGAGGGGTGGCTTTGCCGCCTTTTCTTTATATTAAAAATGTCACAATTATATGTGTGTGTGCGCGCGCGCGTTATATTGTCACTATAGGATGGATGTGGGATATTGCAATAGTGGCTTATATATTGTGCATGGTAGAGTATTTTATTTGAGCTATTTCTAAACTCATCGACATACCCACATAGCTCGTTACATATTATCCCGATGAGTTCATTATTGCTGACATCGAATGACTCACTCATATCTCGGGTCACGTATACCACATTGCTCAAGCTATACATATGTGGCAGATCAATGCCACAACACAACAATATTAGTGAATCAACATATCCCACTAGGCTATTCCTACATGGTGGCTGAACCCATGTGGCCACCTCATAGTTTGGCCTTGTCAAGAATCCCTCGGCTAAGATACTTGGTGAAACAGACTCCATGGCCATCCCACATATAACTCGATCGTTCAAAAAAACCAACCGGTGGATCAAAAACAAAGCCACAACCATCTATGTGGTACCTTAAACTATGCAACTCGTCACCCATGTGGCCTTTATATAGTTGACCAGAATGACATATATCCATGCAGCTACACCAAACTAAACCAAAATGTATCAGCTAACCTACGTGGCGCCTATGTAAAGCCACAGTGAAACCGCCCCCACTTATATGTAGAAAAATATAGTGCATATGTAGCCACAAGCATGAATTCAATGGGTTTTTATGCCTAATTTACACCCCAACCGCATTGGTCACCTTCTACATGTGGGATTTTACCCATACAATAGATTAACGAATCGATAAAATTGGAGGAAGGGGTCAAACTCATGACACACAAGTTACTAGATAACCAACTCGGTAATGATCCATAGGATCTCGGCATGGTATAAAATTGGCTTGATCATAGTTATTGAAGACTTTTGGAGGGACTTTGTAAGAGCCTTGAGGAATAGTTTATAGAAAATGTCATTTTTGGAGCACTTAGAATCAGAATTAGACTTTGGTGTAGAAAGGAAAAGTGTTCAAAATTCAGACATGACACAACAATGTCACCCTTTCTTCATGAAGTGTTATATTTTTCCAAGTGTACGTGTTTTTCTAGCACAATTTCATGGAGATCACACTATGGAGATATTATAGAGCCACTAATTGTTTTGGGAACGAGTTTATGATATTTTTTAGAGTTTCAGAATCAGAATCAACTCTTTATGCAGGTGATAGTGATCTATTAATCACTTCAGAAGGTAAAATTATACATCAAGTGTTAATTAATAGATTGATTCATGATTAAGTGAATCCAGAGACGTAGCCCATCTAGGTGAACTCCATTATCAATTTTTGGTGTTTTGATTCAGTTTTCATTACTGCTTATTTTCAGTTTTAAAATTCAGTCTAAAGGAATGAACATTTGAATAAGTAAGGAAATTAACTACAAAATTAGATTAAGTTAAAATTTGAGAATGCATTATCCACAATAGTTTGCATGAAGTAATTTTGGATTATAAATCAAATTGAATGCACTATATAATCATTTTGTGATTAAATTTTAAAGGATTTTTCATATTTTCATTTGAATCATGAAATTTGAATTAAATGGTAAAATGATCGTTAAGAGAAATTGGAAATTTTGGGGTTTCAAAACACCAAAAATTTATTCTATAAACACTCTTGATCAATTTTAAAATCATAATATTAAAGTATTTGAAAATTTTTAAATGGTACCGAGGGGTAAAAACCGTTTTCAGATCACTCCAACCAATGCTTCAGGAAAAATGTTAGTTTTATAGAAAAATGGTAGGGAAATGGTCCATCACACTTGGTAATTAAGAAGTTTCAGATCATCATAGGAAGGTGCATTCAACATGCTAAGAATAGTAAGTGAGGAAGAAGAATTTCATACGCATCCACAAGCTCTAAATCAAAAGAATTGGTTAAGAAACGTGAGAGAAAAAAAGTGGGAAACTTGCAAAACGCGTACAAAACTAGGAGTTTGAAGTCTCAAATTAAACTGCAAGGAACCGTCGGTCTACGCAGATCGACGGTTATGCAACCGCCATGGCAGTTGTGTAACCACCGCTCAAGGAAGACAAGTAATTATGTAACTTAAAGGAAAAATGCTAAGGAAAAAAAACAAAAAAATATTTGTGAAAGCACGTAAGGCTAGGAAACCAAAAAGTAAAGAAGAATAAGTCACATAGGCATGTAAAAAGCAAGGAAATGGGACCTGGACATCATCATTTGTTCTAGAAATAAAATTTATCATCATTGGGGATTTTTACCATTCCGTCAATGTAGCACCATGTAATTTTGGTTGCATACATATTACCCCCTCAGAGAATTGTTTTAGCCATGAATGGACATAAAACATGAAGTCCAAGTATGGTGCTTCTAAATAGGAAAGTCAGAAATTATACCTCATTCACCTATGTGTTGAAGTCACGCTAGTCTAAGATTCCCACCACCTACAAGAGAAAATAGGAATCAAGTGCATATAAAATATGTAATCGACAAAATATTTTAAATTAAAATGATAAAAGTACTCACTATGTCAGCGAGGATGAGAAATATACCTACATTAGCGCTTCAACCTTGCATACACACACACACACACACAAAATGACATTAGAAAACACTATATATACAACTTTTTATTATTTATAGAAATCATTTACACTTTACCCACTTAGTGAATTTTAGAGCTCTGGACTACTTGTGACCATTTCGCACAAGAATACATTCAAATCGATGAGCACCTCAAGACGATGATAGCGCAACCAATGGCACCAGCAAAAGGTCATGATTAGGTTAATTGTTTGCATTTGTTTGTTTCTACCCTAAATGTAGGAGTTAATTAAATCTAGTCATAGGGGGGTAATTTTTAATGATTCTATAGTGAAAATGACCACAAGGGAGGTTTCATGTAGGACACACAATTTATTTGAATTAATTTGGTCTTTTTTTTTTACTTTTTGGCCCTAAAGGTATTACCTGAGTTTTTCGAGCATGACCGCCATGGTGATTACGCAACCACCACTTTGTATAGAGAAGTGGTTGTGTAACCGCCATGGTGGTTACTTAATCACCACTTAGGGAAGTGAAAAATGTGCAACCACCACTCTGCTACAAGTGGCGATTGCGTAACTATAAAGGTAGTTTTCACAATTTGACTAAGTATGAATTTTTTTTGTTTAGGTTTATAATGTTTTTGTGAGATTTTTATATTCCTAAGAGGTTATAACTTGCTCTTTTATTGTTGTTTATGAATGCATGGGAGATATGTTAGATGGAGAAGATCTCAAGAGCAAGATTGGTTGCCCCATATCCTGGCGAGATTGACCTATCCAGAAAGGGATTTATTAGGGAGGGCTAACATTGGGAGGATTTCATAAACATGATTTGTTGTACCTACCAACCACTTATTATGTGATCTACTAAGTTATTGGGACACAGACTAACACACTTTCCAGCTACATAGAGTTAGAGGTGAGTGGACTATCACCTTGGAGGATACCTACCGGATTCTTGGAGTTCCTGTCACAGGAAGGAAGCTAGTATTGACCAGTATGAGCTTAGAAGTTGGGTTGCTTACTTAGGAGATTCACAGGCACTCGATACTAGTGCCAAGAAGGGTGTTAGACAAATTTCAGTTGAATCTGCACCTATTCCTACTTTGTACAAGTCCATCATTGGTATCTTGGCCTCGTGTTTGATTGGGGATAAAGGTAGGGACAAGTTCATGTATTGTTGGGCTCCCATTGTATAGAGTATAGAGTTATATGGCATTGTCTATGCATGGGGGTAGACGTATTGGGTACCACTTATCATTATTTATACATGATTTTGAGACTGGGGGCTAAGTCCCTCAACCACCCCACACTCGTCATGTCCTAGGTTTATGAGAGAATGATCCCCTACTAGAGGGGAATCATGATAGTAGATCCTACAATGGTTAGAGTAGTGACATGGGAAGACACAGCTCCAATCAGGGGGCCATATCAGTTAGTTTCTACACTGACCACAATAGATATGATTGCATAACCATACCAAAATATGGCTAGCAGATGGGGTTAGGAGGCCATCACATTGACTATATGTAGCTATATAATTACAACCTATCTTTTCTCAATGGATACAAAATACTCATACCTTGGCTCCTAGTTTAACAACTCCTGATGCAACAGTAAGCACCAACTTAACCTGGGGAGGTGGTGATTTAGTAGTAGTAGGTGCCAAAGTGGATTTTTTACCTATTCCATCAAGAACTTTGTATTTTTTAGTGCACCATATTCATGTATTTACTATCCATGTTATTGTACTAATACCACTTAAGATGTCTTATTTTCTCGTAGTTCTTGTTTAATACCTGATAAAGTATCGATATCCTTTATTCAAGTTCAATACATACTGATTTCCCAGACTGACTGAATGGGGATGAGATGAATTTTTATGTATCAGTCGGGATTTAAACCCATCATACCTTGTAAACCCACTCCAAATCTATATCTACTCAAGGCCACTCTACAAACATAGAGGCATAAGCCCTTATTGCATTTATACAACACGCATGGCTACAGTATATTATCAATAATCTCCAGAGACATCCCATATCCCTTATCCCCTATCCCTGAACTGTAGATGGGCATGGGGACTTAAATAGATAGAGGGGAGGAGGTAGGTTAACCAGTTTTATCACGTATATAATAGAGTCTAGTCATCATCAACTCTAAAGTCTAGACTCTATACTTTATTCTATACATGCTAGCATAAGGTATCCCAAACTTTTGAGGTACCCTAAGGACCAGATGAGTCTCTATTATGATGGTCCGGTCAACTAACTGTAGATACCCTCCCGGTGGTTCCCACAATATATAGAGGCATACGAGAGGCCAAAGCCACCTAGAGAGACAGTTAGAGTGGACCGTTGTTGCTCCTAGGATTCTGATTAGTACACCATAGGCCACACTAGGTCCAGGAGTCAGGGAAATAGTGAGGCTGAGGTAGGTACTAAAGATTGAGGTAGGTCCTCCAAATAGTGGGGAAGAGGAGGAGGTTGAGACTAATTAAGGATTGGGTGAGGATACAGACTCTGAGTGGTAGGCCACTAGAGAGGCCTCAATGACTGCTAGAGCTGAGGCAGAGCCAGATGAGGAGACAGTGCACATGGAGGAGCCCCTACCTACATAGGAGGAGGCATCAGTGCACTTACAGTGAGAGCAGGAGGTCAAAGTAGAGGAGTAGTATGTACCATCTCCTGCACGAACACTAGTGTCAGCTATTGATATGAGTTGGATGCCTGGAGATCCCAGTGAGTGAAACACTATTTTCCCTTCATTTACTTTCTAGACTAGACTAGATGTTAGTAAGATACTCTATTTTTTTTAAAGTTTGTTAGTCAGAAGAATGTGCTAAGGATTAGTGGAACAACACACAGGAGTGCACATGCAAGTTTAAAGATGTTGCGTTGGAGGTCGGGAGCATATAGGAATAGGGTGGTGTGAGGGATTGCACATATAAATAGACAGGATTTGGGCCAGCTAATTTTTAGAATACGAGCTAAAGACAGAAAAGTGGGATGGAGTTCCGACCAAGCAAGGAGACAAAATGTGAAGAATTGGTAGCCAAGTAAAGGATATTTTTGGAGAATATACATGCAAATCAAGCACATGCATGGAGGCTATTAATAATATTAAATTAAGTTATATTTATAGGATAATCTATTATTAGTTTTTATGAAAAAGCATGCATGTAGTCTATTGTTGGGCACACCTATTATTAGGAGAGTACATGGGTGGTGAAGGGTAAGTCCCCACCCCTATATATTTTATATGTCATTGTGGTAGTAGTGTGTAATAAATATACCATGTCATGTGAGTGGAGTTATGATGTGATGTTTCAGATATAGGGTTTGTTACATGCGTGCATGGTCAAACACCTTGGTACATAGATTATTATGTATTGAGATTATGTTATGTAATAATTTTGTTAAAATGGATTATGGTGGATGGATTATGATCATTGATATGTCTGAATATGGTGATCTAATGGTGTAATTGATATTGTTTATTGCTTGATCTATTATGATTCCTGATTATACGTGTTTCCAAAGTGAGTTATTGTAATGGTTAACTACACTTTATTGAGTACTTGGTCATTTATCATTATGAATATGTATGCTAACATCTTGGCAAGAAAACATAAAGGAGGGACATGGTAATTATGCATGCTTTAGGTGAGTATTTGGTGTTGGCTAAATGAGGTGCCAATGCACATAGCAATTGAGTAAATAAACAAGTTGCATGAAGTCTAGCGGCTCAGTGAGGAGACTGAGAAAGTAGAAAAGCACACAAAGGCCATCCTAGACATGGAAATCCACATTGCAGATGAAATATTAGAGGCGCACCCATAATTTGAAGATAGGGCTAAGGATACACATCCCTCGATGCTACACTATTTGCAATATTTGGTGCATATGCTACTACAGGAGAAGTTGAATGTGCAAGGGGTGACAAAAGAGGACATGACATTAGAGAAGGAGAAGAATAAGAATATAATAGCATAGAATATTGGAGAATACGAGGCCATGAAGGATGCTTTGAAGAAGGCGGGATGGGCCTTCAACCATTGTCAAGACCTTGACCCCATTCTCAAAGTATATACCACTCAGGAGGAGGTGTGATTGGCAAGTGCGCAGGCTACGAAGGAGGGGAAGCTTGGTCGAGAAGAAATCCTGGTTGAGATTTTACAGAAGCGTGATACCTTGAAAATAGTTAAAGATACATATGAAATAAGGCTTAAGAAGTTAGGGTCCCTAATCACATGGAATATGGATGGCATGGAAGGATTGATCTCGGGTCTAGCTAGAGTGATAAGGGAGTTGAAGCATAAGGGTAAATACATGACCCTTGAGAAGATGATGGAGGGAGCTGGGTTGATCTTAAAGACAACTACGAAATGTTTGGTAGAGTGGGGTGATCTGGAGAGTGCCCTTAATAAGGAGTTACCCGAACTATTACAACCAATTGAGTAGTAGGAGATTAATGTGTGTTGAAGATTCTTCCATTCTTTCTTCCTTATTCTTTGTTTTCACAATCTTTATTCTTTCATGGATGTTATTTGATTGGTTTTTCCGAGGATGGAAAACATAATTAGTGTGGGGTAATGTTGGTTAAGAGAATGTGCTAAGGATCAGTGGGGAAATGAATAGAAGTGTGCACGTAAGGTTAAGGATGGTGTGTATGAGGGCACACATGATAAGTATAGGGTGGTGCACGGGACTGTACATATAAATAGACATGATTCGGGACTTAGCTAATTTTCAGGATACAGACTAAAAATAGAAAAGTGGGATGGAGTGCCAAACAAGAAAGGAGATAAAACATGAAGACTTTTCAGCCAAGTAAAGGATATTTTTAGAGAATAAACATGCAGATCAAGCACACACATGAAATCTATTAATAGGATTAAAGTAAGTTTTATTTATAGGATAATCTATTATTAGTTGTTATGAAAAGGTATGCATGTATTCTATTTTTGGGCATGCCTGTTATTAGGAGAGTGCATGAGCAATGAAGGGAAAATCCCCACCCCATATATATATATATATATATATATATATATATATATATATATATATATATATATATATATATATATATATATATATATATATATATGGTGTATGCCATTGTGGTAGTAGTGTGTAATAAAGAGACCATGTCATGTGAGTGGAGTTATGTTATGATGTTTTAGATCTAGGGTTTGTTACCTACGCATATGGTCCAACACCTTGGTACATTGATTACTATGTATTGATATTTTCTTATGTAATACTTTTGTTATAAAATATTATGGTGGATGGATCATGATCATTGATATGTTTTAATATGGTGATCTAATGGTGTAATTGATCTTGGTTATTATCTGATATGTTATGATTCCTGATTATATTTGTTTCTAAAGTGAGTTATTGCAATGGTTAACTACACTTGATTGAGCACTTGGTCATTTATCATTATGAATATACATGCTAATATATTTACAAACAAACATAAAGGAGGGACATTGTAGTTGTGCGCACTTCAGGTAAGCATTCAATGTTGGATGAATGAGGTGCCAGTGCACACAACAATTAAGCGAATAAAAAATACTACAAAGTTTCTAACTCGCCATTATTTTCACTTTGCAACTATTGCGGTTGTATGGTGAGATCTTATTTAGCACACGCTCTTATATATGTTCGTGATTCCTATGAAGATGACTAAATACCAACTGTTCATTAACACAAGGCACCTAGTGATGGCAGGCCTCCACACTCACATGTTCACGCTAGCCTGAGATGACATAGAAGAGGCTAGATATTACTTTGCACGAGGATTGGGAGGGATGATGGCAAGCACACTCACATAGCGGAGCCACTACCACTAGTCACTCACCTGGATCATCTCATAGGTCTACACATGGAGGATCTCAAGCTGCACCAAACCACTCTCACCACAAGAGCCACAAAAGGATTCCACATGTCACTCCCATCCCTTCTTATGGGTCTAGGAGGGAGGGATAGGCTTAGGGCCATTATTGCTTTGAGATAGTTTTTGATACATATATCAATTTTTTGTATTTTGAGCTCTTACAGAGAAATTTTGACCACTTACACTATAGTGTGAAGACATTGTACATGAGAAATTTTAATATTATTTATATACATATGGACATCATTTTGGTTTGGCATTCCTTGTAAGAGTTGACTTTGTTATGGTTTATCTCATTTTTGTACTCTTAGATGATTTGTAATTTCTGATGTTTTATGTTTCAGAATGTATGCTATGGATGATGATGCAATGTGATAAACAAAATGATTCTCTATGATTATGCATATGAAATTAAATTGTAACTTAGATAATTTGTTTCTCAAGTAACATTTAGCATTTTTATTTCATTGGCAAAATGTGTTGAATGTGGTATGATGAAAAGATGAACTCACTCCATTCTTAACCCCATGCAACTAGTAGGATGTGAAGGCTCATCACTAAGAGTCAATAAGAATGTGAGTTATATGACTTGAAGAATGTACATGTGAACGATGATCAAGAGACAGAACTTTGACAAATACCCAACTATAAAATTGCAACTCAACCCTCATTAAGACCAACTAACTGGTTTAGAATTAATTTCACTTGCAAGTTCATCTAGACTTAAATTCACATATGGCCTATTGATTGACAAAATTTGATTTTGAGGAAAACTGTTCTCTTAACATACACATCTAGTTCATTATCTTGGTAATTTTTAAGAAGCACTTTTATTTGCTTATGTATTTACAACTTGTGATATATTATTGTGATCCCCTATGCTTCCCCCATGATTAACTAAAATTGACTAAACTATCTAATCAAATATGTAAAATGGAATAATAAACCCTAATGTGAAAGAGAGAAGAGGAAAAAACTCAATTGATAATAGATGCTTGTCAAGCAGTGTCATCATCATGAATAAAAAATTAGAAATCAGAAATGATTATGTCAAGGTCCAGTAGAGGATAGATCTGGGTGATATGGCTAGGCTGGAGTACCTAGGAGAGGACTGGGGCTCTCTATTCTGGAAAAAAGGTTTGGAACTGATCTTCACAGGTCATAGAGATGATTGATAAACTTTGCTTCTTGTCACATTATTTTCCCTGCACTACACTGAATGCTCCGAATATTATAAGAGGAAGAAATGACCTGTAAATACCAAAAGGAAGTATCAAAACCCTAAAAAAAGAAAGATGCAAATGAATGGTTCAGACTAACCTCAACTACCACAACATTGGGCTTACTAATTGAGCATTACACTACATTTTAGACCCGGATGTAGTTCTGGTGTGTGTGTGTGTGTGTTTATGTCATTCCTTTGGTGCTCTTGTGCCAGTCGCACTTTGTGAAATAACGAGCAATATCTAAATGTTTAAAATGTAATAGAATGTGTACATGGAATAGAATATAATCCCTCCCCCTATGAAGTGTGATGCAAATGTCCTAGCTTGTGCCTTGATGATGGAGCTATGTGGATGTCAATGCAATAGATGGATGCAACTCTAGATGAGTGATAATAGTAGATGATGTTAAGTCCCTCATTATGGTCTTATAACTTTGCATTTATAGAGTTCTCTTGCTCAAATTTCATAATTAACCCCAAAAAGGCCGACCACAAGAAAGATAAAGATGAAAAATAGATAGAATATGCCCAAAAAGTGGTGGGAAAGTGTAAAAAGGATTGAGGCGCACCTAGGTGGGACCAGGGCACCCATGGGTGCTCTAGTACTAAATCTGGGTGCCCCATTTGAGGCTAAAATAAAGCAGAATGTGCATAAATGGTTGGGCATATGGGTGTAATAGGTCGTAAATTACAAAATAAAATAAACAAGATGGCCAAAAGGACTAGGGTTAATTACTAATTTCTTCACTCAAGAACCTTCCAAATAGTAGTATGAGACCGGGATAAATAAATGTCTTAAGTGCATGATTTTTTTACTACACCCCATGCTCCTAATAAGAAGCATGGGATCATCACTGAGGATAAAACATTGGCAAGTAAAGGAACTTCCCTCCTTTTCCAATCTCATGCTACCAATAAGAAGCATAGGCTCATCATCGAAGATTGGTAGGGCTGAGAAGTGAAGTTTTATTTGCAAATGAAAGAATTGTTGACCATTTTTACCTCGCAGGTAAAATTGTGAAATTTGTGCCCACATCTGGCCAGCAAGAAAAATGAGCAAAAATATGAAAATTCCAAAAACTTCCCTGTGCTCAACCATATTAGGCTCTTTTATTAAGAAAAATCTAAAAAAATTCAAAATTTGGGTCTCGGGGGTCAAAAGTTCTTATTTGGGCCTTATAAGGTCCATCGAGCTCAAATGAGCTCGTCGAGCTACTTGGTGTGCAACTCAGCGAGTTGGTTCAAATGTTGGGGGAGCGATTTGTAAAGTGGCTCATTGAGTATCTTGGAGATCCAATTTGACTGAGTCACATAGTTCTTCAGGGCGTGGCGCCAAAAGGAAACCTTAGCTCATCCATGGAAAATGTATTGCGGGAAGCGATGCCGCGAAGAGGGGAATAGCTCACCAAACCGAGCCATGGAGCAAGAAAACAAGTGATCTCGGCGAGTCAAGTTTTAGCAAGAAGGAATGGGCCAAGTTAGTCCTAGACAAAAGAAAGGCTCATCGAGTGAGCCATGGCATGAAGGGGGGGGTTATGTTAGTTGAGCACCAAGGAAATCTGAACTAGGGTCAACTTAACCATGTTGCATGCAAACATGTTAATGGGTGAGTCATGTTAAAGAGCTAACTCAGCTCAAGTGATAAGGAGCTTAGTTGAGAAAGAAATGAAAACACCACTCGGTGCATTGAGTCAGGTAGGGTGATTAGCTGAGGATACATGACTCAACTTCGAGCTGGCTCACACAAAGAATAGGTGCCCGGTGGGATCAATAGCAGGTGAGCTCGATCCGCGTGGAAAGAGCTTGATTTGGTGGCTTTCAATCAAAGCCAACTCAACCAGGGAGGCAACGAATAAATCCACGAGTCAGGATGACTCGATGTGGTAGATGAAATTGACTTCAGGGTTAGCATGTGAGCATCTTCAGGATTTGGAATCGGTGAGCTTCAGAGGTTTCCCCTTTTGAGGTTTTTACATTTGTGGTTTCGAGTTCAAGGTAATGAGAAGCCAAAAGAGGTGGGCTCGCGAGTTCTGAAGGTGCAGGGTCTGAATCCCCAAAATGTGGGTGAGTTCAAGATTTCTGAAATGAAGCTTTCAGAATATTGCTTCAGGCTTTGAACATGGGAAAGTTTGAAATGAATGAGCTTGAGACTCCGAAGAGGCAGGTTTTGAAAGACCCAAAAGGGCAGGTGACGTGGCTCAACGTGGTGTGTTTGGCAGTCAGCCTGGTCAATGCCATCTTATTTTCAAGCTTTTATTTTAGTGATGTTGTTTGGGAACATCTTGCAAAGTTGAGGGCATGAAAATCCTGAAATAGTGGGCACGATGAGTTCCGAAGTGAGGAGTTCTGAAACCCTGAAAACAATTAAAGTCCTGCCCGTACATTTAAAATCCCATCGAATTAGGAACATTAGTCGCTGAGCTATATGTTGGATTTATAGGTGGTAGGTAGTGGTGATTTAGGAGGTTGTATGTTTTGGGTTTTGGGGATGGGCAGTTTCAAGGATCCCCATGAGTCGGTTTTAGGTTTGAAAGTGCGTGGAGTCTGAAAGAATTGGGCCCAAAACCCCTGAAATAAAAAAACTCCCACCCAGTCCATTTAAATATCCACCGAGTCAATGCATGGGTTATCAAGCCCTGCATCATATGGTAGGTGGGAGTGAAGTGGCCAGCTCAGTGGTAGCATAGCTAGCTTGTCATGCAAGGGGACAACTTGACAGGGGTAAGAAATGGCTTGATGGAGACATCAAAAACCCTAAATGATGTCAATCTTCAAACAAGCATATCTTAAGAATTTTTAATCTAAATTCAAAAAAAATATACTTTCTGGAAAGATGATTTAGAGGGGAAGGCAATGGTGATGGCCATTTTCAGTTTTAGAGGAACATTTGAAGATGAAATCCTAGTGAAGCAACCAGAAGAAAAATAGTGATATCTTCTAATGTACTTAACTATTTCTTGCAAAATTACAGTCATCAGAGAGGTGGTTTCAGGATCTGCAGCATGGGAACATAAATTTCAATATTTTGAAGGTTCTAAGCCTCCAAAATTTAGGAATGGAAAGAAATGGAGTAGTAGGTGAAGTCATTAATGGAGGTTGGTGAAAAGTATGGTCGTCATAAAACTACAAGGCCTAGACTAGACAGGAGGTGCAATCACAATCAATTCCTTCAAGCTCAAGGCAAACAATTAATGAAAAGAGAGATTTTGAGGATCTGAAGGAACTCATTACAGGATTAAATAATAGTTTTTTGGAAGATTTTAGGGAAAATTTGAGATTTAGTTTTCACTCCTCCTTTGCAAATCTTCTATTATAAATTTTAATGAGGGGTATTTTTCTAATGTTGGATAATTCTTCTTTGCACCCTCCCTTCTTCTCTTGTCTATAAGGAACTTTGTGGAGTTTCAAACCTCCCTTTCAAACTATAATGAATTTTTTTTCCTCTTGGCCATTATGATGTATTGTATCAACCCCTGGAGCAATAATACAAATTTATGGATAAGTTTTATCCCTCTTTTGTGTTCATTACATCTATCTGGTCTCTCATTGCAATCTTAAGTTATTTTTGCATGTTAGATTGTGTTACATGTTTTAATGGTTTATGTTTAGTGGTGAATGGATTCATAGCAATCAGTTGATTTGTGGTGTGTATTTATTCTCTTCAAACTTGTTTGTTTTCATCTCCATGCAAAGTAGGTATTCAACATTCCTTATTGGTGCATCACCTCCAGTAGAATTAGGTTTTACTTTTCTTGCAATCCTTCTTCCTCGTCTCCCTCAAAAATTTAGGGTAGGTCTTAGAATAGTTTCTCCATATTGGTGAGTGGTGATAGGTACATGAATAGGAAGCCAATATTTCTCTAACGAGCTTTCCTGATTACAAAGTCACACACTTTGGGAAAAGCTCCATGTTATGCAATCGCATTGACAATTTAAATCCATCAAATTACAAACAATTAGGGGTGTTATGATTAGGCATCAATAATAATTTTTTATTTATTATTTATTTATATATTTTTAATTTAATTTGAATTTTTCTTTTGGGAGGGAACATTTACCCCTGGTCTCAACCCCACACAACCAGTAGGATGCGAGGGCTTGCTACTGAAGGTTGCAAAAAAATATTCTAGGTGAAATGTTTAGAATGTTTTTGTCACTGAGAATTTTTTTTAGGGAAATATTTTTCATCAAGAATCTTCTAGACAAAACTATGGGCTAGAAACACTTGAATTGGAATAAATCATTTAGAGAACTAAGTATAAAAGCCCTTCTAGAATCATTATCAAGATTTTTTCTCATTAACTGAAATGCTGAGATAGATAGATTAGTTTGAAGAAGTGAAATGAATATTGAAGAGATATGATTTGATATATTTTCCAATGTTTTAAAGCTTTAAAGTTGTTTCAAAAGTAAGTTTCCAATTTACAATTTCAGTGAGATAACAATGAAAGTGAAAAAGTGGTATGAATACAATAATGTACAATGTAGAAATGCAAGTGACTATATGTAAAAGAGTTTAAGGCTAAGTGAGTTGACGGAGCCTCAAAATCCTCACCCTATAATGTACAAAGATGATACACATCGTTCTTATATTCTTCCTTTACATGGTATGGGCCTAACCATTTTGGTCTAAAATTCCTTCACCAACCTTTTTGTTGATTTGGTTGTCTAAACTCAATACAAGGTCTCCCATTTAGATTTCTCATTCGTAGACTTTCTTATTGTATTGGCGACACATCTTATCAGCATAGATTGAATGATATTTCTCAACTCTGATCCATTTTTCACATAAGGTTTCCAATTCTGCTAATCACACTTCTCAATATGCATCTTCATTAAGAATGCCTTACAAAGACACACGAATATTTGGTAATTATACCTTAGGTAGTAAGATTGCTTTGGCACCAAAGACTACAGAAAAAAGGGGTTGTCCCCGTAGGTGTTCAAACAAAGGTTCTATAATCCCATAAGGCTGGAAACAACTTAAAGTTCCATTATCTCTTATTCTTCTTAACTATTTTAAAAAGGATGGACTTAAAAGTCATGTTCATAGCCTCAGACTTTCCATTGGCCTGAGGGTAGTATAAAGAGGTCGTGTGATGAGATATCTTAAACTGTGCACACAACTCACACACCTCTTTATTCTTGAATGGAGTGCCATTATATGAGATAATGACATGTGAGACACCATACCCACAAATAATTTGGTTTAAGATGAATTTGGAAATAATTGATCCAGTTACCGTAGTTAGAGGTATGGCCTAAACCCACTTTGTGAAATAATTTGTGGTCGTGATAATGAAGTTGTGACCATTTGAGGACAAGGGAGAGAATTTCTCTATCACATCAAGACCCAAAGTAGAGAAGGTCTAAGGTGTAACAATTGGTTATAGATCCTATGTTGGGATATGTATGCCATGTGAAAACTCTTGACACTTCTGGCACTTGTGCATGTATTCCACAACATCACGGTCTAATGTGGGCCAAAAGTAACCTATTGGTGGATATTTCGAGTGGTTAAATTCCCTCCAAAGTTTCCACAACAAAATCCACAATGGGCTTCAAAGATAATATTCTTTGCTTCTTCATCATTAATGCATCTTAACAACATGTCGTCGAAGGCTCTAAGATAGAGCACTTCTTGTAAAATTATGTGCTTCACGGCTATAACTCATAGCCACCATATTTTTTGTGAGGTCTCTCCCTCGGGATATAATTGATCTAAAATGTGATTTAATATATCATTGTACCATGAACACGAAGCAATGGGAGGTTTTTTTCTATGTAGAAAACACACTCCTCATGGAAATCTAAATTGACTAGCTCCCCACAGTCTATAGGGTTATCCACCAACCAATCAGCAATGATTTTCCCCTTAACAGACTTTAGATTCATGAAAGTGAGTAAAAAATCACACATCAATGTGATAATTCTACCATACTTCTTAGGTAAGGATGCTTGAGTCAAGAACGACCACAACTGTTCTGATTTGAAAATTACCCACATTTCTCGGTTAAGCATATAATGCCTTAACCTCTTAGTTGCAAAGATGATGGCTAAGCACTTTTTCCACTTGAGTATACCTTATTTTGTAATCAAGGAGAGCATGGTTAATGAAATAGATATCTCGTTCAAGACCATCATCATCCTCTTATGCCAACATTCACACTATCGAGATGTCAGTGGCTCGAGAATACAAAATTAGAGGACGATCAGTTTTGGGTGGCATGAACGTAGGTGGTGACATGAGAAAATTATTCACTAACTCAAAAGCCTCGTGACATTCAGTTGTTCAAGTTTTACAACATGTTTTCTTGAGAAATTTGCTAATTGGATGGATAACATATGTTAGATTGGGGAAAAATCTACGAATTTCCCCAAAATTTCTAAGGAAGGATCTTATACTTGACTCATCTTTTGGTGGGGTCATCTCTAAGATTGCTTGAATCTTCACATGATCTACGATGATGCCTTGAGATGAAATGATATAACCCAACAACTTACCACCTATCACTCCAAAAATGCACTTTTTCGGATTTAGGGTTACACCATATTTAATTAAACATGAGAGAATAATATGAAGAACTTCAGGATGGTCCCCCTATTTCTTAGCTTTTACCAAGAGGTCATCAACATATGTATCCACAATTTTATGAATGAGATCATGGAAGATATACATCATTTCCCATTGATATGAGGCTCTAGCATTCTTCAGATCGAATGATATGACAACATAACAAAAGGTCCCCCAAAGGATTAGGGAAGGTAGTTTTAGATTGATCCTCCTTGGAGATCCTTATTTGGTTATATCTAGAAAAGCCATCCATGAGGTAAAATAACTCATACCCAGATGTTACATCAAAAATGTTGTCAATAGAGGGAGATAGGAAATCATCCTTGGGGTAGGCTTTGTTGATGTCCCTAAAGTTGATACAAATGTGTATCTTTCCATTCTTTTTAAGGAGTGGGACGATGTTAGAAAGCCACATAGAGTAGTCTACTAACTTGATAAACCCTACTTGAAGAAGTTTCATTACTTCTTCTTTGACCATAAAAGTAACTTTAGGTTTCATTAGTCTCAATTTTTATTTCATAGGCTTTGCATCAAGCTTAGTGACTAAGTTATGGACTACTACATCATTTCTTTGTAACTAAAAGCAAAGCCTTGGAGTGTTCTTTGAGAACCTTGGTATGTAATTCTACTTCCTTGAGGAACAATGAAGAACCAAGTTTCAAGATTCTATGCTCCTCTTTCGTTATGATGTTAATGTCTATAGTGCCTTCAATTAAGGAAGTATTACCTTTTTTGAATTCAGGAAGAGCTCGAGGTCACTCAAGTTCTTCTTCCTCAACCTCGTAGATTTCAAAGCTTTCCAATGAGGAAGGGTTCATCATTCTATCTCCAAAATAGGAAGAAGGGTGAGGAGTAAGGGAAAAACATTTCTTATGATGTGTGGGAAGAAGTTTGGTATACGCATGGAGGTATCTTAAGATAGCCTTATCATTTTCCACAAAATCTAATGTAAAATGCTAATTCTCGGTCTCTACATATGCCAAAATTGCATTGTTAGGCATCTTATGAACCAAGGGTTTGAATCAAACTGAAACAATGAACTGTGTTTCCTTTAAACTCTTGTTAGGACAAAACCAAGAAGAAGAAGTAGCCATAGAATCGGCTAGTTGATTCTTTTCTCAAGGAATAGCTTTTATGGAAATGAAATCAAAATATTTACAAAGCTCATGCACAATGGACTTGTAAAGTTGAAGGTTTTCTGCTCTAGTCTTGTAAAATTCTAAGACCTAGTTCTTAATGAGTTACAAGTCACCTGGGACGCTAACATTGTGCACACCCATCCTCTTGGCTATGATGTTGAGCAGATGAAATATAGCTCAAGGATAAAAATTCATAAGGGTTGGTCAAGTGGGAACAAGGTGCTTAGAAAGGCACAAAAGTATAGCAGAACAAGGCACGCCCATGAAACAGGTTAAAAGAAGACTTAGCCACTTTTACAAACTAAGGATATTTTCAGGATATGGAGTGTTGAGCATGCAAAAGTATGGAGACTTGTAGATTACACCAAGTCTATTTTGGAGAGGTGGAAGATTGAGTGCCATGCAAAGTTTTGGGCTAATAATAGGATCTTTACTTAGAGTTAACTTTAGAAGATTTATTATTAGCACTTGCATGCTTTTGTATTCTCTTGTAAAGGTGCATGGCTATTATTAGCATGTAGCCTATTTTTGAAAGGTACATGGGTGGTGAAGGGAAAATCCCTCCCATGTGTGTGTGTGTGTGTGTGTGTGTGTGTGTGTGTGTGTGTGTGTGTGTGTGTGTGTTGATTTGCACGGTTTGGATATATTGTTTTTGTAGAGTTATGTTGTTGGTTTTGTATGTGCGCATGACTATGGAAACTCGATCATGATGTATGAATTTTCTATGTTATATGGTATTAATATAATGGATCTTATTGGCTAGATATTGGTGTTAGATGTGACTGAATATGGTTCTTGTATGGTAAATATCATTATAGTCATTGTTTAGTCAAACCCTTCATATGGTCAAGCTCTAGATCTAGTTTATATACCATGGTTTAATTGATTATCTATTATGGAACTGAATTATACTTGCAATCATGCTAACATATTGAACAAGCTATTCTAAATAGGGACCTGGTACCCTTGCGAGCTTCGGGTGAGTGCTCAATTCAGGCTGAGTGATGTGTCAACATGCCTTGGGATATTTGTAGTGAATTCTATGCTACATCATTAGTTCCATTGTTGGGACCTCTTTCTCAATTGTTTTTCAAGATGTTACGTAATGAAGACGTATTGGTTGACCTTGGCTAGTATTGAGGAGTGGCTAGAAGATATGGAAGAAGAGTATACCCATAGATTCATCACCCTGATTTTAATGCACGTGTGTGGGTTGAATAGAACCTATATCATGAGTTATATGAGACGTTCTTTTCTTGCTTCCCTATAGAGCTATACGAGTGGCTAGTTGGTTATGCATCTAAGAGGAACTAGAGGTTTAACACATTTGTTTGGACACAAGAAGAATTCTAGACCTTTATGATGCAGATATGATTTGGACGTGCTATGTGGATGTTTGGTTCCGTGGTATTTTGAATAGCTACACATTGTAATATGCAGCTTAGAATTACTCTTTCCTAGAGGTTGTTAAGTTTCAGTTTTTGCGTGAGCCAAGAGGATCGTATTTGCAAGGTATTCCACTGGTGATCAAGATACTAATTGTAACTCTAGATTTGTAAGAGAATTCAATGGCTAACTGAACCCCACCACGCGTAGGGGTAAGAGCAGGATTGGTGAGGATGGTGGACCTAGCGGAAAAAATGAAAAGAGAAGAAATGTGGCTTAAGTTCAATGAGGTGTGTGAGAGGGATTTAGAGAAGCAGCGTGAGGTTACATAACAGATGGAATTGTTGAGAGAGATGGCTCATGAAGGATTTGGAGCTCACGTAGAAGACATGGAGCTAGATCATTCTAGACTCCCCCTGGGGGAAAACATGGTAGGAACCCTCGTCACCCTTGATGACGCACCCCTGGTAGCAACAACATGAACCGTACGTGGTACATCTAAATTACTTGTGGACGTAGCCCTTTGCTGTTTTCCGTTTCTAATACAGTCAATAATCAACAAGCTATTGTGACAGTAGATTACAGTAGATAAGTTAATTTACAGTAAATTTCAGGAGTGAATCAAGTAGTTTATTCATCTATGACGCAATCTTCATCAGTGTTATTTGGGGGTCCAGCTAGAGGTATATTTTCTAGACAATCATCAACACAAAACCTAGGTACGCAGAATGTTGGAATAACATCTAGGAGTAGTACAACTTCACAAACAGTGGGGGTTCAGTTTCGCACAATTGTAGGAGTGCAAGGTATGCTCCTCGGCCCCCGTTCCCTCTAGAGGGTGTGGATTAGAGGATCATGTGTCTCGGGTGCTGATGATCTGGTGGAAACACAAAGGAAAGATAGGCTCTGGATCTGATCAAAAGTCCACACCACCTCAGCAAATTTACTATGTAATTCCTCTCAGCTTTTAGAGCATAGAGGCATTGAAGATGCAACTGAGCATGTGCATATGTGTGAGATACTATGGCATGTGAAGGGGATTACAACTCCAGAGTGCAAGACAAGTCAGTTTGTAACTATGTTGCAGGGATGTGCACACAGCTGGTATCGAAAGTTTGATATTGATCACACTTGTGTGGATTATACAACGTTGTGAGATGCCTTCTTAAAAGAGTTTTATATCACTGAAGGTTAAGTATAAAAGTTAAAGTCCCTAAGGATATTGTAGGGAAATACTGAAGGGTTTTAGACTCTGTAGCTCGGTCAAGACCTCTTTTCTAAGTTATCTTAGACAATCCACACCAACCAACATGCACATGGGTCATTGGAGGGCGACTACACCTTTGAGAAGAGCACTTTCACATAAGACGTATACAATCTCCATGCAGTTACTTCTATGCGGTGAGCGGTAGATTAGTAAGACACGAAGTGACGCATTCTTAGAAGCTCATATGCAGCAATGGCTACATAGTTTGGAGACATTATCTGCTAATTCGACACATGAATCAAGTGGACTTTGGTGTGTAGATTGTGAGGTAAGGGGCATACTAAAGGAAGTTTCCCCTCATAAATCGATACGCTCCTTGCTGCTAGATTGTGAGATATATCATTTGGACCACAGTTCAATTCGGTGCCCATTTTTGTAATGTGCGATAAGAAATAATATGTCATGTTAGTAAGATTTACAGGTCTTTCCATCCTGATACTAAGATGATAATGATTGGTCAGTTCATGATGACATTGATATTGGCAGACGACAAACTGTATTGTAAATAATATCTAAGGAGAAGGTGAGCATCATGACCTGATCATATGAGGTGCTCTGATTGAGGCCTGTCGTATGATTTTGAGGTTTAGATTAAGGAGCAAAGGCCATGGTCATGGGGGCAGGAGTAATTTCCCTTGTGGAACTTGTTATACATGCAGATCTCTTGATCACTACACGTGTGAATGTCCATAGAATATTGTGTGTTCTTTTTGCGGAAAGAATCATAGTTATGAAGAGTGACCTGACTTATATGAAAACTTAAGATAAAAACATAAACAGGAAAATAAGGGTGCAGGAATTGTCAGAGTACAGCACGTTGTGGAAGACCACTAGATGTTGAAGTAGTACATATTCTGTAGGTTAGTACCTGTAAAGATTACTCAAATGCGCTAAAGGTTTGCACGCCCAGGAAAACTACAATATAAGCTATCATTACTAAGGAGGGAATTTTTTTCATGCAAAGTATCCACACCCTATGCATCAGAAGGAGGTTTATCAAGAAACCATGGAGGTAATTAGGAATATATAGGGTGAGATACAGTGTTTGAATGAATGGTTACGGAAGTTAGAACAAAAGAAGGAAGTTGAGCTTCATTAGTCAGATGTTGATGATTTAAAGGAGGTTTGTAAGATGCTACGTCAAGAAAACATTATTCCTTTATTAGGGAATTGGTTGAAGGAAAACACACTACACACTAGTATTGACCATTAAAGGCAAATTTTGCATGCTAATCTCCCCCCTCATAGCTTTGACTATGACAAGGAGATCACTCTGAATGTTGTTATTAATGGATGGCTTTTGAGAAATATCTTGATTGAAACATGCAATAAATTAATGTGCTTTCACCTTGGATGTTTGGGTTTCAAATGTGCAGACCTCCATTGCGCCATCTTCGAATTGATGTTGATGTGAACCAAGGGGTTTTTTTTTTTGGGGGGTAAGCCACGCTGATTGGAGTCTTAAAAGATGCATTAATTACATTACAAGGGGCCACATTTACTGGAGACTTTGAAGTGTTAGCACTTGCAGAGGTAGATATTTTTCTAGCACTAACAGGGTGACCTGTGGCGTTTTCTCCAAAAGTGTATAATGCTCAATAGGGAGTATATAACATTGAGAACACGGAAAGCATGTTTATTATCCTTTAAGCAATGGAAATCGACGCCATATGTAGAGCTTCAAGGAAAGAATTTGAATAGAAGTATTGCCCGCCATTAGAGATTTGAGTTCTTGAGCCAATCAATGAAGGAAGTATCCATCCTGGGATGAGCAAAGTCCTGAGCAATACTACGAGTGTGCTGTGACAATTATGCACATGGGCACCTAGGAAATGATTGGTGGTTGCAAGATAAGAAGTGGTGGGTTACACGTGTGAGCAGGCCATGCCAATGTTACGGTTGGGCAGGCCTCTAGGTACCAAGTCACGGTAAAGAGAATCTAAAGTATGCAGGCTTGCTATGGAATTTATAATAAAAAATTGGTGTATGTTAAGTACAAATAAGGAACATGTTAGTGTATACTTTGCATGGTACAGCAATGCGTTGGTGGGTAGCTCACGGGGATAATATTTTGGAGTGGAAAGAAGTAGGGATTGCTTTATTTGCTAGATTTTTAAGGAGCAATGTGCCTACTCATATTTGTGCATTTCATAGTAAAGATCCTATTCAACACCATGTTCAACAATTTGAGAGACTATAGACATATGGGCAGGAAGCTTTACCACCTTTACTTTGGGTGCACAAGTTTTATTTCACATTGTGAAGTTGTGCATGCATGGTATGTCTACGCAGAAGATTTCAAAACAAAAAAAAAACAAAATAAAAAATAGAGCGACTAGACATGGTAAAAACTGACTAAATGGTATGAATTCAGAAACTTTGAATACTGGTCCTCTACACCTCTGATAATGAGGCGTGTGCAATTTATAAGCGCTTAACGATGGGCGATAGTGCAACGGCTAAGGAGTGAATTTAGGAATGAGTAGGTGAGTCAACCTGGGGAGCGGGGAAGAGGATGAGCCGATGTAGAATAGCTTGGGTGCACTTGCTTAGAAAGAGAAAAGGGTAAGATGGTCTACATGGTTGATGATGAAGAGGTGAAGAACCTGGACATTGAGCACACAAATGATACACGTGAAGTCTTGGACAGTGCAGATCAGAAGGGGTGTGCCTACCATGAGCCTATGAAGACCAAGAAAGTGAACATCGTAATAGATGTTAAACCTAATGAAGCCATTATTAGAGATTATTGGTCTTTTTCTGAAGTTTCTAAAATCATTGACCTAATGCAGGACTTTCAGGACCTATTCCCTAGAGGATATCATGAATTGAAAGGAGTACATGAATATTTGGGTGAAATGAGAATCAAGCTGAAGTAAGGTGCATGCCTAGTCTGAAATAGACCTTAAAGGATGAATCTGAACTTATGCGTGAAGGTGAAAGAAGAAATTGAAAAAATGTTAATTTTTGGGATCATTATGTGCATCGAGGAGTCAGAATGGGTGAGCCCTATGGTGATCAACATCAAGAAAGAGATGCCGAATCATAACCTTGTGTGGATTATAGGGAGTTGAAATGTGCCATATGTAGTGACCCTTTCCCACACCATTTACTAAAGAAATATTAGAGGGTGTTGTGGGGCGTGATATCTACTCCTTCACTGATGGATTCTCTAGATATCATCAGGTGAGGATAGCTAAAGAGGATCAAGAGAAGACAACTTTCACCACTGAGTGGGGAAGTTTTGCATACATGGTTATGCCCTTTGGATTAATGAATGCAACTGCAGTATTTTCACGAATAGTGGTACAAGCATTCCAGGATTTTATTCACAAGTTCTTACAAGTGTATATGGATGATTGGACAGTCTATCAGCTTGTGAAAGATCATTGTGATAATTTAACGTTTATGTTTGAGAGATGTAGGCAGTTGAGCATCTTTTTGAACATTAAGAAGTATATATTTTCAACCCCCTTTGGAATTTTTTTGGGGCACATCATTTGTAAAGAAGGCTTACTAGTGGATCTTGTTAAAGTGGCTATGATTTTGGGCTTAGAGGAACCTACAATCCAGAGTGAGGTGTGCAGATTCTTGGGGCACACAGGTTATTATAGAAATTTTATCAATGGATATGTTAAGATCATCATGCCCTTAGAAGAGTTACTAAGGGGAAAATTCAAGTTCTATTGGGGCGAGGTACAACATCGCACATTTGGAACACTAAAGGAGAGGCTTACTATAACACCTATTTTGTGCTTTCCTTCATGGTCTAAGCCTTTCTAAGTTCATTAATACACCTCTAGCATGGCCATTGGTGTGGTACTCTCTCAACCTAGAGAAGGGATTGTTGATCATCCTATTTCCTTTGCTATCATGAAGTTAAATCCAGTAGAACAAAATTTTACAATGACAAAGTGTAAGGCCTTATCTATGATCTACATGCTCCATAAGTTTTGACAGTATTTGTTGGCTACACCTTTTATATTTTATACAGACCACATGGTATTGAAGTATTTTGTGAACAAGCTCATTCTACAGGGGCACATATGTCGTTGGGTATTGTTATTCTAGGTATTTAACTTTACTATTGTGGTTAATTTAGGTAAGAGTAATTCTAGACTAGACCATTTATCAAGGATTCAATCTGGAGAGGATGCGTAGAGCATCAAGGACACAATTCCAAATGCACATTTGTTTAGGTTAAACCACATGCCCTTAGACTTGGAGGATGTCATTGTCCTTTTTATGCGTAGGGTGTGGCACCCGAACGAATGAAGGCCTTATAAAAGAAGAAACTTGTTATTCTTGCCACACCATACATGTTGATCAGTGGAGACTTATACAAGTTAGGTCATGATGAAGTTTTACGTTGGTGTGTACTTGAGCATGATTGCAAAGAAATTATGGTAGAGGCTCATGGTGGTATTGTAGGTGGACACTATGTAATGGATGTCACTGTGAGTACAATTCTACTAGCTAGTCTATGGTGGGAAACATTATACAAATATTGCATAACATATTATAAGGCATGTAACCATTTTCAATGCCTTGGAAAGCCTGGGCATAGAGATGAAATGTCTTTAAGGCTTGTTACTATTGCAAAGCCTTTTGAGAAGTGGGAAATTAACTTTGTGGGCCCTATCTCCCCAGTCACACATAGAACATGATCATATTACATTATCACTTGTATATATTATCTTACAAAGTGGGCAGAAGCAGTGCCTACGAAGGATTGCACAACAACTACTACAACAAGGTTTCTGTGGGAAAATGTTATAAGCAGGTATGGATGCCCTTTAAGTTTAACAAGTGATAGGGGTACTCATTTCCTTAATGATACTATTAGGATATTATTGGATGAATTTATGGTTGCACACTATAGGACAAACCCTTATCACCCTTAGGAGAATGGGACTGTTAAGGCCTTCAACAAAATATTGAGCCATACCTTGACTAAAAATTTTGATGTTGGAAGGAGAGATTGGGATGACAAAGTTTCTGTTGTACTTTTCGTATACAGAATAACCTACAAGAGGTTGAATAAAGCAACCCATTTTCAGTTGGTGTTTAGCACAGAGGCAGTTCTACCCATGGAATTCATGTTACCTTCTTTACGTATTGTGTGTGTAGACGGTCTAGATAATGAGAAACATTGGAAGAACGTATTGAAAAACTTATGCAGCTCTGGATGAGAGGCCTGCCATAACAAGATGGAGTCAAAAGAAATAAAAATCCAAGAAGAATGGATGACATGATAGGCACATTAAGGATAAGAAGCTTGAGGTTAGGCAAATGGTACTTTTATATGATCCAAATTTTTTGTTCTACCCTGGAAATCTTAAGGTGCATTGGTTGGGACCATATATTATCACTCACATACTTGATTAAGGCACTTTCCAGTTAGAGGTACTGGATGGAATATGGTTTCCCATTTACTTCAATGGGAGTAGGTTGAAGCCCTACTATAAATAAGTCTTCTTGGTGTTTGTAATAAGGTAGTATTTCCACTTAGATTATATTTCCTTCATGCATTCCCTTTAGATGTGTTTCCTTCATCGTTGTTATGCTTTATCAATTTAGTTTAGTGTTTTGTGTAATAAGTGTGCTTACTTGCTATAAGATGATTACTATCTAAGTGTTTTCATGTGTAGAAGAACCACGCATATCATTTAGTGTGGGGTGGTTTATATATAGGGCTCATTACCAAGATTAATATAGTTTTATCGTCATCTAAAGATGGGTATGCATAAAGAAAGGTTTGTGTGGGTGCTTTTTGGAAGGGTGTAGATAGAAAAAGATTGTTCATGATTAAAAACCACTTATGGATGGACGCACAATGTAATGCAATGTAGGTTGCAGCAGTGGAAACTACTTAGAAGAAGGTGCAGTGGCAAAGTACTTTGGTGCATGAGGGCACATGAAAGGAAGTATGTGGCCAAGAAGCAGAGGGCATGCCAGAAGGTAATGACTGTGGTGTAGAGATGAACAACACAGAAAAATTCCTGAACAATGAATTAATGTTGGGAATGGTGGTAGGTGGAGAGTAATAAATGCAATAACTTTTTAAAATTTATATAAGGATGTGATTGGATTCATTTTTACCTTTGTCATACATGAATTCTTGAGCATGATGTTTACGAGTGAGTTAGTGAACGATGTGTATGAAGTGCGCAGAGCTATAAACTAGGTGTTCTTATCAAATTTTTGCACATGGTATTGTCTTGTGCATTCCATTTGGTGAAGTGTTTGAGTGAATTGAGGGACATCTGGGGAGGAGAATCGATTGGGTTTAGATTTGAGCTAGGGTTTGGTTTCGAGCTAGGGCATGCAAATTTGATTTGTAGAGCTTAGAAAGAGGTAAAAATAACATGCCTTTTGGTAGTTGATATGACACCAAAAAGAGCGCTTAGGAGTTGGTATGAGGGGAAAGAAGAAAAAGGAAGTTGAGATTAAACTGGAAGACACTCTCGAGAGAAGATTTTATGAATGCAGTACCTAGAAGGGGTTCTCATGGGTTGCAATTGGGATTCACACATTCATCGCTGCAAGGTCAGCGATTACAACCATAGGAACAAGGATACCAAGGAGGAGCTGGAGAAATTTCTTGTGGTGAAGATCATTAAGAGAACAACTGATGACATGGCAGTCTACGAATGACACAGGAAAGAAATTATTGACTAAGGTAGGAGTTTTGTACAGTTATATGAGCTTCCGTATTTTGGAAAACCTGAGAAGTTATATCAATGGCTCATAAGCTGAGTCCATGAGGATTTCTTATATTTTTTTGGGCTTTGAATGAGGATCACTGCACCTTTGATTGCAAGTTTGATAGGCCTGAGGAGTTCAGGTGTTGAGATAAGTAGCAACCTCACTGATAAGGAGGCCATAAAAAATATGAAGAAGGAGCTTAGATACACCAAAGGAGGGCGCGAGATGGACATCCCTAAATTATAGAAGTATCTAGTCATTTAGGCAACAACCCATCTCTTGAAAAATCTAAATAATCAAGAGTGTTGGTCTCAAGTAAACAAGGCTTGGCTTCATGTTGTGAAGAAAATGACAGAAGGTATTGTATAAAACTTATCAAATTTAATTTCTAAGACAATTATTGAGGAAGCAAAGGGAGGTGAGAAAATTAGTTTTGGCGCTATACTTCTGTCATTGGTCTTTGTTGAAATTGGCGTGCCCTGTGGGCCAAAAGACAATGTGTGCATGTTTCTTGCAGAAAAGAAGTCCTTGGTGGAAATATTTTCCAATTATACTTGTGATGGATCAATGAGTAGAAATGTGGTATGAGAACTCGTTCACTGTGTTTGAGGAGTGGAGGATACCCAAGGAGTTACCTTCGGTATTGGATAAACAAGTACAGTTCATAGTGTACCAACACTTTTTCATTGGGCACTTTGGAATGAAGGATAGAAAATGGGGTCCTTGGTATAAGTTGTCATATGCCTTCACAGTGTGCTATTTTCAAGCATATATACATAGGTTTTCAGACACGTGCGTCGGTTGTTGTTCAATGCTAATAAGGTAGATTGTGACTACCACACACTATGGAAGTCTTATGTTTATCCAGGTAAGACTACTTACATTGAAAGATTAATATCAGATGATATTAACATGAAGGCTATAAGTTTGGCCATTGGAAAAGTTGGGCACGAGATCTGGTATATATATACTTGAAGCCTAAACTGTCAAAACAAAAACTACTTGGAGAATGACCTTCAAGCTTCCTGGAGCCGCCTAAGGGAAAACATACTGTAGGTACTTTAGAACAAGAAGATGATTTTCCCACTGAAGAAGAAGAAGGAAAAGAAGAAGGAACTACATGAAGATAGTTGGTGGCTTAGAGCATAGGGGTAGAAGACAGTCCACTGTTGGAAGGAAAGAAAGAGTGCACGTGAGGTAACCCCTACTTTGCAAAAACAGGGGATGAGGTGTTAGAGACGGGCGCGATGGAGATAGATGCAGAACAAACCACTAAGAAGCCACAATTTAAAAGGGTGTTTAGAAGAACAAGGGCTCAGGGCGCGGGATCATCACAGCCCCTTCGGAGGTCACCTAGGACTTCGCCCCAGAAATTAGATCCTAAGAAGAATAAGTGAAGAAATGTCAAGCTTTAGGAGGAAGATAAGGATGAATCTGGGGAAAGTGAGATAGGTAATCCAATGCAGTCTGAGAATATAAAGGAGCCTCATGGTGAAGAAATGAAGAATGACAAAGAGGAGCTGAGAGAGATAGGGACAAAAGCAAATAAGGGTGAGCCTTCAGGTGTGTCCCATACCACATAGAAAGGTGAAGGGCCAATACCAGATTCAGGGGCCTGGATTTCAAAGGGCAAGTAAACAAGGAAGGAGAAGGGAGGTGAAGACTATGAGACTCTTGTAGTTGGATATGTGGATGACATGAAGTAAAATCATACACGTGTGATTCTAAAGCACTATGATAACCTAAATGATTTTTATGGTTGGGAGCTGATGGATGAAAAATGGTGAAACACATGCACATGAAAGTAAGTTATCATGGTCTATGCAGACTCATATGGATGAGCATTGATTTCTGACGTGTGTAAAGAATCATGCATTTTGCGATAGGATGAAGAAATCACCCCATTTCTGGCACATGAATGTTCAGTCTACTGTTATGTCAGACGAACATGTGAGTAATGCCTTGGTAAAGGTATCTATAGAGGTTACGTGCAGGAACATAGATAAAGCAACAACCATTAGGGTATTGATGGATGATAATAAGGATAAGGATAGTGAAATAAATTGCCTAACAATAGAGAAGGAAAGTTCTAAGGCAAAGAAAAAATCATTGATTAGTAAGACAAAGGATATTGGAGATGATATTCTCAAGGTAAGGCCACATATGGAATCACAAGTTCCTGAGAAATTTCCTTTTGTATTGCACTACATATGCACGTTGGTAAAAATGGTGATAGATGAAGGGCCCGTGTGTATGCCTACACCGAAATATCTTACAAAGGAGGAAGTAAGGACCAAGGCCATAATTCCAAGGAAGATTACAAGTTATGAATTCCTGTGTTGTACAGGCCTTGAAGGATGAGCTTAAGAAAGGAAGATCATGCTCTAAATATGTGTGTGGTGGATACTAATGCATTATGAGGACAAGGACTCTGGCAGAAGAGAATGAGGTCTTTCAATTACATAAGAATGAAACACTTAGGCACGTGGAGAGGTTGACTCTGGTGGAGAAGAAGCATGATGCACTGGTAGAAACCCAAATCCCACATAAGGAAAGAATTAAAGAAATTGGGACACTCATTGTGGGGAAGATGGATTACATGGAAGGAATGATTTCTAGCATGGCTAACATTGTTAGAATCTTATAGAATGAAGAAGTGAAAACATGACTCAGGAAGAGATGGAATCTATAGTTACAGATGTCCTTGATAAAATAGGTGAAGCAGCTGAGTAGTCAAGATTGGCAGGCCAAGATTAGAGTAGCAGAGGAGTAGAGTGTCGAGTAGTACTTCATTGATTTTTGGTCAAGTAATTGTTATTATTTTATTCATTATTCTTTATTCTTGGAGAGATAAGTTGGGATTACCCATTGTCAGGGGTGGAAATGTAATTAGTGTGGGGTAATGTTGAGAAGATGAAATATAGCTCAAGGATGAAAATGCATAAGGGTTGGGCGCGCGGGATAATGGCACGCAGAAAGGTGTAGAAGTATAGCATAATAGGGCACACCCAGGAAACATGTTAAAATAATACTTAGCCACTTTTTCATACTAAGGATATTTATGGGATATGGAGTGCTGAGCATGCAAAAGTATGTAGACTTTCATGTTACGCCAAGTCTATTTTGGAGAAGTGGAATACTAAGCGCCATGCAAAGTTTTGGGCTAATAATAGGATATTTACTTAGAGTTAACTTTAGAAGATCTATTATTAACACTCGCATGCTTTTGTATTCTCTTGTAAAGGTGCATGGCTTTTATTAGAATGTAGCCTATTTTTGGAAGGTGCATGGGCAGTGAAGGGCAAGTCCCCACCCCTATATTGATGTATTGATTTGCAAGGTTTGGATATGTCATTTTTGGAGAGTTATACTACTCATTTTGTACGTGTGCATGACTATGGAAATTGGATCATGATGTATGAAGCTTCAATGTTCTATGGTATTAATGTAATGGATCTTAATGGCTAGATATTGGTGTTAGATATGACTGAATATGGTTCTTGTATGGTAAATCTCATTATATGGTTTGTGTATTATGGTTGAATTGATTATCTATATATGGTTTCTGTATTGTGGTTTAATTGATTATCTATTATGGATCTAAACTATACTTGCAATCATGAAAACATCATGAACAAGCTACTCTAAAGAGGGACCTAGTACCCTTGTGTGCTTCAGGTGAGCACTCAATTCAGGTTGAGTGATGTGTCAGCATGCCTTGGGCTATTTGTAATGAATTCTAAGCTACATCATATAATGAGACCAAGAAGTATAGTTTCATACAAAGGGCATGACCCTCCCTTCTAGAGAAGTTATAATCACCCCTACCCCCACACCAAAGTGGCAATTCACTTCATCATAGTTTTGGGTCCAACAGTTGTCAGGGAAGATAGATTTTTCATCATTCCTTGAATCTTCTTCCTGAACCTCAAAAACCTCAAACATACACACCTCTCCAAGCTCATCTACCAGAAGAGAGGCTATCCCAAGATCATGGCCTATGCTCAAAGAATCAAAAGGGGGAATAATCGACATATTATTCTCTAAGAGTTTCATTATTTTATTTTGTTGAGTGTGGAGCTTAATTGTTTCACAAGAATCTTTTACATGTTATTGGTTTTGACACTGACCAGCATTGGTCACGGGGAAACTAGCATTAGTCAGGAGGTAACTGACATCGGTTAAGAACTAACTGGCATTGGTCAAGCAGGAATCAACATTGGTCACCCGTGTGATGGTGATTTGTTCTTTAAATGAGAATTACAATAAATGTCTTTATTTAAAGATGATTTATTGATTGTAAAAGCATAGTTAGTTGCCCATAATAAATATATATGCATGTATGCATTGTATGAGGGTATGAGAAAAGAAAAGAGCAATTGTTTGCATGTTAGTTTTCTTGGTGAGCAAGAAAGAGTAGTTGAGTGAGGAAATAACATTGAACATCCTGTGAGGTTTTGGAAGATAGTAGATCTTCATTGTATTTCCTCTGTAAAGCACTGAATAATAATGTTGGTTGTTTCTTTATGGATGTAGCCCACACTGGGTGAACCACGTTAAATCTGGTGTTATCTTTCTCTTGTTTTATTTTATCTTCTGGTTATTTTCATAGTCATTGCTTTTATGATTTATCGAATTATAGATTTGTGCAACATTGTTATATGGTTTAACCCTAACAACTGGTATTAGAGATTTGTTTGGAGGTTTTTTGTGTTGACAGAATTTACTCACAGAGGATTTTCTAATTGAGTGGGAGAAAAGCAACGGTAGAAGATAGTAAATAACGAGTAGAGAAATTTGACGGTTGTAATTATCAACTATGGAAGAAGCAGGTGGAGGATTATTTATATCAGAAAGATCTATACTTACCATTGGATGAGTATGGACAGCCAAACATGATGAATAATGAAGAATGGTAGGTTCTTGATAGAAAGGCTCTGGGATCTATAAGATTGAGTCTGGAAACATCGATGGCTTTGAATTTTATAGATGTAAAAACCACGTTAGAGTTGATGAAATCCTTAGAAAATTTGCATGAAACTCCTAGTGCTTCGAATAAGGTTTATTTAATGAAAAAAAATTCTAAGATGTAAGAAGGTGGATCTGTATCTAATCATTTGAATGATTTCCAGTCTATTGTAAATCAATTAAAATCGGTAGAAATTCTATTTGATGATGAAGTGAAAGCACTTTTATTCTTATGTTCTTTGTCAGATACTTGGGATAACTTAGTATTGGTTGTTAGTAATACAACGAATGCTTCTAAAGGTTTGAAATGTGATGATGTGGTTATTGTAATCCTTAATGAGGAAATATGTAGGAAAAGCTCAGGAGAAGCATCATCTAGAAATGCTTTAACTGTAGAAAGAAAGGGATGATCTAAGGAGAGATCATACAAGAGCAAGAAGAATGGGAGATCAAAGTAAAGACATGGCAGATCTAGATCCAAATACAAATATTTATTTTTTTGGAATTGTGGAAAGAGAGGACACATAAAGAAGGAGTATTGGTCCAAGGAAAACAAAGAGAATACATTAGACAAAGGTAAAGAAAAAGGTAAAGATGAAAATGTTGCAAGTGAGGTAAATCAAGATGTCCTTATTCTCTCCTTAGACAATAAATTATAATCTTGGGTTTTAGATTCTGGAGCTTATTTCCATGCTACCCCTAATAAGGATTATTTCAAAAATTATGTTCAAGGTGATTTTGGACAATTTTATTTAGGAGATGAAGAGCCGTGCAATATTACTGGTAAAGGTAATGTTCATCTAAAGTTTCAAAATGGAAATCTATGGGTATTGAAATATGTGAGGCATGTACCAAGTCTCAAGAGAAATATAATATATGCAGGGCAACTAGGTGAATCTGGATGCGTGGTTACATTCATAGCCTATTCTTACAAGGTTACCAAGGGCTCTCTTGTTGTAGCAAGAGGTAAGAACGTAGGAGCTTTATATCTGTCTACCTGTGTTACTAATTCATTTTCTGTGTTATCTTCTACAGTTTCATATGCAACCATGTGGCGTAATTGGTTGGGCCATATGAGTGAAAAAGGAATGCAAATCTTAAAGGCTAAGGGTAAGGTATCATATTTGAAACAATTAGATCTTGAATTTTGTGAGCATTGCATATTTGGAAAGTAGAAGAGAGTGATATTTCTCAAGGTTGGGTCAACAAAGAAGGAGCAAAAATTGGAGCTTGTACACTCAGATGTGTGGGTACCATCTTAGGTAGCTTCTATTGGAGGATCCCAATATTATGTGACTTTCATTGATGATCCCATAAGGAAGGTATAGATTTATTGTATTAAGCGTAAATATGATGTTTTTGAAACTTTTAAAAGGTGGGAACCCCTTGTAAAAAATAAAACAAACTTAAAATTGAAGTGCTTTAGATCTGACAATGGTGGTGAGTATTGTAACAAGGCTTTTAATGATTATTCTTCAAAGAATGGAATAAGAAGAGAAAGAATTTTTCCTAGAACTCCATGGGAGAATGAAGTTGTAGAAAGAATGAACAAAACAATCATGGAGTGTGCTAG
Organism: Taxus chinensis; assembly: GCA_019776745.2. Taxonomy (NCBI): domain Eukaryota; kingdom Viridiplantae; phylum Streptophyta; class Pinopsida; order Cupressales; family Taxaceae; genus Taxus; species Taxus chinensis. Next base: position 224,744,665 of record CM034151.1, on the reverse strand, counting down.
AAGTATGAGGATACATGCCGGCTTGCCTTTGAGATTTTGGGTAGAAGCAGTATATACAATAGTGTACTTGATCAACCGTGGGCCTTCAACAACACTAGATGGTGGAATACCAAAAGAAGCTTGGTCTAGAAAAGAGGTAGATTTCTCTTTTCTTAGATTTTTTGGCTCAAAATATTTTGTGCGCGTTGATAGGGAAAATAGGAAGAAGTCGGATGTTAAATCTAAGAGATGTACTTTCATTGGTTATGGTTGTGGTGATTTCAGATATCGATTTTGGGATTTAGAAGATTCTAAGATTATTAGGAGTCCTGACGTTGATTGGAATGAAAGAATAATGTAAAAGGATTAGGTTTTGGTGCCTAAACATGAAAAGGTTTAGGAGATTTAGAAGGAAAATTAACTTTCATACCTAAAGCAGACATCCATAGACACCGACGTTGGTTCTATAGACACTGATGTCAGTCAGGCTAACCGGCATCGACAGACAGGATCAGGTTCAGAATAGATAGCCAGTGGAATTGGCATCAGTTTTCCTCGAACCGATGTAAGTAAAGCAACTGTAGTTGGTCGACAAACAAAGGAACCATGGTCAGTTACAGAACCATGGTCGGTTATAGGTGACCAGTGTTGATCACTGGCAGAGATCGACATGAATTTGCAACATGCACAAAATGATCCCTAAACACCCCAAATCTCAGTGAGAAGGTCACAAAGGGTAAGTAGACCTCCAAAGAGATTTTCACCTTCCTTTTCTTATTTATTATTGACTGATAGTGGTGAACTAGAAAGCTTTGAAGAATAAATGCATGTAGATACCCACGTGTAGTGGGAATATGGCATGGATGAGGAGATGGAAAAATCATACATGGTATTTGGTCAAGTTGTTAGCAGGTAAGAAAAATCTACAGAAAAAATGGGTTTACAAAATCAAGGAAGAAGAGGGTGGACTAAAAAGGTACAAGGCAAGGCTTGTTGTAAAGGGATTTGCACATAAAGCAGGTATTGATTTTGATGAGATTTTTTCTCCTGTAGTTAAGATGACTTCTATTTGTATTGTTCTAAGTTTGGTTGCAACAGAAGATTCACATTTAGAACAGCTTGATGTTGAGACAGATTTCTTCATGGTGATTTGGAGGAAGAGAGTTATATGTAGTAGATGCTTGGTTATGAAGTCAAGGGTAAGGAGAAACTTGTGTGCAGATTGAAAAAGAGCCTATATGGGCTCAAGCAAGTTCCAAGGCAATGATATTTGTAATTTGATAGTTTTATGCATGAGCATGGTTATATGAGATGTGAATCTGACCATTTTGTTTATTTTAAGAAGCTTGAAAATGGGAGCTATGTTATTTTGTTATTGTATGTGGATGATATGTTGATTACAGGATCTAGTATGCAAGACATTGGTAAACTTACAAAAAGGTTAGCTCACACATTTGTAATGAAGGATTTGGGAAACGCAAAGAAAATACTTGGCATACAAATTCACTGAGACAAGAAAAACAAGAGGTTATATTTGTCTCAAGAAGCTTATATCATTGAGGTTTTGGAAAGGTTTAACATGCAAAATTTAAAACCTATTCGTACACCTATGTCTAGACACTTCAAATTGAGCAAAGATTAGTTTCTTTTATCACATGAGGAGGTTGAGTACATGGCACGTGTTCCCTATGCTTCAGTACTAGGAAGTCTTATGTATGCCATGGTTTGTACTAGACAAGACATTGCGCAGGCAGTGGGAGTTGTGAGAAGGTTTTTGGCTAACCCAGGTAAAGAACATTAGAAAGTAGTCCAATGGACTCTTAGGTACTTGAGAGTGACATCCGGCATGGAGTTATGTTATGGAAGGTTAGATGCTTCTTTACGTGGCAATGTTGATTCAAATATGGCTGGAGATTCCAATGGCAAGAGGAACACCATTGGATATGTTTTCACAGTAGGTGGAATGACACTTAGTTGTATTTCAAGATTGCAGAAGGTTATGGCTTTGTCTACTACAGAGGCAGAGTATGTTACAGTTACAGAAGCTAGCAAGGAGATGACATGGATGAGAAGGTTCATGAAAGAGTTGGGTAAGGAGCAAGACGATCGCATATTATACAGTGATAGTCAGAGCGCAATCCATCTAGAAAATAACTTAGTATTTCATTCAAGAATGAAACACATTCAGTTGAGGTATCACTTCATACTGCAGGTATTGGAGGATGGGCAGATGAAGTTAGAGAAAATCCATATGGATGAGAACCCTATGGATATGCTAATGAAGCCGTTGGTAAGGGAGAAGTTGGAGCTTCACTCCACTTCTGTTGGTCTTCAAGTTTGAAACTTGAAGAGGAAGAAACGGGCCAAGGAAAAGGAACCAAGGATGGTGATGCATAGTATAGTGCAAAAATTAATCTCCAAGTGGGAGATTGTTGAGTGTGGAGATTAATTGGTTCATAAGAATCTTACTTTTACATGTTACTAGTTTTGACAGTGACCGACATCGGTAAGGGAGAAACCAACATCGGTCAAGAGGTAACCGGTATTAGTCACCTATGCGACGGTGCTTTGTTTTTTAAACGAGAATTAGAATAGATCTCTTGCTTTAATGATTATTTATTGATTGTAAAAGCATACTTAGTTTCCCATAATATATATGTATGTATGCATTGTATGAGGGTATAAGAAAAGAAAATAGCAATTGTTTGCATGTTAGTTTTCTTGGTGAGCAAGAAATAATAATTGAGTGAGGGAAAAGAATTGAACATCTTATGAGGTGTTGGAAGACAACAAATCTTCATTGTATTTCCTTTGTAAAGAACTGAATAATGATATTGGTCGTTTCTTGGTGGATGTAGCCCACACTGGGTGAACCACGTTAAATCTAGTGTTATCTTTCTCTTGTTTTATTTTATCTTCTTGTTATTTCTGCATTCATTGCTTGTATGCTTTATCTAATTATATATTTGTGCAACATTGTTATATGGTTTAACCCCAACACCATCGTGGTTTTTGTTGAAATATTTTCTACCATAAAAACTTTGTTATCATTGACATCCACCCCTTCAATCACCTTAGGTGGCTCTAACTCTATTGTTAGAACGATTTTGGACGTGGGAACAGGTCCCCATGAAGAGAGGGGCCTATTTAACTGGTTTGGTAGGAGCTCAAACTTTGAATGAACCTCGAGCTTCTTCTTAAGGTTATCTAGGTATATGTCAAAAGGTTTTGGATCACCTTGAGCCATAAAGACATTCCTCAGATGAAGGAATCTAACTTCTTGCAATAAGGTAGGGGGAATGGCTTTCATCCTATGAATCCAAGGCTGACCAAGGATCATATTATACTTGGTTTCCCTGACTATAATATAGAACTTGATCAAAATAGTTTTGGGTCTAAGAGTGACCAGGAGAAATATAGTTCCAATGGATATAGCCTTAAGGCTATCATAGCCTCTCAGCATGTCTCGAGTTGAAGAAAATTTGGTTTCTCCATAACCTAACTTTTGTAAGAAAAAAAAGGGGATAATGTTTACCGCAGATCCATCATTGATCATAGCTCTCTTGACATAATTTTTTGTAGAACCATACCTATAAATACAATGCAGGATCACCTCTCCATGCTAACTTGGTGTCCATGGACATCTTACTAATTTCAAAAAAAAACCCAATGTCTCTCTCATGTTGGGCTGGAGGATAGATGTCAAAATCTATATGGTTAATTTGGGCCTCTAGAGGTGGTGTAATGTGAACTAAATGACCAATACCTAATGCTTATAACAAATAAAATCGATGCATTGTAGAGTTATTCAACAAATCCAAGAAGGATATGTGAGAAAATAGTTAGGTTTATAATCAAATCGTAAGCCCCCACTGGTTTAGGGACTATCGATGTGTCATTTTAAACTTTAGGATAGATATAGATATGTTGCAACATGTAATCATAAGTACGGGTAGTGGCATGGATTTTTGGTTTAGTATCTAACTTAGCTAGGCCTACAATCTTAGTTTGGTTCTGTTGGTCCAAGTTAGGAGCAATTTCATGATCATTGTTTGCTATGGGAGTCCCCATGTTTGTTCCCTGAGGATTAAGTTTCACATTTTTGGGGTACTTTGGGAAAGGGTCTTTATAGATCCCAAGGGTAGTATTCTGTAGAGACATAGATCATATGTGGGTATTTTACATAGGTGTTGTGGGGTTGACTAAGAACATCTCAAATAAGATATGTGTTTGGTCCTATAAAAGACGTTGTATGAACTTGTTACAAGCCCTAAAATTCTTAGCATCATGACTTATAACTCTATGGAAACCAAAATAAAATTTAGGATCATAATCTCTAGGTCTTTGGTTATGATTTTTTTGTGGTCCATAATTTCTAGTATTGTTCTAATTCTAGTTATTGTAGTTAGAGGCCTTTGACCTATGTTTTAGTATTGATTCAGGAATTGGTTCAAGTTTGGACTTTCGCCTTGAGTCTGAACCTGCTAAATGGGAGGAGGACTAAAGTCAACCACATTGATGGAAGGAGTAAATTTATTGTTCCTTTGATTATTGGCATTGTCGTTGTTGTTATTTACATTGTTGGTGTTGACGAAATCGAGATTCTTAAGCTGATCAATCACACCATCTGTTGTGACACCATGGTTCTGATTTAGGACTTTGGGTCCTTGATTACTATTTAAATTGTTTTGATTATTGGAATTATTTTAAGTGGGAGTGAGCAACTTCCCATTTGGGTCATAACTCTTACATCCATTATTTATCATTGTTTGGTAGATATGAAGCGTGCCTTTTAAGGCTTCTTTGTAGCTCCGAAGAGGAAACTTTTGGACTTCCTCCTTGGTTTCTTAGTTAAGAGAACGGAGGAACAAGTCACAAAGCTCCATCTAATGCATATTAGGAGCACTAGTAGAAGAATAGAAGACTTGTCACCACCTATGAATAAAGTGGGCAGTGGACTTATTGTGTTCTTGTTTAATATGCATGAACTCTCTAATCCATGTTCTCAACAATTTGTTCATGTAAAAAATCCTTAATCAACTCGAATATGAGTTGTTTAAAGGAAAGAATGGAGGCTTCTGGGATTCTGTAGTACCAATCGAGGGAACTCCCTTCAAGAGTTTCAGGGGAATAATTTCATGATGACTGCATCTCAAGGGAGTAGGTCTCTAAAGGCAGTGGCATATTCCTTACTGTGGGAATTTGGATCTCCCTCTCCCTTACATTTTAGAAGGTCAGGAAATGATCGTTGGAGCATGAAACCCCGTATGGTGAAATCCAGAGGTTCTTTTAGGTACTTGGAGTATGTTCCCATTGCATATGATTCACACATCAATGATTCTTGAAGGGGAGGTGGAGGTGGAACTGAAGTTTGATACAACATAACAAAGGCATTAGGCAGGGCATAAGGAACCCCTCGTGGTTGTGCGTAAGGTCCAGGGAAAGAGTACATATCAATATGAGGGAATTTGGGATACATGTGTATGTAGGGAGAAATGACACCAGGGTATGGGTTGTATGCACAAAACCAATGAAGCTACATTTCCTAAAGGAACGATATTTGAGAATGCACTTCCATCTTACCCTTGTATTGGATACGTATATGAAGGATAAGGGATCATCCCTAGTGTGACCAAACCTATAAGGAGGTCACTCAGGTTAGGAACACCCATTTAGGTCTAAGTTGGTGTTGTTGATAGGCACTTATGGTAGGAACATAATTTTGTTTTGGCTTATGATGGGAAGCATTATTTGGATAAAAAAATTTTGTGGGTTATGAGGCTTGAGCAACCTCTAATTCCTTAATCCTACCCACAAATGTGGATATCACGTCACCAGGTGAGGGTGGTGCATTTAGTTTGGGTGCATGTTGGGCCTTGTCTGGTTACAAAGGTACATGCTACCCTGATATACATTGGTCTTTTGGAAACCACCCCTCTTTAGGTATGTTTTTTGCTTTAGGAGGAGGGGTGGCAATATTGTTCTGAAGAAGAGCATAAGTATATCCTTACATCATATCTAAGGATTTTTCTATAGCGTTAAGATGATCACTACTTTGGGAAAATCATGCTAGAAGCTCATCATTTGATGATAGATAAGAAGAGAAGGAATCAAATTTCATGCTAATTTGAGGTCTGGATAATACCCTTTTTCTCCTTTGAATGTCATATTGTTGGATTTGGAGAACTCTGGTTGTGGACCATAATTGGGTTGGTATATCTCCTCAACCCTTACTATTGAGTTGGCATTAGAACCTTCAGGAGGAGGCATGTGATGAGATAATAAATTTTGTGAGTAATTATCAACCCACCCTGATAATGAGGGTGATTGTTGCATACCCATCTGATACTAATAGGCTTCAAGACCCAAGATGGGCATGCCGTATTCCCGACCTTACATATTTGGGGGGTGTATAAACACCCAAAAAATAATGGGAGAGGAGGATGAATGAAAGAAAATAAATAATGAGGATACGAAAAGGAACTAGTCCTTCCTGTTGGGTTCACCAATTTTGTATGCCTAAGAATCAACATGTGACTTCTAAATGCACGCGACCTCCTAAGGTCGTGTCAGGACATCCAGAATGGAATGGATGGGATGGTAATAGGGTGGGTAAATAGAATGTGGATGGAATAAGTGGGAGAGACAATAATAAATCAAGATAACCTAATGTTTTCAACTGGAAGAATGGTTATTTTCTCATTGAGGGAAATAAACGGCTGTCTCACTTGTTCAATGGTGATGGTACAATCAAGGATGATCGTCGTAAGTAAGTCACAATCAATATCAGTGGAACCGAATAAAACCCTACTTGATCATGGAATACAAGGGAACTATCTATCGTCATCTACGAATTCCTCTCCCAAGAGGGTCATGAATATATGATGAGTGATGGGTTTAGGACAAGTTTAATATCTACTAGGTTGGTTTTCTTAGAACTCCTCGGTAGTGTCTACCTCATCATTCAACACAATCAACTAGTGAATGATATTCGGTGGGACAAGGGTGGTATGGAAGATAAGCTAACATAGACCTTGGTTAATGTCTGTTAGGAGAGTATCTATGTTCGATTGTGGCACAGTTTGGTCACAAACTCTTTGTCTTGACTGTCGTGGACCCTGAATGGTCATGTGGGCACAAAGCTAGCAGCTAAGGAAACAAACAATCATGCAAGAAACCAAAGGGGACTAAATTTAAGATTAGGTAGCCTAAGATGTTATGGAAATGAGGGGGATTTATTTATTCTAATTTTAATTAATCTAGATTCCTATTTTAAATAAACAAATCAAGAAAATTTAAATCAAATAGAGTTGATTAATTCCCCTTTAATTAATTAAATCAAATTGCTTCTGAAAGCACCATAAACTTTACAAATTAAATTGCATGATTAACTAAGGAATGCTAACACCATTGCCACCTCTAATGAAGGCTCTAAGTCTAGGAATGAAACATTAAGGTAGAAGCTTAAAGGAATGCTTAACTAACATGAATATAATTCAAAATCTAACTAAGCATGCCTACTAATATGCTCAATTACCTAACATGGGCCTAAATAGACAGAAGAGGGAAATCAAATTGGGATGGTTGCTACTCCAAACAAGGTGAAATGACCTCTCCAAATGACTTACAAAGTCACTTTAGATATCTATCTACTAACCTTGTTGAAGGTTTTAGGCAAGGATTGAACTTGGCTATATATCATATTTATTATATGAGATGCAAATCAAAGCATGGTGTAAAGTATTAAGGAATGAGGTGATTTCTTTTTATAGTTTTCACTTTGAGGAAAACTATTATTTTGGTGCATGTGGGACTAAAAGCCCAAATTAGATTAGAATTGCTAATCATGATTAAGCTTTGTTAATCACAATTAGTGAATTAACAAGTGATTAAGATGTGTGAAGCTTTAATCGACCACTTAGGGTCAACTAGGAGGCCATGATAAGCTTTTGAAGCTTTCTGAGATGTTGTGGAGGAAACTGGGGTGATTTTGAGTGGTTGGAAGATGGGTTTGATTCAATAGTAGGGTATATTGACCAAAACAAGGGTAAAATAGGTTTATTAGCTAATAAACACTAAATTTTTGTTTTGAAGAGGATTTTGACTTACGATTCATAGTAAAGTGGAATCTTGAATACGAAAGGGATTAGCAAATCAAAAATATGTTGTTAATTGGCCAAAGTGGCAAGAAACGTTAGTTAATTAGCGAAAATCACTAATTATGATAGAATTGATAAGAATGATGGTTGATTTGTGTGCATTTGGTAATAAGATTGTGAAAGTAGAACTTAGGTGTCTACATTTTCCCCTGTTTGAGGTGAAGTAAGTGACTTCTCCAAATATAGTAGACAAGCATAAACAGGTAAATTTTTGAAGAAGAATTAGCAGAATGAAGGATGCTCCCTCGAGTGTTGATGGGGTGATAGAATAAGTCAATTGATGATTGAAAATATGATCAAAATGGATAAAAGAAATAGGATAGAATGAGCACGAAATGGATAGAAGATAAAAAAGGATAAACATGGTTATTTATTGCCCCACATGATTTGGAAGAAAAATTAGTAGTGGTAATAAATGATAATGGAGAAGAAATGATTAATGGACAATATATGACAAGCCCAATCTTTGCATCCAATATTTCAATAAGAAACTTTGTTATATCATTTTTCCCCTAGATCTACATCATCAACCTTTACTGAAATAAACAAAAGTGTAAGATAACATGAAAATCTAAATTACTAGCATTTATTCATTGTTATGTAACTCCATGCAACATACATAATGTAATGTAATACAAGAAAGTAAAACGATGCTTAACTCAATGCAACATACATAATGCAATGCAATACGAGAAAGTTAACTAGCTAACCTAACATAGAAACTAGTAAAATCACACATACTCAAATAAACAATGTTCAAGATAGTTGCACCAATGTTTTTGTTATCAAGCTGTAGTTCCCGAATGTTCATGTTGTAATGACAACGGTTAAAAATGGTGCCCCAAGCAAGGATACATGCGAGGGGAAAAACAAATGACACAAGTAGTCGCATGGAAAATCTTTTGTGCACTATGACATAGTCTTTGGCAACCCATTGTTGCACAGGAGTACCGACATAGCATGTAGCCTAGCTTTTTTTAATGGAGGTAAATCACGATGATCCGCAAGTCGTTCGAAACCAAAACAAGAAAGAACCTTAGAAAGATGTTTTTTAGGACAAATTTTGATGTTCGAGGATAATTTATTTGACATAGGCTTCAGCTGCATGCATGATGTTTAATAATTTTTGAAAAAAAATGAATTTTTGTAATTTTTTGGATTTTTAATGATGTACCAATTTTCTTTTGGGTTTTTTATTGTTTTAGTAATTTGTTTGGGTTTTTTTGAAACATATTTGAATTTTTTTATTTTTGAAACATATTTTAATGTTTTTTATTTTTGAAACATATTTGAATGTTTTTTATTTTTAGAAGTTTTCTGAAGCTATTTATAGGAAACAAAGAAATGTGGATGTCCTCAGTGATAGATGTGATGTACAAGGGAAGAATACCACACATATGCACAAGAAATTGAAGATGAAAAATTGCCCTAGCGTTAGGTGGGAGTATTTAAAGGTAAAATCTTCACGTGCAGAAGTTGGATCGAGGAAAATATAGATAGGTTCAACATGATGATGAATGTAACCCAATGAAGTGCTAGGAAGGAGCAAGGATGCCCCCAACATAAGTTGGCCAAGAAGCACATGATAGAAAGAAGTGGAAGATTATTTTTTTGTAAAGGGGACCAAGGTGTTCGCAAACATAGAAAAAAATCAATCTTATAGACATGGATGTTTTGAATGAAGTAGAAGAAAAACGTGAATGTTGTGAATGTAGCTTAAAAGCATCACGATGAAGAAGCAATTAGCCAAAGGCACGAATCGTGAGACAAGATGCGGACTAGAGAAAGAGTATGAACAAGGTCCAAAAAAAGAAACTTGGTAACATACTAATCCTATTTTCTCATAGAGATCTAGTGTGTGCAGGTGGAAATTTATTATCTCTCGGAGGGAAGATTTTATAGACAAGTGAAGACACCCTAGCAACTGTGTAGGAATGATTTATTTTTTAGAGTTGATTTTTTTTGTGAATGGATTGTGGAAGGAGAGGCGTACATTGCTTCGCTACCAACCAGATGTCCATAGCCCTGACGTAGATGCATTTGATTCTAATCGCAACATTGCTCTACTATTAGCCAGGCGTCCATAGCCCCAGTAGAGATTATTGGAAATACCCCAAGAGAGAGTTATATATCAATTTGCTTTTGCTTTTAGCTTTGCTTTTTGATTTAATTGATTTTTTTTATTTCTGAAAACTTATTTCAGCTCTGATGTTTGACAAGGGGTTAAGAACCACTGATGGCTTGATGGAAGGAGATGAAAGTGCTTGTGATGACAACATTGACTAGTTTCAACAAATATATCCAAAATTCCTTCGCAACAAGTTTTTTTTAGATGTTAATTGTGATAAGATCTCTAAGTGGCCAGCCGTTCCTTAATTTACTAGGGTGATGAAAGACCAAGGCCAAACGAATACCATAGAGATAAATGTCACAAAATGCGTGTGAATTGGCTAACAAAATATCATCAAAAGGATGAAAATGGTAGGAATACTTGTAAAAGAATAACAAAGAAGGTAACAAAGAACATCCATGTGTATGCAATACCTTATTATAATGTTTGATCTTTACCTTTGATATTTTTTTGAAATGTTTTCTCATTTTTTTGTATTTTTGTAGTTTTAGAAAAGTGGGACCGACAAGGTCACTTGACGTGATAAGATCCAACAAAAATGTTAGCAATTTCCTTGATAAGGAAGACTAGGCATGTTTTCTTATAAAGAGTGATATTATCCTCAATCTTAGTGATTGTGGTGAGCTCATACTCAACAGATGACTATGATTTATCATGAAATGTGTATTTTGTGTGTAGGAGCTTAAGGTCCCTATCCAGAGGTTTCTACACTTTTTGCCATACTTGATGGGTGCGTTGATCTGCATTTTATAATAATGGTTGATTCTAAACTTTAAGATCATTTAAATTATTGTGAGCTTTGGAGCTCTTGGAATTTTTGAGCTTAGTGTGATGAAGGAATCATTTTGGTTTCATATAAGCTAATGCGTGATGTGTTTGATCCCGAGAAGTGGGAGAATAAAGTGGACAAATAGAATTGATGTGAGAAATGATGGTAGGATTTCCACAATCATTGATATAAGGACAATGCGATAGACATGAAGGGTACGGTCCAAGAATTGAAGAGGATGGGCTACCAGTAGGTGTCCCATAGAATGAAGATAAATGACTACTAGGATATGGCCCTAAGATTGAAGATGAGGGAGTGTTTGGAGGTGTCCCATAGATAGATGATGATGGGCTACTTGGACATAGCCTAAGAATCAAAGATGAGTGACTTCTAGGACGTGGCCCCAATATAGATAAAGAAGGCCTACCTGGAGGTGAGCCACATATAGAAGAAAATGGGCTACTAGGACGTGAGCAACACATAGATGATGAAGGGCTACTTGGATGTGCCCCACACATAGAAGCAGGAGATGGGCTACCAAGTGGTGACCCAAGGTGAGAAGAAAATGGGCTACCATAAGGTGAGCCAAAAATAGATGATGAAGGGTAACTTAGAGGTGCCCCACATATAGAAGTAGATGATAGGCTACCAGGTGGTGATCCAAGGTGAGATTATGATTGAGGGATCATGCTATGCAAAGAAGGATGTGAAGAAAAGATAGGATCTTCCTTAGTATTCCAACAAAAGTAATCAATTTATTCTTCCCAATACATAAGTGTATCGAATTCAAGATTAAATCCTTGATTGTAATCCTCTAGAGGAATTCCATTGTGTAACCCCAGGAATTTCATGATCGTCTCCTCATCTCAAGATGAATCAATTTGTAGGGGTATTTATTCTTCGACCATATGAGGTTGATTAGAAGAAACGGGTCCAACTAGTGTGGAAGATTGAGAAGATGATGACTCAAGAGATGAAGTAGATTTGGATCTCGACATCTCATGAGTAGAAGAAAACATGGGTTTGAGATAGTTGATTGGTGTTGGCTTTCTTAGAAGATGACATATTGTCAGGAAACAACAAGGATCGCGTAGAAAATCAACATATGATTGTGACATAGGATTCGTTTGAGTTGTTTGTGATGTATGCGTTGACTTAGATGATTGTGTCATAGGATTCAAATTAGGTAATTGTGACACGAGTGCTGACTTAGAAGATTGTGACATGGGAGTCGACTTAGGAGATTGTGACATGAGTATCGACTCAGATGAATGTGATGTAGGAGTCAACTTAGGAGATTGCGACGTAGGTGTCGACCTAGATGAATTTGGAGTTGCCTAGATCTTTAATGGAGGAGGTTCTCGAGGTGGTGAATAAGGGAAGTCCTACAAAGAAAGGGAGGAGCAGGACTCAAGAACCAAATTATATGTTTGTTTGACGTGACTTGGAGTCACACAGATCTTCAAAGGTGGAAGATGTCTTTCAGGTGACTAATAAGTGGAGTCCTGTGAAGAAAGGGGGGATTGTGACTTAAGATTCAAATGAAGTGAATAGTTCTGATGAGAATTTTTAGAAGATCAAGGTGAATATAAAGAATCAGAATAATAGTTTGGATCAAAGCCAAAAGAAGAGTATGAGGAACCCAAATAATAATTTGGATCAGAAGTGTTTAAACCATACCACCATCGATTAAATAAAGGTCGGAAACAAGGTACCCGAGTGGGCCCTCTAGCGTGAAGAACCAAATGAGGCTTAATCATGATGGGCATCCTTTCATGGGAATGTCAAAACTTTGATTCCTTAATGTCATGTGTATAAGGAACCTCGTGATAGTTATTAATTGTTGGCGTTTGTGGCATACAAATGTCTAAACTGAGATAGTGTGATTGAACTCCTTTAATTGGAAGGAAGTTTCGTGTCGATTTGGGCAACATAGTGGAAACTAGGTAGACATTTGACAAATATGGGATCTATGAAAAACCAAGTAGCATAACGATGTCGAATCATTACAAATAATACCAAACAATAAATGGCCATGAATCTAAAGAATCGATATGAATCTAAGGACACCAAAGAATAAAGAATGATCTACCCTAGCAGGGTAATATATGACACGATTTATCTAATACAATACAATGACGTATAATACTCAAAACTAATGACAACAAAAATTTTACTCCCTATGATTTTTTAAGATAGGTTTGAAACAAAATAGTGACAACACAATATTTCCAGTTAGGCCAAGTTTGAAACAAATAAGACATAAATGTTAAGAGAGTGTTGGCGTGTTTCTTTTAACAAGGTATACTTAAGACTAGTTTCTAAACACTAACAAATTCTATGTCATGTAAAATGGACGATACAAATGTGAGCAGCGTAAAGACACTATTTGGAGATGTGAACCAAGCTTTATGTGAAAGTAAGATTTTTAGTGTCAAAATGGCATTATAGTGATGCTAAAAAAGTAACCTCAACACTTACAAAACTCAAGACAAGGCTAGGATGTAAAAACTGTCTAAGTATATCAATGAATTATTATGTGTGAAAGCAACATAACAATACAATATAGAGATTTAGGCCAAGTTTCACAATGAAAACAAGACTTAAATATCACAATTGTGTGGCTATAATGCGGCCAATGTAACAACTCAAAAGAATTCAATGATAAAACCACCTAACTACAAATGATTATAAGTCTCAATATGGGTTTTGAGACAAGAGGGGCTACTAGAATTTGATGATGTACCATTCACACTTTGAACTCTTGCATTCTAGAATCGCAACCTGGTCATGCAAGAAGACTACAAAAGTGGTGGACACAATTATTTCTAGTAGGTATCCGTATATGTTGTTTTCTTTTGTCTCAAAATGAGAAACAAGAAAACAAAGGTGTAAACCAAGTGGTGTTGAAAAATACTTGGTGTAACTTTGGCAAAGTTTCACCTTGTCTTAGGACAAGTGAAAAACTAGGAAAAAGTAACACTAAATAGATTTCGTGATGAAATGTCACACAGTTTCAAATTTAAGAGATTCTTTACCTTGTTTGAAAAACAAGAGTTTGAATCCAACAAATTTTTCACTTTGTGAGAACTCTCAAGTATAACAACTAAGACAAAATTGGCTCCAAGCCAACAAGGTTTCCTAGGGGTTCTTTCTCTATGTGTGACAAGATATCTTTGCGAGCCCAATTTACCAAAAAAGTTGCACTGACTAATCTTCAAGTATATTGGCTTTAATTTACCCCCTTCTAATATAATGAGCAACTAGTGTGTTCAATTGTATTATCATTGGGGTCGCAATGGAAATAATTTTGACTCTAATCTCACCAAGGCGTACTAATCAATTGGGTAGTTGGAGCACTTTCCTATTTCCTTCACATGGTTCCCTCTTGTGTGAACTACTTTAGGGTTCCTAGGACCACCCTCATTGTTGTAGCTTAAGGATTATGCCAAAGGGGTTACGTCCTAGTTTAAAGCAGACGAGCCATAGCTCTTAACCAAAACCTACAATACGGTGTTTTGAATTTGTGTTGGTGTGTTTTTTATCTTTTTGATTAAGTAATTTGGTTTAGACTATCATTGGCTACCTACAACACACGTGAATGTTAGAATTTGGTTTAAAGAGAGCCCTTCTTTCTTTGACAACATTTTAGGTGCTTCAAAAAAATGGTTAGTAGTTCAAAAAGATTCACAATATCATAGAAAGATGGCAATGAAAATGCTTGTAAATCAACTAACTACCATAAAACTTTAAAATCAAGTTTTATTCTCAATTAATCCAAGTGCTTCTTAATGAAATAATAAAATTTCTTTTGATTCCCAAAATCACACTAGGTACAAGGGAAGATCATACACAAGTTTTAGTCTTGGTTATTTATCAAGTGAAATATCTCTTAAGCTAAAAGATCATGTACATGTCAAAACAAAAGTTTGTTCCCTTAAGCATAACAATGATGGTGATTTTTCCTACTTAATCTAAATTAGTAAAAATAAGGTTTAGAGGAGATTTTTATTCTCAATATCACACAAAGTGTAAGATAATAACATACACAACCCTATTCCAAACTCATACAAAGCATGTAAACAAAATCAATCATCAAACCCTAAGCAAATGTGTTAGAAAATTACTAGTTTTATAAAATCTGAAAACCATAGATTTTGGCTAAATCTAAAACCAAAATTTATCTTACTATTGTGTATTTAACTTCAACACCTTTCCAATGCAAAAAAATGGAGTCATTTTGAGGTTGGGAGCAAAAGTTATGGCCTCCGAAAGATAGGTTATGCACTTAGTGTTGCACATACACACCTAATGGTGCACAGGTGCACTCTTTGATTTGTGGGTGCACTCTTTAATGCACAAGAACACTTTTTGATGCACAGGAACACATTTTTCAAAATTTATATAGTTAGTTATACACAAGCACATCCAGTGAGATGTAGGCATACCCAGTGATGCACATGTGCACCTCTTTCAATTTTTACATAGTCAGTTATGCATGGGCGCGTCTAGTGAGGAGTAGGCACACTTTCTAATGCATAGTTGCACTTTAAATATATAGATTAAAAATCTAGTGTTTTACAGGCACACTATTTGATGCACAAGTATTTTATCAACAACACAAGCACACTTTGCTCGGCTATGCGCATTTTGCTCAGCCTAGGCACATTTCTCTCAGCATAGGCGCATTTTTCTCAGCGTAGGCATACTCTCTCCTGTAGGTGCTCAAAATATGAGTTTTGAAGAGGTTTTATTGAAAAATATTAAAAATTTGGTATTTTGATAGGGCTTTGCCTCCTTATATCCTACAAAGAACATCAAAACACAACTTCTACCACTAATCTAGTTGAAACAACTACCTAGCTTGAAAAATTGATCTACAAAACTTTGAAAATTACTCTAAAACTTTGAAATTAATCTTAAATAAAACTTGGGAAACTAATCTAAAAATCTTGGAAGTACTCTAGAAAAACTTGAAATTAAAAACTTTGAAACTAAGTTAAAAAGCTTAAAAATTGAATGCAATGGGGTATTGTCCCACCGGGCGTGCCAAATGAAAGCACCCTAAAATTTACAAAGAAAATTGCATGATTAACTAAGGAAGGCTAACACCATTGCCACCTCTAGTGAAGGCTCTAAGTCTAGGAATGTAACATTAAGATGGAAGCTTAAAGGAATGCTTAACTAACATGAATACAATTCAAAATATAACTAAACATGCCTACTAATATGCTCAATTACCTAACATAGGCCTAAATAGACCTAAGAGAAAAATCAAATTGGGATGGTTGCTACTCCAAATAAGATGAAATGGCATCTCCAAATGACTTACAAAGTCACTTTATATATCCATCTACTAACCTTGTTGAAGGTTTTAGGCAAGGATTGAACTTGGCTATATATCATATTTATTATATGAGATGCAAATCAAAGCATGGTGTAAAGTATTAAGGAATGAGGTGAGTTTTTTTTATAGTTTTCACTTTGAGGAAAACTAGTATTTTGCTGCATGTGGGAATAAAAGCCCAAATTAGATTAGAATTTTTAATCATGATTAAGCTTTGCCAATCATAATTAGTGAATTAACAAGTGATTAAGATGTGTTGAGCCTTAATCAACTGTTTAGGGTCAACTAGGAAGCTAGGATAATCTTTTGAAGCTTGTTGAGATGTTGTGGAGGAAAGTGAGGTGAATTTGAGTGGTTGGAAGAGGTGGGTAAATTAACCAAAACAAGGGCAAAATAGGCTTAATTAGTTAATAAACACTAATTGTCTATTTTGAAGAGGAATTTGACTTACGATTCATCGTAAAGTGGCATCCTGAATGCGAAAGGGATTAGAAAATCAAAAATGTGTTGTTAATTGGCCAAAGTGCCAAGAAACGTTAATTAATTAGCAGAAATCACTAATTATGATGCAAATGGTAAGAATGATGGTTGATTTGTGTGTGTTTGGCAATAAGATTGCGAAAGTGGAATTTAGGCGTCTACATTTTCTATTTAATCAAAAAAACAAAAAATAAACTAAACTATTTGGTTTTGGTATTTTTTATAAAGCTTTTGAATGTAGACAAAGGAAATAAATCTAAACTACTTCTAAACTATGCTTTTAGATTTTCTAGTTTAATAGAAATAAAATAACAAAACCTATAGACAGACAAAATTACTTCTAATTTAAATCAAATCTACTTCTATGCTAAACTAAAATAAACAGGGAATAGCTAGATGTGGTTATTCCTTTGTTGATGAATGTGAAGCCTAACTTAGCTAAAGATATATTCTTTTCCCATTTATGATTATGGATATCTACTATTTCTTTTAATGCCTCACCTCAAAATCATGGGAAGAAATGAAAATTCTTAGAAGTAATTTATTTCCTTGAAACTTTCATGATGAAACAATGGATTACATAGAAAGATAACTTGTGAAGAAATGAAACAAAATACATAGACACAGAACCTTCCTCAAGCTTCTTTCCCTTACACATCCACAGGGATAAGCAGGGAGGAAATTTTCAATCAAATATATTTTCGTGTGCACATTTAAATATAACTAATAAATGAAATGAAAGTTATAGGTGCCTTTAATTGAATAAATGTGAACATAAACTATTACGATTTGTTGTCACACCAAAAGTTGAAACTTATGTTGGAGAAGGATCTCATCATGTTAACCAGATGCTACACCAACACATCCTTGCACGATAAAGCCACATGCAACCATGTGAGCTCTGGGCCCACCATGTATTCACCTAATTAGACCTCACAACATTAGGAGACAATGACATCGGGACTTCCCGGGAGGTCACCCATCCCAATACTACTCTAGGTCGAACACGCTTAACTTCCTAACTCTGATACCACGTCACAATTTTCCGTCACACCAAAAGCTCAAACTTATGGTGGAGAGGGATCTCATCGTGTTAACCAACTGCTACGCCAACATAAACTTCCTCCAAATCCGTTCCCAGGAAAATCCAAAGTGATAAGTTGAGAAGTAAATATCAACAGAAGCTACTTACTGGTAATGAATACTTGCTAATTGTACTTCCTTTAAACAACTATTGATTTGATGAGAAATGTAACCCTCTAGATTAACAGAAAAATTTAAAGAAATTGAATGACATGCCCAACCTGGAAATGTGGAACTCTAACAATATTCAAAGGTAGTTGTGTTTTTCTTTATCCCCTTAGAATCTTCTCCAGAGATGAGTCCAAGGAGCTATGTTGGTTGTGGAAGAAAATCAAATGGCTAGAAGAGTATTTGAGAAAACCGGTTGTAGGTTGGCTAGTAGTAATGCAAGCATAAGAGAAATAAAGCAAATGATGAGATGTTTGTGTAATTTCTGGTAGGATTTCAGCAAAGTAACAGTGCGATCAAAATCAATAATCTCTAACCAATGCTTCAGGAAAAAGCTTGGTTTTTATAGAAAAATGGTAGGGAAATGGTCCAGCACATGTGGTAATCACGAAGTGCCAGATCATCATATGAAGGGGTAGTTAACATGCTAATAATAGTAAGTGAGGAATAAGAATTTTATATGCATCTAATAAGCTCATAATTGGGATAATTGGTAGAGAAACATGTAAGAAAATCACTGGAAAAATTGCAGCACGCGTACAAAACTAAGAGTTTGAAGTCTCAGATTAAACCGCATGGAACCACTGGTCTGTGCAGATTGGTGGTTACATAACTATCGCTTAATGAAGACCAGTGGTTACACAACCACCACGACAGTCACATAACTTAAAGGAAAAATGCTAAGGAAAAGCAAAAAAAAAATATTTGCGAAAGCACGTAAGGCTAATAAACTAAAAAGTAAAGAAGAATAAGTCACATACGCATGTAGAAAGCAAGGAAATAGGACCTAGACATTTTCATTTGTTTTGGAAATGAAATTTATCATCATTTGGTATTTTTACTGTTGCGTCAATGTATAACCAAGCAATTTTGGGTGTGTACAATTACTATTTGGTCAGTTACTCAAGTTTTTCATTTGTTAGCATGTTTTTACCTCTTTTTGCCATGATTGGCTTACCTACCTCTTGTTTTGGACATTTCTTTCATTGTCATTCAGTATGTATCCTCCAATGATGTGATTACACATCTTGATCTCACCTACAAAATAGTTTTTTAGGACATGCCTATTTACTATTAGTTACATTACCATACATTTATTATAAGTCTAGCTATAAACATATTTCATATACATCATGTCATCTATTAGATCATATACATGCATAAATAAGAAAAATATATATACATAGGAGAGTCTCATGACACCATGTAACCAAATTTTAATGCGCACATGGGCACACCCATTTATCAAGTCAAATATTAGTAAAATTATGTCGTCGTATCCACACTGAGAGGGCAAGTATGGGCCCAAAAATGAAAAAATACAAAAAGGGGCATATATGTGCTTCAATATATAATAGATACTAGTACACTATCTAGAAATAGAAAATTGCTTATGTGATCCTCCCACAAAATGGTGACGAGGACTCCTATTCATTTACCTATGAGGTCTAGCTATGGAGTGACGAGTACATCTTAACCTACTACATAAGCCACATGTGTCCTATTTGTCACTATCCTCTAGGTGGATGTAGCTCCATGCCCACTTGACCATCTACACACCACCTCTTTAAGCATCTACACATCATCCTTCAATGTTGTGGTCTTTTCCCTCTTAGTGGATAAAATTTTTGCTCCTTGATAGCCACAACGAACACATCCACATGTCAAGCAACATTGTGATGAAGTTCAAGATCTACCTATAGATTATATGGGATCTTCCCCGAGGATAGGGAAAATATGTCTAATATAGTATCCCTTATCAGCTACCTCCACTTGGTAGTAGTATCTACACACGCATGCACAAACATGATAGAGTTATAAGCATCCTCGTAGAAACCACTAATACTAAAAATAAGAAGCATACTAGCTATAATATTAGGATTATAGTAAATTAAAAGTGTGAAAAATAAAATATCTCAAAATTGGACCTACCTAGATCTCCTTACTACCACTTTGGGTTTGAACCTATGTTAGAAGGATCATAATCATCGCCATCCTCCTCCTCTTTGAACTATCCCTAACTCTCTCTATTTTGTCCCTAACCATCTTCACCTAATCCCTGACCAATGGGGTGTGCTATCTGAATTGACACCGATCCCTACCCATTTCCATATTGTGGCTACTAAAACCACTGGTTATTATGTAATTTGTTGACCTAACAGTTATGTCTTCCCTAATGATGGTGGTTTTGTTTAACCTCTCTTCCCTTAACCTCTCCTATGAGGATAAACTAATCCTCTTACATGTGTTACAATGAGGAATCTTGGTATCAATGGTGTTCAATGTAACCTCCCCAAGTGAGCATCCTATCACTCACATGCACCATGGTAGACGATCAAAATATCTTAAAGAGTTACTGCCAATGATTTTTTAGACTACTAGGGTACCATACACACTAGGCACACCTTAATGTACCCTAACCTATACTTGACTTGTCTCGTAAGGGAGTAGACCATCATTGAAGCTCTCTCTCTCTAGGATAATACCCCTCATAGCTACATAATGTTATGTAATTAGGTCAAAATCAGTCAATATCACTATTTCCTGTAAAGTGTCACTGAAAGGGTCCATGTTCCCTAATGAAATTTAATATCCACATATGGTCCTAGTGGTATTATCTTGGCACACAGCTTCAACCGCTCCTATACCCAACTCATCACCATAGTGTGGTAGCTCAAATCATCAATCCCTAACCTCGACACCCTAAATAGATATTTATATGTACTAGATAACATATCACATGTCTAGCTGAAATAGTCCTCATGTTCCTCAATCTACCTCGCAATAGTGGCCCAATAGTATAAAAGTGATATGTCCCCTTGCCCTCAAATACATGTATGAAAAATATACCAATAATCACCTTGTGGAAGTTTGGAATGTGTGCATTCCTCACTCCTGCTATTTTAACCCCTATTTGGTGCTTGCATGGGGTACATATGCATCTCCAAAGTAATTATATCACTTTAAGGTTTGGGCTACCACTGTAGTAGGTGTAGTCATCACATCTCTCCCTATAAACAAGAGTCTTGTAATCCAATAGATGCCCTTCATAGTGATAGTCCACTCTTATACCACTGATAGAAATCAAATTGTATTTTAATCCACGTCCTAATAGGTTAAAAATTTGTATAAGATCTTGTTTACTGGAGAAACCAAATGTGTTTTTGCTAGCTACATGAGCCCTGAATGGTGTAGAAGCACAATCTCCTATGGAGTAAGCTAATTTATGGCTCTCTAAAACTAATCAAGATCTTAAGCATAACTACATCATATGTACCACCCTATAACCATCCAAAACATTAGGAAATAGAGGCTAGTTAGACCTAATTTGAGAAAAAATAACTTTTTCAAAAAAACGTGTTCATATCTAGCATACACATGTCATTTTCTATAGGCGGTGGTTGCATTTTCATCATTGATGGTGGCATGCTTACTATTGAGATCAAAATTGCACCCTGCCCTAAGTTATAGGCAACCCAAGATTTTGAGGCAGCATGGGATTGTCTCCAAGTGTGAGACTTGCGGCTTGAGACAGACCTCCAGAAAAGGACAGCTTCCTTATTACGCGGGTTTAAAAACCTACATAACACAACCTACATCTACTGCTAAAACTACACCTAAGATACTCCTATTCTAATAAATCCAAGGGGACAAGGAGAAAGGGATGTATAAAATAAAACCTAAGATAATGGGAAATGATAGCACCAAAAGAAGGTGGAACTTTCCCTAGATCCAGATGATGCAAGAGTATGGGGTCGTAAATTTATGCACTCGTTTCAGATGCAAAGAAATATAAGGACATGAAACATGTGTAAGGGTGAAACATTCACATCAAACAAAATGTATTCAAGGGAAAGACATAAACCACATTTGCATTAATCATTCTTCAAAGATTACATATAGATTTGAGGCATGAAAACACCATTCACAAATTACAGAGGTCGACAACATGAAAATTAAAGTTTCACAAATAAAATCTTGAAAATATGCTAAGGCAAGAAAGAGGTAGAATAACCATTTCAAATAACATCAAATCGATATTTATACAATTTGTAGCATGAAGAAAGAGATAAAAGAGAGGGAAAAAGGACCACCGAGCTTGAACTAGCTGCATTTTAATTGCACATTAAATAAGTGTGGGCACCATGATTCATCTTTGAGTTTGCTTCTAGTACAAGCATGATCACCTCCAAATGCAATCAACGATAATAGAATGAGCCCTTTTGATTCTATCACATGTCATCATATTAATCAAAATGACTCCATACTCCATTAAATTCTAGTAGTCGGGGCAGTTGGCTCTCTGGTTCCAGTTTAGGGTGGCTTTGTCACCTTCCACAGTGTTTTACAACTTTTACTGTAGCCTTTCATGTTTTCTACACTCTAAAAACCCAAAATTCAATTGAATGTGGCATGTTGAGTTGTTTGTATGTCATTGAGCTATGAAGACCCGATACAAAGAAAAGTAGGTTTCGGGAGTGGGGATGTATATTACATATAAACATGGAACCTGCACTGATGCAAGAAATTCCCAGAGACCCGCAACAAAGGAGACCATCAGGAATTAGGGTTTACTTTGTAGTTTTACACCCACGTAACCTTTTACCTTCTTGTGGCTATTTTCAACATTTCATGGGTTTGAGAAAACTTGCAGGAAACTATAATTTTGAAAACCCGTGGAGCACTAAAAAAAATTTGTAACTTTGAAATTAACCAATTTCTTTTACTTCTCCAAGGATAAACAACTCCGCGATGCCTTATTCAATTTGACCTGCCATGAACTTATTTCCTTAGTCCTGTAAAGGCATAGTAAGTGTCATGCATCACTAAAACTTCACCAATTTCCTCCTAAGTCCCTGAGTTATTTATCCTTTGTTCTGCGGGTTTGAAGAACCCATTGAATTCCCACATTTCGTGGTAGACTGAAGTAGTCTTCCGCGGATTTTATAGAGCATGAAAATGATTAAATACTTTAAATGGGTTGTTCAAAATCATATAGGGTATAATTTTGGAAAACATTTTGGTGATATTCAGGGGAAATATGCCTACTAGGTGATAAATACCATATGCCTTGAAGCATCCATTAGGCATGGAGTCAAGTTTACCCCTTGAATAAATTGATCTTATTTGAAAACCTATCTCCTCAATCCATATAAAATTAATACTAGACTGGAGTTGACCTGTGGAGCTGAAAGATATACACTGAAGTGCACTCTACTTATGACTTCTACCATGATACCGAATCTGAGGTGATCCGAACATTACTACAAATGGCTCAACACTTATGTACAAAAGAGAAGATCATACATGTCTCAAGTAAAACATGTAGAGAGTGCAAAGCACTTATTACAAACAAAGGGGATCATAGAGATGAGGAAAAAGACACTCATCTAGTGATCAACACAAGGGGAAAATATCTCCCACAACAAAACACAAGTATTTACAAGATGTAATAAAAAATATTAATGGGAGTGTTTAAGATAAATCTCATTGACTAGGATTTGTAATACCTCTCCATCAAGACTATACAACTAAAAATATTTGGCCACTTTGCAAGCAGTGATAGTAAATGGCCTACTCCAAAGTGCATAAAACTTAAGAGTGTCACCTTTGTTTGGCTCTATATGCATCCCACTTGAGGACCAAATCTCCTACCTTGAAAATATGTAGCTTATCTTTCCTGTCAAACCATTGCTTAGTATATCTTTAGTGCCTCTCTAACTTGTCTATGACATATTTTCTCACTTCTTCAAGTTCAACCAACTATGTTATTCTGATTTCTCTTTGATTTGCACCTTCAAATTATAATTTATTTGCTAGCTCGAATGAAGGTAACTCAAGTGATAATAGGAGTCTATCTTCTCTTCCATATACTAAGAAAAATGGTGAACTATCAATTGCCTTCTTTGGAGTGATCTTGTCAACCCAAAGAGCATTCTTTACTTTAGTGTGACATTGTCTTTAATTGACCTACATGGTCCTCTTCATGATCTGGATTAGGTTCTTATTAGTTGATTCTACCAAACCATTGCCTTGTGGGTAATAGTTCGAGGAATTTTTCAGGTATACCCCATTTCTAAGAGCCCAATAAAATATTTTAGATCTTACAAATTCCTCAGCATTATCTGAAATGTTAGTTTGGGAAACCCTAAACCTTGTTGCAATGTCCTCCAAGAAGTCAAGGATGACTGATTCAGTTTCCTCCTTGAGTAGTATGGCCTCGATCCACCTAGTGAAATAATTTATTGTTGTGAACACCCAATTTTGACCCAAACTGGATGAAGGATTAATAATTCCTATCAAATCTAGTCCCCATTAAGAGAAGGGTTCATTTACCTTAATAGGGTGAAGGAGAAGGACTGCCAACCTTTTCTTGCCTGTGAAGAAGGCACATTCTTTGAATTTTATAACCCATTGATATGGATCTGCAAATAATGTGGGACAAAATTATCCTACTCTGAGGATTTTCATTGTTGTGGCCTTGGCTAAGAAATGCCCACTAGAGGATCCATCATGAAATTCAGCCAAGATTTTTTCTATTTGTCCTTCCTTAATACACCTTAGCAAGACACCATCCAAATTCCTTTTAAAAAGAATATTGTCAACTAAAACATAAGGATTTGATTGTAACCTAAGGTGTCTTCTCTTTTATTTCTTAAAATAGGAGGGTAGATGTCAGTTGTTAAGAAAGTAACTACATTGCTCATCCAACTACCTTAGCTAGGTTGAGCTCCTTTGTCATGTAGGTTATCCTACTGATTTTATATCCTACTAATATTCAGTAGTTTATTCTTGTTCCTCCTCTATGAAGAAAGAAGCTTCTTTATGATTCTTGTGAGAATTCATAACAAGGTACTCACCCAATGCTCTTCCTTTCACCAATTTTTTGGATTTGATTGCGACATCAAACTCCATTATTTTGGTTACCCATATAAATCTCTTTTCACTTATTTATGCCCCATAATGAAATCTCTCACTCTAGGATGTGAGACTAAAACTTTGATGTGGTTAGCAGCTAGGAGAGGCTTGAATTTATTGAGAGCACACAAGATGGAAGCACCTACTTTTCTAAATGAATATACTTTAGTTTGAAATCTTTCAATGTTGGGCTAAAGAAAGCCATTGTCAGCTCCAAACTTTCATTTATCTTCTCAGTGAGAATCACAGCTATACTAAGATCCATGTCATAAGCATAAAGGATGAAATCCTTTGTGAAATCTGGGTTAACAAGTGTTGGTGCTTGAGCTATTACAAATTTAATATTATTAAAAAATTCTTTTCCTTTCGCATCCATTTAAAAGCATTATTTTTCTTCAGCATTAACGTGATTGGCCTTACTAGTTCTACAAAGTCAGGAATAAATTTGCTAAAAAAATTGATCTTGTCAAAGAAATACTGGACAACCTTTTTATGAGTTGGGAATGAGAGGGAGAAGATAACATAGACTCTCTTTGGGTCAATTACAATTCCATATTTTAAGACAACGTGACCCAATAGTTTACCCTACAAAAACTGTAAAATTACACTTCTTAAGGTCCAATGATACTCTAAACTCTCTTTGAGACAACGTGACCCAATAGTTTACCCTACGAAACTGTTAAATTTCACTTCTTAGGGTTCAATGATACTCTAAACTCTTTGCGCCTCTTGAACACTTGCTCCAAAATGTTGCATATGTTGTTTTCCCTATTTTGAAAAGACTGTGATGTCGTATAGATACACCAAGATAAATTAATTGATGATTCCATGGAAAGCAATATCCATTACTTTTTGAAATGTGGCACCTACATTTGATAAAATAAAAGGCATCTTCTTATATCCAAATGTTCCCCATTTGGCTGTAAATGTAGTTTTGTATCGATCCTCCTTTTTAATCTTAATTTGGTTAAAGCTCGAATAGCCATCCAACATAAAAATCTCTCAGATCTAGCCGTTGTTTGAAGGATTTGTTTCATGAATGGAAGAGGATGACAATCCTTCAATGAAGCCTTGTTCATGTCCCTAAAATTCACATAAAGCCTTATCTCTCCATTATTCTTTCTCACGGGAACCAAATTGGCCACTAAGAGGAGTATTTGATAGGAAATAATATATTTTATTTAGTGATTTTAGATAACACATTCCTCATTAGGGGCTCAATCCTGGGATTTGCAGGCCTTTGTTTTTATCTTACCAACTTGACATCAAGATCCAAATCAATAGCATGTTGAGTAGAATTGGGGTCAAAACCCTTTATATCCTCATAGCTCCATGAGAATACATCATGAAATTTCTAACATAGGGAAACAAAAGCTTGTTATTCTTCAATACTAAATATCTTTCCAAATAAAATATCCTTTCCAGGTGCAATGGTGACTAGTTTACAATATCCTTGACCCGTAGACATGCCTTTACATTTCCCCTTGATTTGATCACCATAATTGAAAATGCCATCAAGGATGATTAATCCTTTAGGTATCTTGTTTTACCTCAACTGGATAATCTTATCACCATAGTTTTCTTACAATGTGGGTTGCAAGTTGGAAGAGAATTATGCCTCATTTCAAATGAACTGAACAATTTTCTCATTATTTTCAAACACTTTATAGTTGACATCATTATTTGGATTGGATGGTATTATAACCATCTTGACATATTATTTCCCTTGGATAAGATCTTATGTAGGAGAAAACTAAGAATTGATGGTTGTCATCTGATCTACCTCCTTGTTTTTTTTCTTATGTGGCACCACTTGAATATTTATAGCTTTAAAGATTTCTAAAATATCCCAAACTCAATGTGTATATGCTCTTAGTAGTTTGTTTTTAGTCACGCGCCTACCTCTAACTTGGTGAATGACCAATTCGTTTTCCCCAAAGACTTGTAGAGTTTTGATCTGTCTCTTTTTATCAATCATAAAACCATGGACCAAAGTTTCATACTCTGCCACATTGTTGGAGCACACAAATTATAGTTGATGAGTGAAGAAAAGCTTCTTGTCTGTCAGGGAAATAAGAAATATACCTGGCCCAACTCCATTTCTACTTCTTGAACTATCAAAATACATTTTCCATAAACTAGAAGCATCATTATTTTCTTAATGCAGTATGGGGGAAGTGAATTATTCTTCATGAGTGCAAAAGGTACCTAGAATAGTTTACAAAATTGTGTCATAGGGATAAAATTCATAGTGCTCCTTGGCCCATTCATTGAGCATAAGATTAGGAACTGAAGTTGATGAATGCATTGTCTCTGCAAGTTCAAAATCACTACTCATTTCTTCTTGGATAATACAATTTGCATTGATAGCACTAAGATCATGAACTTCTACATGGTAAGCTGAAATATTTTAGCTTTAATTGTAAATGTAAATCCATACCTTGTCTTAAGGAGCATATGAGACAATTATAAAGAAATGAATCCACCCACCTTAGATGTAAAATATTTGGAGAGGCAAAGGGAGAATAGGGTGGAAATTCAATTACAAAAATGTCCTGCATTATGGTTAAGCTTGGTAAGTGTGGAGGTTTAATTCAAGGTCTTTTGTTATACCTAAGACTTGCATTGTTGATCCATTGAATTGTAGAATACCCTTAGAAGTTGGATTGTAATCAATCCCCAAGATATCTATTATTTTCTTTAGCATAACCGAAGCACTAGCACCCAAATATATCATGCAATTATGAACAAGGTATTCTCCAATTATCAAAGACATGTAGAAAGGAGGAGGCTTTAAAATTGAACCTACAAGTTCCTCTTTTAGCTGAAAAACAAAAACAACAATGTCTACTTTGTGCAATGTAGGTTCTAGAGGTGGAAGTTACTTCAAGGCTTCTTACAAAATATCCCTTTGAGATGGGATTGACAAGACATAACACATTGTGACATTAAGGTTTTTCCTTTTCATTTACTCCACAATGTTGAGAAGAATACCCACGGCTCTTTGTGATGAATGTGAGGCATGCTCTTTGTTTCTTTTCTCTACTCGTAGAGGCTCTTTGATTAGTGGATTTGGAATGTTTAGGGGAACTTGTTCATTTTCCAATTGCTAAGTGACCCACGACATACTGGATGGTGTTGAATATTCACTCCAGTTTGCAGAATGATTGGAAGTGTTATGCGGAACTGGAGCAATATGAGGAGGAGATCTCACACCAACTACCACTTCTTAGATATTGTATGATCCGACACATGGAGTTACAACCTATTTGATTTACCCGTGGCTTGATTGATTGCACATAATTATTTAGGTCTGAAGAACATGAAGTTAGGTTTAGGAGCAAACTCTTGAGATGTATATGTATTACTTGTAGAAGGAGCCTAGGTTTATTCTTGTGGGTATTATGGAGTTTGTACCATAAGATATTTTTCCTGCAAGGAATTCATTCCAACCTCACATGTGTGTTGATCACAAGATTAACACCATTCAAAACCTTCAACCATATTATTTTGAATTGGGACAATGACTTTTCTTAAATTAGGAGTAGGTAGAGGTTACATATTAGCATTTGGTGTTTTTCTTGGAGGGTAATTATGAGGAAGTATCTAATCAAGATACTAAAAATCTTGTTATGGATAATCTGGGGAAGGTTAGGATAATTCTTAAAAGCTTGAGCTTGATGTTTCTTATAAGAAGCACTCATTTGTTAGGTTTTTAAGTTGGATTCTAAGGCTTTAACCTTATTCTTGTTTGACAGAGGAACCAAATGTGAAATCAGATGGTTGAGGGATAGGAGCAACAATGGGTTTAGTTTCATGTGGTAATTTAGGGAAAATGGGCATACGTAATTTAGGGGCCAACTTTCATGCTTGAATAAGACAATTCTTGGCCCTAATGGCTATTGGATAAGTATAAGGTAATTAGACAACAACCATAGATTGTATCATAACATCAAATTTCAAATTTAAATCTCTTAAGAAGTAAATAAAAGCACCTTGTGGAGATGGTCTTAAGAGAACTAGAATTTTGTCCCATGTCTTTTGAAATCTAAATTTAAAATCAGCCATGAGCTCATTTAGAGCTCGCTTGATCACTATGAGTTGCTCTAGCAAGGAGATTTTATCTACTTGTTATCCTGCAAAATTGACAAGGGCAATTTGCAGGTAACCATACCAAAAATTTTGTTTTGGCCCCAAGGAAGTTTTACAACGTTCGAAAGAAGCCCAAAATTCCCTTCCGAAAATCAAGTTTTAAGGACTTAGCTATTTTTCAGTCTTTTTGAGTTGGGCGCTGAGAATGTCCTGTTGACATGCTGAAAAGTGTGCCCAAGGTGCTGAGAAGTTCCTGTCAACACGACAAAAAGTGCACCAAGGCACTGAGAAGTTCCTGTTGACATGCTGAAAAGTGCACCAAGGCGCTGAGAAGTTCCTGTCGACATGCTGAAAAGTGCGCCCAAGGCACTGAGAAAGTCCTGTCGAAATGCTGAAAAGTGCGCCCAAGGCGCAAGGAAGTTCATGTTGACATGACGAAAAGTGCGCCAAGGTGCTAAGAAGTTCATGTCAACATGCTGAAAAGTGCACCCTTTACACTAAAGAGTAGTTTTTTCCTGGGATCCATTGATCTTTTTTGTAAAATATTTAAAAGGCATGTTGGCATACACGATGACTTCATCCATGTTGCACCATGGGATGTTGCCATCCAAAAACTTGCCCAAGTCAACTGTTGACTTTTTAGATATTTTCTAGATATTTTGTTAGTTGTTGGTTGTTTTTTGCCTTCTCTCTTCTCCTTCTATAAATACTTAAATACTTGTTGTATTCATTGGTGGACACTTTTTAGATGAAAAATAGAAGTGAGAAGAAAAGGCTTTGTACTTTTTGTAACAGAAGAAACATTAATACAAATATTAAGACTTTGTGCTGAATATGTGTGTTATGGGCATCTGATCTTTCTTATGTCAAATCTGTGCATTTATTCTGTTGGATCTATCTCTAATTTTTTGTCACGTGTTCATCAGTATTGATTTGTTTGTCTATGCAAGTAGGTTTGGCTCTGTTTACTACCAGCCCAAAACATAGACCCTCTAACCTTTCTACTTTGGAATTCATTTCTTTTCTCCCTTCAGATCTGTCTTCCTTCCTTTCCTTCCTTCATTCCTTTCTGTTCTTTATCGAAACTACCTCTACTGGGATGAGATCCCAAACCCCCTGAAGGAAGAATACTGTAAGACTTGCATAGGTTCCTGTTGGTAGAATAGCAATAAACCAGTTTCGCTTGCTGTCTCAAAGAGGGGTTATGCCCTGCACACTGTTGGCTCGTCTATCCATAGATCTGTCCACCTGACAGATTTTCAAGCCAACAGTTTTTGGTGACTCCACTGGGGATCAAACAGATCTAACAGATCTATGATAGTGGTATGTTAGAAAATCAATAAAATTTTAGAAAAATCACTACCTATTTACAAATTTTAACTTTTGTTCAAAATCCAAAATTTTTGCAAAAGTGATCCAAACTGAATTTTTTTTTCAGGGATCCATAGATTGGGACTAGTTAGAGATCTTTAGTTCGCTGAGTTTTTACAAAAACCCGTATATTTCCATAGATCTGAGATTTTGACAATTTTACAAAAATTTCAAACCCTTGCAAAAAGTCAAATCTAAGATCCGAAAATCATCTTACTAAGTTGGCCGTAATTTTATCCCCATTAACATTTTTCATTAAACCGCAATCGGTTTTCAAAAGAGGGATAAAATTAAATATTTAGAAAAGTACATGTTGCTGATTTTTGTCAGAAAAATCAGAAAATCAACAAGTACAACCAAAAAGAGTTTTTAAAATTTGCTCCAAAATATTACAGATCTGGAGGGTACACTGGCGGGTGAACCATTTACTTGTAGCAGAAGAGCTCGTGGAGTAATCGATCCTATTTTTGATCTACTTCAAAGGCACAACTTTAGTGTTACACTGGCACGCTTCCCATCACTAAGTTCAGTTGGCTAGTCATCCAGAAGTGTCTCACCTCCACGACGGAAGCATCTCTCACAAGGAACATCCTCATCTCTTTGCAGTGCTTTGCTACTTAGTGGAACTGTGCTTCCAGTTCGCGTTCTTTTTCTAGTTGTTCAAATGGCAGTGCCATGGGGAAATGCTATGGGCCCACTTGCTTTGCCACACCCCGTTCATGCGCTCCCTCACTGAAACTGGAAGAATTTTCCTAAATTTGATGGTAGCGGGAACCAAAGCACGGATTCACACATATCTACGTTCATCATGTCATGCAGTATCCTGTATGTGACCCATGAAGATGTTTCAGTTTGCCTCTTTCTAGAGACCTTACAAGGACCTACAGTAGAATGGTTTCAACATTTATCAGCCGGATCTATTACCAGTTGGGCCACATTGAGAAATGCATTCGAAGAAAGATATAAGCCTTTAGAGGAAGTGTTCGCATTACTGTCCAAGATCACTCACCTGAAGAAGGAGGTCAATGAAACCATGCGCGATTTCATCGCCCATTTCAATTCACTAATCAACCGGGTTCCACCTACCATGCTGCCAATGCCATAAAATCAGAAGTGTTTCTTCGTGAACGCCATGAGCTCAAAAGTAAGTTTTCTGCTCTTGCAAGAACAGGTCACTACTTTGGTTCTCGCCCAAGCTGCTGCCATTCAGATAGTGGATAACCTACTTATATCTAGTGAATTAAAATGAGAGCCATCCAAGCCGAAAGTTTCAACTCCTTCTCAAGCCACTTCATCAGATCCGGTATTTTAGAAGATGGCGAATGACTTGCTTGCATTAAAGAAGCAGTTAGCTCAAGCTTCTCCTAGTACTCAGTACCAGGATATCC
Organism: Taxus chinensis; assembly: GCA_019776745.2. Taxonomy (NCBI): domain Eukaryota; kingdom Viridiplantae; phylum Streptophyta; class Pinopsida; order Cupressales; family Taxaceae; genus Taxus; species Taxus chinensis. Next base: position 224,712,780 of record CM034151.1, on the reverse strand, counting down.
CACAGAGGAACTTCACTCCCAACAATGCCCCCCAAAGGCCGTGTTTACCTATAACTACTCTGCGGTTGGCGCTTGAGGCTCCTTCGATCAATGCTCTAGACACGATTGAAGAAGAGGAGCAAATTTATGAAGAACCTTCATCGCAAGGTGAAGATGATCAAGATGTCGATGAACCGACTGGCTACTCTACAATTGGGTATATGGAATTTGAAGATGAAGAGTCTGATGAAGAAGAGGGTACCCAAGGATATGCGAGCGGGCAGTCTTGTGTTGTTTTCACTCGCTCTCAAGGAAAAGAATCAGAAGTTGTTGCCAGGATACAAAAAGAGAAGGCCATGTCAAACATGCCTCCAATCATCGCTAAAAGAGGTAATCCCCTTCCTACTCAGCCTGTTGTTAAGTCTTTTTCAAAGAAATCTTTTTCCCCTATCTCCCCTTCGAATCAACCCTCTCATATTCCTATCAAGACCGGTAATCCTACCCTACTATCGTGAAATGAGGGACTCATTCCTTCATCAACGCAACCCTTGGCCATGTTTGACATAATTGATCACACTAAAAAGACCAAGATCCAAATGTCTGAAGCCGAGTATCTTCAGTCAAATCCTGAGCAGCTTGTAAGGTTGACCAAATACATCCAAAGCCAAGACATAACTACTCAGGTTTCCTAGAAAGGAATCCTTTCTACTCCTTCTACATCTCACATAAATGTCACCTCAACATCTGTGTCAGGAAAGATAGAACCTTTATATCTCTCCCTCCTAATCAATGGCCACAAACTAAGCAACCGCATAATTGATTCCAGGGCTTCTGATAACGTCATGCCAGCAAAATTCACCCATGCCCTGGGCCTCACCCTTACCAAGCCTTTTGGCCAATGTTATTCCTTAGAAACCAAGCAGGTTTCGTTGATCGGTCAAATCAAAGATGCACGGTTTACATTTGTAGCGTTCCCAGAGAAAAGAGTAAAGATGACTGTCCTTGTTGCCGATATTCCGGCAGCAACGGAATTCTATTAGAAAGGAGTTTTTATAGTGAGGTTGGTGGAGAGATTCATATGGACTGGTCTAAGGCAAGGATTCCCGTCAAAGGTATGATGCAAACATTGGAGCCGGAATCACAAAATAAGTACCTGGTTACTAACTCCGATGACCCCAAAGCCCAAATTCTCTTCGAATCATCAGGGATGGTGACATGGTTACTAATTTCTTGTCTACTGAGTCTGACAAAATGGATGTCCTCGTCTAAGCAGAGGATCTTAACAAGATCTGGACATTACAATTTGATGGCAGTTGCACGAATAGTGGATGCGGCGCTGGAGCCGTGATGATATCTCCCGAGGAGGAGATTATCCCTCTCTCTTTCAAGTTGTAGTTTTTCAATACGAATAATACTGCTGAGTATGAATCTTTGCTACTGGGCATGCAAGCTACAAGCAAAAGAGGAATTAAGAATCTGAAAGTACAGGGTGATGCAGAGCTGGTTGTAAATCAAGTTAAAAGGATATACCAAGTGAAGAATGAAAGGCTCAGACATTACCGCAACACAGTATAGGACAGCATTGAGGAGTTTGACGCTTTTTCAATAAAATCCATCCTAAGAGCTCAAAATGACATGGCCGACTCATTAGCCATCTCAGCATCCCTCATGCTCCCTCACCTAGGTTTGAAAACAGACACATACACCATTGAGGTGGTTTTCTGCCTAAGCGTGCCAGAAAATTCTCAGCACTGGCAGGCATTCAACGATGACAATCAACTTATTTCCTTTCTGGAAAAGGTAGAGAATTTTAGTGAGCTTCATTTTGAAGGATCCACTTCCGCATGTCGTGAGTCTGTTACTGATCAGAACAGGGAATCCGAAGGAAGTGATGGCATATGTCAGCTCAAAGGAAATAAAATTTCGAAAGGTCTGGTTTCTCTAGAGCGTTTGTTCGACAGGCACGATTTTTTTGTCAAGAAGAAAAGGCGAGACGATCCTAACTCCTCCCCAGAAACTGAACCGGTCAATGTAGGTTCGGTAAAACATCCACAGTTTGTAAACATTGGAAAATGTTGCACACCCGAAGAGAAGCGGAAATTCGTCAAGTTGCTAAAGAAATACATGGATGTATTGGTGTGGTCCTATGCCGATCTAAAGTCTTTCAAGCCAAAGGACGTCCAGCATGACATCCCATTGAAAGAGGATGTCAAACCCTTTCGCCAGAAGCAAAGACACTACAATCGTAAGATCTTAGGTACTATCTAGGCCGAAATTTAGAAAATGTTGGATGCAAGGATCATTTTTCCTATCCATCATAGTACTTAGGTGGCAAACATTGTACCAGTACGCAAGAAGAATGGTGAGATACGCATATGTGTAGATTTGCGTAACTTAAATCAAGCCTCCTTGAAGGACAACTACCCTCTTCCCATAATGGACCAGGTTCTGCAAGCAGTGACTGGATCAGAAATGTTGTTTATGCTTGATGGTTTTTTAGGCTACAATCAAATCAAAGTCTCACTCGAAGACCAATTCAAAACAGCATTCATTACCCCTTGGGGTACATTCGCTTACAGCAGGATGCCTTTTGGTCTGACCAATGCCAACGCCACTTTTCAGCGGGCCATGGACTTTGCATTCAAAGGTATGATGGGAAAAATCATCGTAGTCTACTTGGATGACTTAACTGTGTTCTCTAAACAATGAAGTGATCATTGTGATCATTTGGAGCAAGTATTGATTAGATGTCGGGAACATGGAATCTCCCTAAATCCGAAAAAAGTCTATTTTCGGAGTCATAGAAGGAAATTTGCTGGGACACATTGTAAGCAAGGAAGGGACGAAGATAGATGCCGAAAGGGTTAAGGCTATTCAGAGCCTTACTTTACCCACAAGCAAAACTGGCGTTCACTCTTTCTTCAGAAAAGTGAATTTTCTCAGGTGCTTTTTCCCCGACTTTGCTGAAAAGACTCGCTAGATATCAAACATGATGAAAGGGTCACCAACTTTCTGGTGGAGCGAAGAAGGAAAGGCATCATTCGAGGATATAAAAACCTCCATTGCTCACGCACCAGTCCTGGTATGTCCCGATTTCTCCAAAGACTTTATCATGTATAGCTAGGCATCTGAGCATACTGTATCGGCCATCTTAATGCAAAATAATTATGAGGATGTCGAATCCCCAATTGCGTTCATGAGCTCTCCTCTCAATCTTCATGAATTAAAAATGTCTCAGTTGGAAAAGTATGCCTTCACCATTGTCAAAGCAGTCAAGAACTTCAGGTATTACATTCTAAACTGTCATACAGTGGTGCTGGTCCCTGACACGGCAATCAAGTCAATATTAACTCAACAGGAGTTAGGGAGTTTGTGAGGAAATTGGATTGCAAAAGTCCAGGAGTATGATCTAGATATAAAACCAACCAAGCTAGTAAGAGGCAAGGGCCTATGTCAGCTCATGGCTGAAAATAGGGATTCAGAAGGCCCTGAGGAAAAAGATGATTGCACCAAGGGAGCACAAAGCCAGCTGGAGAAAGCCGATTCTCTACCCATGGTTCTATTTTTCGCCACCAGCGACGAATGGTATTCTGATATCGCTTTCTTTCTCACTTATGGTGAGTGTCCAGCTCATCTAACTTCAAAGGAGAAACGTGCTATAAAGCTCAGAGTAGCCAGATATGTCATTTGGGATGACTGTTTATACAAACGTGGAATAGATGGCATCTTCTTGTGATGTGTTGACAAGCTGCAGCAAGTAAAGTTACTTGAGAGTTTTCATGATTCAGCATGCGGTGGTCATTTTTCCTCTTCCATGACAGCACACAAGATCATCCAAGCTAGGTACTATTGGCCAACGCTATTTTAGGATACAGCCACTTGGGTAGCAAAATGTGAGCTTTGCCAAAAGTTTGTTGGCAAACCAAACTTGGCTACTTTTCCCCTCAGGCCAGTCATCATTAACAAACCATTCAGGCAGTGGGGAATTGACTTTATCGGAGCACTCCATCCCCAATTGAGTGTCGGACATAGTTATGTCCTGACAGCAACAGATTTACTTCACCAAATGGGTGGAGGCCATTCCTGTCAAGAATTGCACCTTCGAAGTTTTTTGTAATTTCATCAAAGAGAATATCATCATGAGATTTGGCGTTCCACACAAAATCATTGCTGATAACGCTTCCAACTTCTCCTCACGGGAAGTTAATGGTTTTTGCTATGAATACAGGATAACCTTGGCCCATGCCTCAGATTATTATCCTCAAGGAAATGGTCAGGCAGAATCCAGCAATAAAAACCTTGTGACCATCATACGGAAGCTGGTCAATGAGAATCAGCAGTCCTAGCACAAGTCATTGTATGATGCTTTGTGGGGAAATTGTATCACTCCAAAGAGATCTCTCGGCATGTCACCTTTTCAAGTGTTATATGGAATTGATGTTGAGATCCCTATCTCCATAGAACTCCCTACTCTACGCTTGGCACGAGTGATCGAGGATGAGACTTTCCAGAATTCTCTAGAAAAGAGGATCATGTATCTAACAGAACTTGACGAAAAGAGAGTAAGCGTGGTCGACAGGATCACTGAACATCAGAATCAATTCAAGAGACTATTCGATAAAAAGGCCAAGCAGAGGGATTTCCAGGTGGGAGATCTTGTCCTTCTATGGGACAAGCGAAGAGAGCCAAAAGGCATGCACAGAAAATTTGACTCTCTATGGAGAGGGCCTTTCAAGATCAAGCAGCTCAACAGAGAATAGTTTTTATCTCTCGTATCTGGATGGAACCGAGCTCCCACTTCCCTATAGTGGGAAACATCTGAAGATCTTCAAGAAGTAGAGCTTGCTCTCTTCTTTGTATAGTTTACTTTCGTTGTGTGTTTGCTTTTTGTTGTTGTGTGTTCCCTTTCTTTGTTCCCTTTTGTTTACCCTCTGCTCACCCTTGTTTTTGACTCTCCAACCCAATGGATAGGCACATGAAAATCTGGGATTCTCTACCCTTAAGTTTCACTCAAAGATAGTCCCCAGAAAGAGCCAGTTGTTATCCTGTAAAATTGACAAAGGCAATTTGCAAGTAACCATACCGAAAATTTTGTTTTGGCCCTAAGAAAGTTTGACAACGTTCGAAAGAAGCCCAAAATTCCCTTCTGAAAATCAAGTTTTAAGGACTTAGCCATTTTTCAGTCTTTTTGAGTTGGGTGCTGAGAATGTCCTGTTGACATGCTGAAAAGTGTGCCCAATGCACTGAGAAGTTCCTGTCGACACGACAAAAAGTGTGCCAAGGCACTGAGAAGTTCCTGTCGACATGCTGAAAAGTGCACCAAGGCGCTGAGAAGTTCCTGTCGACATGCTAAAAAGTGCACCCAAGGCACTGAGAAAGTCCTGTCGACATGTTGAAAAGTGTGCCCAAGGTGCAAGGAAGTTCTAGTTGACACGACGAAAAGTGCACCAAGACGCTGAGAAGTTCCTATCGACATGCTGAAAAGTGCACCCTTTACACTGAAGAGTAGTTTCTTCCTGGGATCCATTGATCGTTTTTGTAAAATATTTAAAAGGCATGTTAACATACACGATGACTTCATCCATGTTGCACCATGGGATGTTGCCATCCAAAAACTTGCCCAAGTCAACTATTGACTTTTTAGATATTTTCTAGATATTTTGTTAGTTGTTGATTGCTTTTTGCCTTCTCTCTTCTCCTTCTTCTATATATACTTGAATACTTGTTGTATTCAGTGGTGGACACTTTTTAGATGAAAAATAGAAGTGAGAAGAAAAGGATTTGTACTTTTTGTAATAGAAGAAACATTAATACAAATATTAAGACTTTGTGCTGAATATATGTGTTATGGGCATCTAATCTTTCTTATGTCAAATCTGTGCTTTTATTTTGTTGGATCTATCTCTACTTTTTTTTCACTTGTTCATCAGTATTGCTTTGTTCGTCTATGCAAGTAGGTTCAGCTCTGTTTACTACTAGCCCAAAACATAGACCCTCTGACCTTTCTACTTTGGAATTCATTTCTTTTCTCCCTTCAGATCTGTCTTCCTTCCTTTCCTTCCTTCATTCCTTTCTATTCTTCATCGAAACTACCTCTACTGGGATGAGATCCCAAACCCCCTGAAGGCAGAATACTGTAAGACTTGCACAGGTTCCTGCTGGTAGAATAGCAATAAACCAGTTTCACTTTGTTGTCTCAAAGAGGGGCTATGCTTTGCACACTGTTGGCTCGTCTATCCATAGATTTTTCCACCTGACATATTTTCGGACCAACACTACTTTATCCTCAAATTGATTGCAAAGGGTTGTACCAAGTTCATCCCAGCTGTGAATGGAAGTAGGTCTCAAACTTCTATACCATTGATGTGTTTTACCTTTGAAAGAAAAGGCAAGAATCCTAATTGCAACATCATCTTCAGTAACAAAATGGATTGAACAAAAAATTGCAACACCATGGATATGATCAGATGAAGTGGTAGAATTTTCACTTGTGAAAAAATGAATACTCTTCAAAGCTAACACTAGAATGCCATATTGTGCATTAAGAACTAAAGGGCTAACACCAATGAAATTGACAAAGGGTAAATTCCTCTGTAGTGCCATGAATGGAATGGATCTTAGAACCCTAGAGGACAACAAGAACAACCTATCAAGAGGAGTAGAAAGAGTTCGGTTTGGAGGAGATGGTGAAATCAGAACTGGCCTACCTCTTCTTCTTGGTGACAAATGTAGATATTTGAAGGCTCGCTACTTATTGCAATTGGTCTAGTTTGTATCCTTCTCATGAAAATAGGCATTGAGCTGCTAAAAATCAGAATATCTGAGCTTGGGAGTCACCAGATGTGCTAAGGAAATACCTTAAAAGGCTTAAATCACTAAACCACACATCAATACTTAGTAATAATGAAATGTAAGATTTATCAAGTAGTCCCACTTGGTGTGTCAAAATTGTTGGAGCTCAAAATTGTACCCTACCCTGAGTTGTAAACAACCCAATATTTTGAGGTAACATGGGACTGTCTCCAAATATGGGACTTGAGGCTTGAGACAGACCTCCAAAGAAGGTTGACTTCCTTATTACATGAGTTTGAAAACCTACATAACACAACCTACATCTACTACTAAAACTACACCTAAGCTAATCCTATTCTAATAAATCCAAGAGGGCAAGGAGAAAGGGATGCATAAAATAAAACCTAAGATAAGGGGCAATGATAACACCAAAAGAAGGTGGAAATTTTCCCAAATCCAGATGACGCAGATGCAATAGGCACAGGTTTGGGGTCATAAATATGCACTCAGTTTACATGTGAAGAAATAGAAGGACATAAAACATGCATAAGGGAAAAACATTCACATCAAACACAATGTATTCAAGGGAAAGACACAAACCACATTTACACTAATCATTCTTCAAATATTACATACCGAGAAGAGGTATGAAAACACCATTCATCAATTACAGAGGTCAACAATATGAAATTTTTAGTTTCACATAGAAGATCTCGAAAATATATTGAGGAAAGAAAGAGGGAGAAGACTCTTTTCAAAGAGCATCAACTCTATATTTATACAATTCGTAGCATGAAGAAAGAGAGAAAAGAAAGGGAAAAAGGACCACTGAGATGGAACTGATCGTGTTTGAAATGTACATTAAATAATTGTGGGTGTCATGATTTATCTTTGAGTTTGTTTTTAGTATAGGCATGATCACCTCCAAATGCAATAAAAAATTATAGCACGACCCCTTTTGAGTCTATGTAATGTCCCCTTTTCCTATGCCAAATGGCCGAAGGGCCAAGTCAAGTCCAAACTGTGGTCAAACCCAGGGGGCTGTGGACACTGGGAGCTTTTGGGAAGGGCCCCCGTGGTTTTAATATCCAAGTTTTGCGTTTAGGGGTCACTTTTGGACCATAGCGACTCAAAAAGGAAAAAGTAACTATAGTTATTTTATTGGACCCTCCATGGAATAAAATGTGCCTAGGGTTATGGGGGCTCATTTATCGAGGAGAAGTATATAAGGAACCAGGGGAGAAAGAAAAGACACTTTTTTTGCTTACATTTTAACATCCTTCACGTGCAGCTGTTGTTGCACATCTACAGCTTGTGGAGTCAAATCCGACAAGGACCCTAGCTTCAGTGGTGAGATACCCATCCCTAGCTAGCAGGGCATTCTTCAGTAGTGAGAGATCTACCTTAGTTTGTCATTTTGGAGCCGCTTTCAGGGCTGTGTGGTAGAGATATTATCAGAGGTTTAAGAGGAAGGATTTCGAGGGTTTTGGGGGCATTTAGGGAAGATAATCTGACGAGCTCTAGATCAGATTCACGGAAGCCATTTGGGTTGGGAATGGCAGCACATTGAAGGAACCTCCATCATTTTTCAACCCCATTCCAAGCAAGGTGACTTGCAACCTTTATTTGGGGCTTTTCCAGTCAGCCGTTCACAAATCTAAAGGTGGAAATATTATTTCCTATATCTATCAATGTTATTTCCAAAGACCCTTATTTTTGTTCTTGTATTTAGAGAGTAACGAATCTGGGTAGTTTTCCAACTATATAGGGCACGCTGTGCTTTTTTGGGCAGCAGTTTAATTTGTGTAATATTCCAAAAATAGTTCTATTATGTCCTCTATAGTGATTTTTCTAGCAGTAGTTTAATTTGTGTAATATTCCAAAAATAGTTATATTATGTCCTCTATAATAATATCAATCTCTATTTAAATTTTCAAGTAATTTGAGTTGATGTCTTGGGAGATATCGATTTTATTTATTTTGTTGTCCTTACTATAAAAATCTGCATAAATCAGTATTTTTCTTTGCTACAATTTTCATATATTTTGTGCATTTTTAAGTAGTATCCCATAAGGGATATTTCAGTGGTATCAGATCAGTTGTTTCTCTAGCTTGTTGGGATTGAAAGATGGGGGACAGAGATAGTGAGGATATAGGGGTAGATATGATGAAACAATTGTTCACATGGTAAAGCAGCAGGATACTACCAATCTCTATTTGAGCCAGCTCACTGAGAGATTATCACAGGACAGGTTTGATACTCATATGGAAAAAGGAGAAAATAACAACAGGGGACAATATGGTCAAAGAGGTAAGGGTGGACATTCAGGACAGCGGTCCCCCCATTCTTCTACCAGGCCTCTCAGATTTCATGAACCTTCTTTCTGGAAGGATTTGGAAGTTAAACAGGTATGGTAGCCAAAGGATATTGTAGATGAGGAGTCTTGTTGGGAAAGGTACCAAACCTTAAGTGATGGATTTCATGACAACATGCCATTCCAGGAATATTACAAAATGAAGATTGACAACAGGCCTAGGAGAGATTACCAGGCACAGGTACTAAAGATGCAAAGGAGGTTGGGACAGATTTATGTTCCACATATTAACGGTTCTAAGAACTGTACTGCATAGTCTTGGGTGCAGAAGTTGAAGACATACTTCGACTTGAATCGTATGCATGAGGAAGATGTAATTAAGTTTGCAATCTTACATCTAGAGGGAGACGCTCATGATTGTGGCATCATGGGTTGATTACACAAGGACACATATACATCATGATTTATGCAGAGTTCACAAAGAGGTTAGTGAGCAAATTTGATAAGAGGGACTATCATCACCAATCTGGCACTATGATAAATCTCCACCAGGAACTTCTCGTGCTATAATTATTTACTAATGCACAGCTTTTAGTTTGGTGTAAGTAATTTGGAAACACAATAACAAACATAACACAAGAATACCATAGACTATGATACAAAGGAATGATGACAAATCTGAAATATAAGTGTAAATTATATTATCAACATGAAATTGTTACAATCTCACCCATGAGGTACTTCAAGTGTTACCAACTCCACTTGCCTTTCAACAATAACTATAGGAGAAACTTCACAATTACACCTCTTAATGGCTTCTTTAACACACCTTCTAAATGATGGCTTCCTTTACACACTTACTCATACAATATTTCTCACTACTTCCTCCTATGCTAAATGAGGGGGGTGGCCTCTTTATTTATAGAACTTTCAGGTTTATCCACCTTATCTCTAAGATAGGATAAGAAATATACTCTGACGAATCATATTCCATACCTTAACTCTTATCTTTACATGTAATCTTATCTTTTAAGATAAGATAAACCTTATCATATCACATGGGTTCCACATTTTTAGACTTTTTACAAATAAAATACACAAAATATTTATGACCTCACTCCTTGTCCCTTATTACCATATAATATTTCTAATTCCTAATCATGTAGACCCTACTTCTCTACTTACCCTAACTTTGACATTTTAACATTACCAAACCACTTACGATAAATATTTACTATTTACCACAACATTCCTATCGTACTTTGACTATTACCGTACTATACATTATTGGCGGCGTCATACTAGAAGTGTTGTTATCTTCTATCGAACGCCACTACTAATTATACTTAACAACATCCTATTCCTAATACATACATTAATTAAATAGAAATTCTGGAGGAAAATTTTAGTGTCAACATCTTCCCCCTTCCTAGTTTTTACTCTGTCATTTGAGTAGACTATTCTGGTGCTTGGAAAATCTTTAACTTGTCATGGTTGACCCATTTGGTAATGGGAGTGCCATCCAATTCCTCTACTTGATATGTACCATTTTCATGCACAATTACTATTTTGTAGGGCCCCATCCATTTGGGAAGAAATTTTCTCTGCCTTCTTTTTTTATATCTGGAATCATATACTAGAACCAAGTCATTCACATGAAATGGAGACCAACAGATCTTTTGATCAAAGTATTCCTTCTGCTTCATTTTCTTCTTATAGCTTGTATCCTTCGTTATTTCCCTCATTTCCTCTAGCAAATGAATATGTACCAGCCTTTCCTTTACTGAATCACTTTCATCCATCCTTTCATTTTTCATAACTCTCATAGTGGGAATATCAAACTGAATAGGAAGAACTGGATCAATGCCATAAGCTAATTGAAATGGGGAGTTTCATGTTACTGACTTTGATTTTCCCTATATGCCCACAATGTTGCATCAATCCTTTTATCCCACTTATATACCTGCAAGGCTGCATCTTTTGTTAGAATTTGACACAACACATAATTTGTTCGTTCCACCTGTCCAATTGTGCTTGGCTTGTAAGTTGTTACCTTCCTGTGCTTAATAGAAACCTTATTAACTATGGATTCTACCACCTCATTAATGAAGTGGCTTCCTTGATCTATTACAATTTCTAATGGACAACCAAATCTGGTGACAATGCATTCATATATGAACCTTGCCACTTCATCCATGGAAGCTATTTTCAATGGTCTTGCTTCAACCCACTTGGTTAAATAATCTGTGTCAACTACAATATACTTATTTTGGCATGGGGTAATTAGAAGTGGACCTACAATATCTATTCCCCACTTTTCAAAGGGACCAAGTGGAAGAATAGGGCATAATGGACGTCTTACGGTTACCATGTGTTTGACAAATATCACATGTCTTACAATAATTATAACAATCTCTAAAAAGAGTGGGCCAATGATAACCTACATCCAAGATCCTTCTTGTTGTAAGTTGTCCAGAGAAGTGTCCTCCACATGTACCATTATGGAATTCTTCTATTAGCTCCTTCCCTTGACCACTTCCAACTACCCTCTTATACTATCCATCAGGTCCTATTCAAAATAATACACCATGCAGAATAGAATATGGATGACTGGCTTGAGTAATCTTCCTCTTAGTCTTTGCATTGGCACCATCAGGAAACTTGAATTCATTAAGATAATTCCAAATATCTATGTATTCACTAGGGATTTTGTCAAGGGATAACAATGTTGCATTTGAGAAATCATCATCATCACAAGATTAACCTAAACCATCATAGGCTCGAGAGAGTGCATCTGCATTAACATGCTTCTTTCCTGACCTATCTATAATATCAAATTCAAATTCTTATAGCAAAATTATCGATCTTGCTATCCTCCCTAATGGGTTAGGCTTATTTACAATTTATTTTAGAGCCTGATGATCTGTTAAAATTGTGAACTTCTTCCCTAGCAAGTAATTTCTAAACTTTTTTACAACAAAAATGATAGCTAGAGCCTCTTTTTTAGTTACAGTATAATTTACCTCAGCACTGCTCATTGTCTGCTCCCAAAGTAAACTAGATGATCATTCCCATTTTCATCATTTTGGCTCAGAGTACTTCCTAGTGCTGCATCTGAAGCATCAGTATACATAATGAATGGCTTGCTCCAGTTTGGATTCTTTAAAACAGGTGAAGACACCAAAGCCTCCTTCAATTGTTCAAAAGCTTCATACGCCTTCTTTCCTGGTTCATAAGTAACATCCTTCTTCAAGAACTGGGTTGGTGGTTGTGTAATCTTTAAGATATTCTTGATGAACCTTCTATAGTAACCCATATGGCCTAAAAATGATCTCACCTTACTTATATTCATAGGAAATGGTAACTCTTTGATTTTTGAAACCTTATCAAGATTAGTACCAATACCATCTCTAGATACAACATGCCCTAACAAAACGCCTTTAAAACATCCAAAGACACACTTTGTAGGGTTTAGTGAGGCTTGTGCTTCATCTAACCTTTGAAATGTTGTCTCCATCTTCTGTGTCCACTTCACTGGTAATAGAGTAATCAGAGGATGTCCAATCATTAGTTTCATCACTTGAATCCACAGGTTCTCCCTTATGATGCCAAGGGATCACGTTTATCTTCACCCTCTCTCTATCACGTCTAAGTGTCATGAAGTATTCATTCCATTAGTTTTTTGCATGAACTCTCCTTATCCATGGTCTTCCCAACAACATTGGGTACAAAAAAGTACCATTTTTCATCAACTGAAATTCTACCACACATATAACAACCATAGCAGATATTACCACATTTGAAACAACACCTTCTGGTTTAGTTTTTCCCTTATTTAATGACCTTAACATAAGTGTTGAGGGGCGATCAATTTTTAAACCCAGCATATTCATTACAGACTCGGTCATTACATTAACTACAGCACCTCCATCAACTAAGACATCATGAATTGAAATATCATTACATAATACCTCAGCTTGTAGAGTGTAAGGATCTGCCTTTGCTTCTAAAACAGGGACCTCAACCTCCTTCCTTCATCGAGCATTGAGTCCAATTCATAGCTCCCACCTCTTCTCATAAGACATAGCCAGAAGTTGACCATATGTAATATTTACAAGCCTTTTGGACAGATCTTCTAAGATGGAGTATGGTCCTTGCCCCTGTGAAATCAAAAAATCCTGCACGCCCAACTTTCTTCTCCTATGTTTCTTACTAGTTTCTCCTTTCATCTTCTTAGGATCATTTCCATCTTTGGTTTTTTTTTTTTTCTTTCTTTTTGTTACAAACACATCTGCTTCATTATTCATGCTCCTATCTACTACATCAAAAGAATTCACAGGTGCTTTTCCTTTATCATTATCTCTTGTACTAGATGTAGAAACTCTATCTAAACAATTATACTTATAATGACCCTTTTTATGACAACCATAACATACAACTTCAGACATATTTCTTTTTGGACCTCTATCTCCACCCTGAGAACTAAATTCTTTTCCCTGAAGAAGATTAATAGTTAATTGGTCCATCTTCCTGAGTAGATCTTCATACTCAGTAGATTACTAGGAGAAATATATGTGTTCACCGAGAGTGGTTGTGGATTCTAGACCAAAGGTGTCCGTGTAGGCTCCACCTTAGCAACAATTTTTTTGGGCTCTTCTTCCATGCTTTCTTCTTGCCTTCTTGCAATCTCCTTTGCTTGTTCAAGGGTTTTTGGGTGGTCATACTTCACTTGTTGTCTGATCTCTAGCTTCATCCCAAGAATGAAGTGCTTATAGAGGAGATTATCCACGCTATTCATCAACCCATCCGCTAATCCTTCCTTTCGGATCTGGGCATCGAGCCTCCTCCTTAGCTCTAGAACACGAGCATGATAATACCTTATCTTCTCCTTCTCTCCTTGGGATAAGTTTGTGATATCAATCATGAGATCTACATATTTCTGTTGTTCACCAAATTCTTCAAGAAAAAAATTAGTTAATAAATCCCATGATTTTTTCACATTATCACTTAATGTTTCAAACCACCTAAGGGTTGAACCATCCAAAAAGGTAGGAAAAAATTCAGTCCATTGTTCCCTTCTTATAAGGCCATTACAAATGCAAGATCAGTTAAATTCTTGAATGAAAGAGGAAGCATCTTCATTAGATTGTGAAAAAACAGGAATCTTCCCCATTTTCAAAAGTAACCACAGTGAAATACCAACCCACAAGTACAATCAACAAGACTTATGTGCACAAATAATTGGAATCACTATAATAGAAATTGACTTTACACCTTTCTACAATAAAATAGAAATGACCAAGGTAAACTATGGTAAAATTTGACTTCATGTGGTAAAAACTGACTTTATTGTGGTAAACACTATTCACGATAAAAAGTGAAGTTACTGCGGTTAATACTATTCAAGGTAAAAAGTGACTTTACTGCGGTAAATACTATTCATGGTAAAAAGTGACTTTACCATAGTAACTACTATGCACAGTAAAAACAAGGTTACCCTCTAAATGATTTCTAACTAAGTGGGAATATCTCTCTAGAAATCCACCAATGAGGAATGGTCCCAGTAATGGAACGAAAATGTCATCACCAATCTGGCACTATGATAATTCTCCACTGGGAACTCCTCGTGCTATGATTATTTACTAATGCACAGCTTTTAGTTTGGTGGAAGTAATCTGAAAACACAATAACAGACATAACACAAGAATACCATAGACTATGATACAAAGGAATGATGACAAATCTGAAATATAAGTGTAAATTATATTATCAACATGAAATTGTTACAATCTCTCCCATGAGGTACTTCAAGTGTTACCAACTCCACTTGCCTTTCAACAATAACTATAGGAGAAACTTCACAATTACTCCTCTTAATGGCTTCTTTAACACAACTTCTAAATGATGGCTTCCTTTACACACTTACTCATACAATATTTCTCGCTACTTCATCCTATGCTAAATGAGGGGGGTGGCCTCTTTATTTATAGAACTTTTAGGTTTATCCACCTTATCTCTAAGATAGGATAAGAAATATACTCTGACGAATCATATTCCATACCTTAACTCTTATCTTTACATGTAATATTATCTTTTAAGATAAGATAAACCTTATCATTTCACGTGGGTTCCACCTTTTTAGACTTTTTAGAAATAAAATACACAATATTTATGACATCACTTCTTGTCCTTACTAATATAATATTTCTAATTCCTAATCATGTAGACCCTACTTCTCTACTTACCCTAACTTTGACATTTTAACATTACCGAACCACTTATGACAAATGTTTACTTTTTACGACAATATTCCTATTGTACTTTGACTGTTACCGTATTATACATTATTGGCGGCATCATACCAGCAACACCGTTATCTTCTATCGAACACCACTACTAATTATACTTAACAACATCATATTCCTAATACATACATTAATGAAATAGAAATTACGGAAGAAAATTTTAGTGTCGACAGGACCCCGACAATTTTTTTAGAGAGTTGACTCATTTGAGGCAGACCGATTCCATGGATCAGTATATCACCGATTTTTAGATACTATCGGTCATGGTACCTAATGTTACAGAGATGAGGTTGATTTCCCTATTCACAATATGTTTGACAGATGCTCTCACTGGATTTGTGATGGCATTTGAGCCTTCTTTGTTGCCTGAGGCTATTAGGAGAGCTCGTGACCTGGAGTTATCCACTCCTAAGTCAAGGTTTCCACCTCGAGTGCAGCCTAAGGGTTTCCCTTCTAGAACCAAGGGTTCGCAGTCAAAGGTACCTCCACCTAGGAAAGATACAGATTGAAGACATTTTGGATCTAGAGAGGACAAGGAGGAATTGAGGTGAAAGAAACTATGTTTCGATTGCCGCATACCTTGGGTTCCAAGACATGATTGCAAGGGTAGAGGGAGGGCCCAATTCATAGAGGTCGTCAAGGAGAGTGATGGTGATGAGGAGTTGGATACACAACCATTAGAGGATGATGATGATGAAGCATTAGATAGTGCAGGTGTTGAGTAGGATAGCAAGACTTTCCCCAAGAGACTATCGCCACCTTGTCTAGTACCTCGAGGTATAAGGCATTCAGAGTTAGGGGAGTTTTACAGGGAAAACGAGTGGTGGTACTCATTGATAGTGGGGCAACCCACAACTTTATTGATGCCTCATTAGTTGAGAGGCAAGGGTTACATACAGGAATTTGAGGGCTTCAACGTGGTTGTAGCCAATGGAGATTCTATGATATGCACACAACAGGTTCCCCAATTGAGCACCATGATGGGTAACTATATAATTACCAATGATTTATATATTGTTGGTATTGGAGAGACCAATATAGTGCTTGGGGTACAGTGGCTCCATTCCTTTGGTGAGTTTCATACTAACTTCTAGACGATGGAGCTGAAGTTTACGTCCAAAGGGAGGAATGTGATCTTCAGGGACTTATCTTCAGGTGCACCTGAGTTGTTACGAACAAGAGGATTGAGAGGATCTATAGGCACTATAGGGTGGATTAGGCAGTACACTGTTTGGTTTCAACCAAGGAATCAGAGGATGGATAGCAGGAGTACCATGTGGATATACAAGGCCTATTGGACAAACATAGTTCAGTGTTTGGTGACATGCCTCCAAGAACGTCCAGATAGGGGATTTGAGCATGTGATTGAGCTTGAGGATGCTAGACTGGTGGTCACTTCTCCTTACCATCACCCCAAACAGTTTAAGGATGAGATCGAGAAGACTATACAACAGCTCATGGATATGGGGCATATTAGACCAAGTTCTAACCCTTTTTCTTCTTCGGTGGTTTTGGTGAAGCAGAAGGATGGGACCCTGTTGATGTGTATGGACTACCACGCCTTAAATAAGAAGACAATAAAGAAATAGTATCTCGTACCACGCATTGATGAGTTGTTGGACGAGCTACATGGCACAATCTATTTTTTTAAAATAGATTTGCATTCTGGATATCATCAGATCAAAGTCAGGGAGCAAGATGTGCATAAGACAACATTCAAATACCATTACAGTCACTTTGAGTTCTTGGTGATGCCTTTCGGATTGTCTAATGCTCCAGCTACATTCCAGTCTTGCATGAATCATGTGTTCAACCACTATTTGCGTAAGTTTTTATTAGTTTTCTTTGATGATATTTTAGTCTACAAAAAGACTTGGGAGGACCATATTAGGCACCTAGGTGAGATATTTGGGATATTAGAAGCTAATTCGTTATATGTGAAAGCCTCTAAGTGTGAGTTCGACATGATTGAACTTCTATACTTGGGATACGTAATTGGTGGGGGTACAGTGAAGGTGGATAGAGGAAAGATACGGGCAATCCTGGATTGGCCACCACTTAGGAAATTGACACAATTGAGAGGATTCGTGGGGTTGTGCACATACTACCGGAGGTTCATGAAAAATTTCTCTCGGTTGACTACTCTATTGAGCAATTTGACCAACAAGGGGGCTTTTGCTTGGTCAAACGTAACACAACAAGTGTGATGAGTTTGTGTCCCATCCTTGCATTACTAGACTTCTCCCACCCATTCATTCTAGAGTGTGATGCATTAAGAGAGGGTGTTGGGGTAGTTCTCATGCAGAATAAGCATCCCATCACCTATGAGAATTGGAAATTGAAACCTGTGGAGAGAGGGCATTCAATTTACGACAAGGAGATGTTGGCCATCATGCATGCCTTGGCCAAATTCAGATAGTACCTTATGGGTAGAAAATTTGTGGTTCATACGGATCACAACAGTTTAAGGTTCTTCTTGGGGAAGAAAGGGCTCAATGATCACCAGCAAAGATGGGTGAACAAGGTGCAAACATATGAATTTGGCATAGAGTACACTAGAGGTAAGAATAATATTGTTGTTGATGCTTTATCTAGGAGGCCTTACCTCACTACTATGCTTAGTTCTATGTCTAAGATTTTAGTGGATTGGAATGCTCATATACTTGTTGAGTACTCCAAAAACTAGTTTACCTGTGAGATCATGGATGGTATTATATAGGATGACTGATACAGAGTTGTGGATGATCTCATTTTCTACAAGGATAGGATTTTCCTTGTACCAAGATCCAAAATGAAGGAGAAGATCCTTCGTGTAGTACATGATACACCACTAGCTAGACATCCTGGGTATATAAAAACATACAAGTTTTTCAGGGAGAGATTTGCATGGAAGGGGATGAAGGACGATGTCCTTAACCATGTCAGAGAGTGTATGGTTTGCCAGCAAACCAAATCTGAGCAGTCTTTTCCAACAAGATTACTTCAGCCTCTCCCCATTCCCGAACAGAAATGGGAAAGCATATCTATGGACTTTATCACAGGGCTTCCCTTGGTGCATGGGCATAGCTGCATTTATGTTGTAGTTGATCGATTAACTAAGAATGCTCATTTCTTTTCCCTACCCAAGGGGCATGAGGCGGTGGATGTGGCCCGGATTTTCTATACAGGTATTTTTAGGCTACATGGGTTGCCTAAAAATATCGTCATTGATAGGGACAAGATCTTCATGAGCACCTTTTGGCAGGAGATCTTTAGACTAGCAAGTAAAAAATTGACTCCTGGCACTAGCTACCACCCACAAACAGATGGGCCGACGAAGATAGTCAATAAGTGGATAGAGGGCTACTTGCGGATTTATTGGAACAGGACACCAACGGACATGGATTAGACGGTTACACATGGGCAAGTATTGCTATAATACCACCTATCAGATGAGCATAGGTATGACTCCTTTTCAAGCCTTGTATGGGTACGACACTATTGACATTTGTGGATTTGGTATTACCAGATAGCCGAGCTCCAAAAGCTCGAGATTGGTTACAGGAGAACTAGGATATTTTGAAGGCTCTCAGGAGGAGAACATTCAGAAGGCACAGAATCAACATAAGGTATATGCAGATCGACACAGGATAGAGAGGTCTTTTGAGGTTGGGGATCTAGTATTCCTACGTTTGCAACCATATAGGCAGTCCTCACTGAAGTAGAAGGGTGCAGAGAAATTGAAACCACGATTTTTATGGTCCGTACCTGGTAGTTCGTCCAGCTGGGGCGAGTTGCATATGAGCTAAAGTTGACTGAAGCACAGTAAGATACATAATGTCTTCCGTGTTTTCATGCCTTAAGAAGGCACTCGGACAACATATTGTACCATTTACAAAGTTGCCGCCACTATATGAGGAGGGGAAGCTAGTGTTAGAACCAAAATCCATTATTGAAGAGAGATAGAGGGGGCTTAGGAACAAAGTGATCACCGATTATTTGGTGCGATGAAAGGGATTGCCACTGGAGGATGCAACTTGGGAGGGAGAGCAGATTTTGTATCATCCTAATTTGCATTTGCTTGAGGACAAGCAAAATTTGGGAAGGGAGGATTGTAATGCCCCCTTTTCCTACGCTAAATGGCCTAAGAGCCAATTTGAGTGCAAGCCTTGATCATACCTAAGGGGCTTTGGACGCTGGGAGCTATTGGGTATGAATATCTAGTCCATTTTGTTATAATTCTTCATTGACATAAGCAAAAAGGTGTTTTGGAGGGACTAGATGTTATGTTTTGTCGTTAGGATAGGGGCCACATGGTACTAATGTTCTAATATTTGCGTTGGGGGGTCACTTTTGGACCATGGCGACTTAAAAAAGGGAAAAAGGTAACTATAAGTTACTTTTATTTTATTGGCCCTTCTATGGGAATGAAATGGGCCTAGGGTTTATGGGGGCTCTTTTGCCTGAGGAAGAAGTTATATAAGGAGCTGGGAGGAAAAAGGAAAAGGCACTTCATTCTTGCTTACCTAATTATTTTCCTTCATGTGCAGTTGTTGTTTGCAAATCTATAGCTTGTGGGCGTGAAATTCCACAGGGAACCCTTAGCTTCGGTGGTGAGTGATCCGTCCCTAGCTAGCAGAGAATTCTTTAGTAGTGAGAGATCTACCCTAGTCTTGTCATTTTGGAGCTGTTTTCAAGGCTGATTTACAAAGGTTGGGGATACTAGTATTCCTACGTTTGCAGCCAGGATAGGCAGTCCTCACTAAAGTTTTTGAAGGGTGCATTTGAGAAATTGATAATCTGACCTTTTTATGGCCCGTACCTGGTCAAATTCGTCGCAGCCATTTAGGCTGGTTGCATATGAGCTAGATGTTGACAGAGCACAGTAAGATACATAATGTCTCGACCGTGTTTCATGCCTTAAGCGAGGGTGACTCAGACGGCATTTATTGTCAGGGTCTTTCAGAGTTGCCCATTCTCATATCTGAAGGAGGAGAAGCTAGTGTTAGAACCTAGAACTTTCCATGTTATTTCCAAGAGACCCTAGATTTTTGCTCTAGGATTTAGAGAGTGATCGAACCTAGGCAGTATTCCATTTGTCTATGGAACATTGTGATTTTTCTTGCTTGCAGGAGTGCAACTTGGGTAAAATTCCAGAAATAGATTCTATTCATGTTTTCTATAATAATATCAAGCATTTGCTTGAGGACATTTTCAAGTAATTTGAGTGGATATCTTGGGAGATATCAATGTAATTTAGTCCCCTTGTCCTTATTATAAAAATCTGCATAAGGGCAGTATTTTTCTGAGCTCCAAGCCTTGATCATACCCATTTTGTGCATCTGGACACTGGGAGCTATCCCATAAGGGATATTTCAATCTATCTACACTCCATTTTGATTGATCAGATTCTTCATTGACATATTCCATTAAAGGTGTGTTGGTTATGGACTACATGTTATGTCTCTCTAGTTCCAGTTAAGAAGGGCTTCGCCACATGGTCCACTAATGTTTCACGGATTTTGCCGTTGGGGGTTCATGTTTTGGACCATGGTGACTTAAAGGATCCAAAATGTAATTGAATGTGGTGTGCTAAGTTATTTGGATATTGTCGAGCCGCGAAGACCCAATACAAATAAAATTAGGTTTCAAGAGTGGGGATGCACATTGCATCTAAACATGAAACCTTCATCGATGCAACAAATTTGGGAGGACCCATACTAAGGAAAGACCGTCAGGGCTTGCAGGTACGCTAATGTAGTTTTACACTTCATGTGCAAACCTTTTACCTATCTGGTGCAAATCTATCAACATTCTGCAGAGTTTGACAATTCCACATGGGGACCCTATAATTTTTGAAAACTGGTGAGAGATCCATCCCTAGCTAGCAGGGCATTCTTCGGTAGTGAGAGACTCTACCCTAGCTTGTCATTTTGGAGTTGTTTTCAGGGCTGATTTACAGAGGTTTCAGAGGAAGGGTTGTTGAGGATGGCTAGTACCTACCAAACACGTGATTTCCTAAGTGCTGCAAAGGTGGATAGAAAGTACATTCCCATCAATAAAATAATCACTACTCAATTGGTGTGGATAATATCCTAAGAGACACTTCACGGTAGTTTCACAGGTTTCAAGAATCTCAGCCATGGATACTACAATTCCAAAATTCTGCAGTACGACTGAACCTCAGCCAATCCAAACAAGAGTTCTAGAACAATGATAACGATAACACTAAAATGGAAGTCCAGGGGACTGTTTCTAAGAGAAGGAACAAGTAGACTCCCAAAAGAAGTCTTTCGTGGATTTTCCAGAGCATGCAAATGTTTAAATAAGGCTATAGTATAGGAGCTCCTTCTCCACATCTATTAAAATGGATACACTGTGAGGTGTGATCCATTTAGCTAACATGTTCATCATTCGAATAGTTCCATACTTCGGTAATGTGACATTGTTTGTAACCATCAGTAGTGAGTTGTGACTTTGCATTCAACTATTGTCGATATGTGTAGCCGTCGATATAAAGTAGATTCAATAGTTCCAGCTCATGAAACCACTAGTTTTGTGACACTAAATCCCAAATTACGAAAACATGAAAATTTACCCCATAACCCTGTAAAAATTCACCTTCTATATACCCCATTCTCCAAAGTATTCTAACAATCCTACCCAACCTTTGTATGCTAATTTAATGCTAGATCCAAGACCTCCCTTCAAAAATCATAGATCTAAACTAAACTAATGTGATCCCCGCCTGAGCAATCATACAAAGAATCATGTATCTGACCTGTCCTCCCAGACCATTTGCTACCACTAGTATCGCTGTGAAGACCCATCATTATGAATGAACCTATATGAAAAATCATCATGTGTAAGGATCGTCACTCTTCATGGAGAGTATCAAAATGTCACTAGTCATTCTTACATAGGTGAATTCTTGAGTATGGTCATGAATTTTGAACTATATAGGGGTTGTATTGAGGCCAATTTTTGAAGACTTTGGCTATTTTTGTATGACCGTTTTGCATTGTCCTTAAAGGGAAAACTCATAGTTTTGGATTCCAACAAAGGTGATCAAGACATACTTGATTTTTTTTTTAGACTTCCCTATCATGTTTACTTGGTGTATAGCTTATACAATTCTTCAGTTATGCAGGTAGTAAGCAGGGTTGGTAAGGCAACAATTTTTGGATGTTAGAAACGAGTATTATGTACTCTTGATTGATCTCGAGTACGTAGTCACTTCTTTCAATCAATGTTTTGGATCTTACACCACAACATGACTTATCCTAATGATGGATCATGTGTTGAAGGGTGACACAATATGGCAATTGAAAATTTCCCTACAAATGTTTTTCCAAAGATATTGTTTTTAAGGTGAGTTATGGATTTGTGTAAAATACTTACGATTATTTGGCAGTCACACCCTTGGTCATCTTAACAATAGGATTTATTTCTTATCAAGGGGGCACTCATTTGATAAGCAGAGCTTTAGTTGTTTGGCGCAAAGAGTGATTTAATAAAATTTACTCAATGATAATGTACAGGGCATCTGTTGATTAACATGGATATAACATGTATTCAAACAAGATCAGAGCACCTAGGAAAATGCAAGCAAGAGAGATAGATCTTCCTTTGTAACTCAAAGATCATGGACTTTCGATTCCTGGGTCGATGGCCTGATCCTGTATTTTACCCTAATTTTGGACTGTATAAGCTCTGGCTTACTGAAACTAGAGTATGACGATAACAAGTGATAGGAGTGCCGTGCTAAGGGGATCAGGGGCCGCACCAGGCGTTAGTGTCTGATTCTACTTTGTGGTGGTCTACGATTATAGCGATGGACAGTTCTGGTTTTCCTACTGATAATCGCTTAGTGTCGCTTCGGTGGTTCGTGTGTAACACCGCATACTAGAATTCGTTGTGTTGCACCTGTACCTGCAAGAATAAACCTCTTAGCTACCTGCACAATACTCAACACACATTAGATTAATAAAAATATAGACCATATGCTTACAGTCGATTTTTAACCTCGGCGGTAATACCCAATGTGATTGTCCATACGAGCGTTGCACTTACGTTTCACCACTTAATGATGTAGTTTTTGTTGTCAATAGTTGTGTCGTGTGTGAGTTAGAATAGTGATCCCTTAAGCTAGGATGCCACTGGTGCCAGTCACACAAAGATATAGCGGGTCCCCAAGATCACTTTGTCCCAAATTTCAAATGTGTGGTATGGATATTTTATAAGATAAACCCTCATATGCAGTAAAGTATGCAGTACCCAAAATGTTGTCCTTAGTGTAGTAGATAGAAAATATTAGCTCATTGTAATCAGTATGTGTCTCTTGAATGTTTGCCCCCCTAACGAGGTTAGAATAAGACACATCACCACACGCTCACAGGTTTATCACACACATTTGGGATTACATCACATACATATATATATGATTCATTGTAGGATTTCTTAAGTTTCGGTTCTAAATTAATTTAAGTATAGAAAGGCCGACCAAGGGTGATACCATAAGAAGACAACCAAAGAAATAAGACCTGAAAATTAGATATGTTTTCAAAATTATTAGACAGAAGAGGACAAGAAGCGCCTTGAAGGAACAGTAGCGCCCCGGGTTTCTCAATAGATCTCCTAATGGGCGGTTAGCTTGTAACAGAGAGTCAAATTGTAGATAAAACCTTGTCAATCATTTATTTGTTAAAAAGAGCATTTAGATTAGAAAACTTAAATCTCATGGGATACAAAGGTTAGATTGGAAAACACCAATTGCATGTGAAGGGTTGTTCTTTTTATTTCTTCACGTTGTTGTCTTTTTAACTCATTGGAAAATATCTCATCCATTGTTGTAGATTTATTTTCAATGTTGCACCTTTCATTATCACATAAACCTCTTAAAAAACAAAAACATAACCACAATTGCATATCATTAACTAGAGTAGAGAAAATTAGTATTGGTTGTTGATTTATGTTGAATGCAATTAATCAATTAACCTATTTTTTTCTATCACACTGTAGACACAAAATCATGCACTTGGGTACATTTCTAGGTCCTAAAAGCATGCTAGCATTTACATGATTCCTAAGCAAGAAAACTAGTGGTTGACAACTATCTTTGGCCTCTTTTCTTTATCTCTTGCTTTTTCTTTGGTCTTCCACATACCCTATGGCCCAGTCGGAATTTAACTGATTTATCTTTTATGGCTTCAGACACCAACGCCCAGCCAGGACAACGTCCAGGTGCTCCTGTCCCTCTTAGGCACCCCTAACCCTTTCTTACCTTACTCGCTCTTTTTGGGTCTCTTTTATCTTTTGGGCATCTTTTTCACTTATGGGTTGGCCTTTCAGTTGTCAATTATGAAATTCAAACAAGGGAATCATATAAATACATAGTTATGTTTTCAAAATAAAGGACCAAGCACTAAACATTACTATCACAACCTAAGCTTGCATTCCAAAGGCACTAAAGCACTCAAAATGCATCCATCTAGCATTTATTCAAGGGACAAGGGTTGCATACTTTCTGCATACACTACATAGGAAGGGGAAGTCTATTCTATTCCATTCATACATACTATTATATTGCTACATTCTAGATACAACCCATTATCATTTGTGCAACTTGCACAAGGGATCCTAGGGCATCATTTCTACACACACACACATAAGAACTACATGGAGTCTGAGATGTAGTGCAACGATCGGTTGTAATTTCACTCTTGGGTGACCATCAGGGGTCAGTCTGACTCCCCATTCTACATTTTCCTTTTTGGGTTTGATGTGGTTTGTGGGTATGTGCAGGTGAACTTATTTCTTGTAGGTTACAAGTACCTTCATTGATCTAGGAGAGAATATCAGGTGATCAGCATGGAACAACTATGAAACCCTTGCGACACAACATAATTTAGATCCTAAGCATTTTCACAGTCACATGCACCTAGAACTAGTCACCAGCGCCCATGGTGCCCTTGTCTTGCACTATGGCCCCTGTCCTGACATTAATCTTGAGACCCAAATGTTATAGATAGTAGTTGTGACATTGTCTATAGCCTGTTCAACAATTTCACCTTCCCAGATCACTTCTTGTTCACTCAAAAATCAACTAAGTCCTTATATCTCCCTCTCTTTCTTAGGGTTTGACATCATACATGCTTATTTGCTTGTGTCTTACTATATTTTAAAATTCATACATTATTTATTTTAATAGTTACTCTGCAATTAGATTTAATTAAATTAAATTAAATCATTTGGTGAACCCCACTCGTGATCAAACACTTGGATCCTCATTTTTCCTATCTTCCCAATATCTTCTTTCATGGCTCCTAAAAATCCTCTAATCTCCTTGCATGACTTACTTTAAATGCACCCACCTTGCAAAGATGTTCTCCAAAAATACCTAGACACTATGTATCTCCCTCGCAATATGCCACCTTCACAAGTAAGTGTCATTTTCGATCGTCTATCTGATGACTCTATAAGTCCTAATCCTCCATCCAATAAACCCATCTTAGAGTCAATTCAAGCTTTACATTGTTTATTTCAAGACAAAATTTAAGCTATGAAAACCACCAATTACATCTCTTAAAGTTGAAATCCAACATCTCAAGGATGTTTCTCAAGCTCGTGTTAGTTCTTCTTCTACATCTCATTTTACTTCTATGTCTTCTACATGTGCTCATATAAGTGAACCCCAAGTCTTACCATTACCAACACCTCTCAAGTTTGATCTAAATGCTAAGAAACATGATATTCTTCTTGAGCTCCTCAATCACCAATTGATCAACTTGCCAACTACTCATTGTTACCCTCCTTATCGGCTTGCCAAATACATAGGTATCCCATTTTGCAATTATCACAGACTTAATGGACATCATGACAATGATTGTTATGTTTTAAAAAAACAATTAAACACCTTGAGCATCAGGGTTTTATTTCATTTGCTTCACAAAATTTTGCTACATGTTTATCTTTAATTGCTAAATCCCAATGGGCTCCCAAATCTGATCCTTCCATGTCTAATGAGCATCATTCCATAGTCACTAATGTTCTTTCTTTAGTAAGTCAAGAGAAACCTATCTAACCCATTCCAACTAAGCAACTACCTCTAAAAATTTTTCCTCCTCCCTCCTAAGAAAACCACCTCTAAAAATTCATCCTCCAATCCTCCATCCCCTCCTCTCTAAATCAAGTCCTTCTATTCCCTGTTACCAATCAAGTCAAATAAGAAACCACCTCCAAAGATAACCAACCACTTCCTCCTCTTAAGTCCTTCTACCACGTTATCTACTCCTAAATAAGCTAACCTCTTTAAGGTTCCTCCTTTCAACCCACAATTCAACCCTAATCCTACTCTTGCTCCTCCCTACCATTGTGATGACCATATGATTTCTTATGATACATTTCAAACTCTGTCACCAAGTCGTATTGTCTCTCTGACATAATCACATAGATCTCTGTCACTAGCACACTTGGGGGCATTGCACTTCCCCCCCTTCCCCCCACTATCATCACCTCTCTAGGTGTCTACTATTACACTTCACGCTCCATGTGCTTCATGTCTATCTTTCTAAGCATTTTCACACCCTTTGATACACACATTGTATCATCATTACCCTATGACACACTCTAGTTCCATGGTTCATACTCGACTGTTGAGGGTCTAATTCTAAAATGAACCTCACATCCATTACACATTTCACGCTTTGTGCTTCATGATACATATTTTTAGCATCTACTTGCACATGAAAACCTATTACCCGATGACACACTCTTGTTCTATGGTTCATTCTTGACTGTTGAGGGGGCATTTATAAATGAACCTCATTTCATACGCATCATTTGGGGGCACGCTACTCCTATCATAATTCACACTTTGCATACCATTCCATCACACTCATACATTGCACTTGCATATCTTGGTTGCATCTACTCTTGCTAAGCTTATTCTATTTACATGTTTCACTTTGTTTTCCATGCTAGACAAATTCTTAGTATGTCATTATCATTTTATATACACACATGCACATTCACTTGGTCTTTTGTGGTGAATGCAGATCTCTTATAGGTTCTTACATGCTGCAATGATGCTTGGCACTGTACCTTTTACCAGTCCCACTGAGGCTCCTGGGGGCATCTACTTTCTTTACTATCACATACTACACAGGTTCTATTGCTACATTTTTCACTACTTCTCATTACAGTTACTTTACCTTTCGTTGATTTATACATGCCTTGACATACTATTTATCTTTCTAACATGCTAATGGGTGCTTCATGTGTAACATTTTCCTTGCAGGACTATATGCAACCATGGTTATCTGTACATTTTGCTTGACATTGTTTGTTATTGTATGTTATTGTTTTCGGGCTATGCCCTATGTCTTGTATGATCATTGTATGATTTTTGCCACTTCAACCCTAATTGTCTTGTGACATTGTGAGTGATGTCCCATGTTTGAAACCCACTTTTCATGGTCCATATTGTTTGCACACTTGTCTTGTTACATTGTCTTTTATTACATGTTAGCTACTTTGCTACTAACACATGTTACTAGCCTACTTTTTTTTACATGTGCCTTGGTTTCTACCATGCACATCCCCTACCCCCTATAAGGTATCCATATTCATATATCAACATTTAGGTCCTCTCCTTTGGGCCTGCATTCTCCTCTATCGTCGCATGTACCCCAAACGAGGGGGGCATACATTGGGTGAATAAATCACCCCTACAACAGCTCAGAGCTACAATATAGATAATACATTATAGAAATAACAAGGAACACAGTCACAAAATGGCCCAAAATATAACTTGGGTCCAACACACACTACAGACACCAGCACCCCAAAATCAGACACGCCTAGGTCACTTGGGTCCTCCTCTGGGCACTAATGTCCCGGGGAATACAAAATCATTTTCTCAGTATCAACATAGTTTATAGAAGTCTTACAGAGTTCTACAGTAATAGGCACTGACCTTCAGTCACAGAATGCATTCTATCTCCTACATTAGTACAATCAGAACAATTCAGAATTTCAGGAACAATCATGATAAATCAGGATGTACCATCTACAG
Source organism: Taxus chinensis (assembly GCA_019776745.2). NCBI lineage: Eukaryota > Viridiplantae > Streptophyta > Pinopsida > Cupressales > Taxaceae > Taxus > Taxus chinensis. The sequence continues at coordinate 224,684,335 of CM034151.1, read as the reverse complement.
TGGTGCTTATTGGGCAGAGTCATGAAAGGAGAGTAAAACTAAACCTCTCTCCCCAACACTTGCTCTTTGGCATGAGATCACCCAAAAAACTCACACTTGGCATGAGATCGCCCAAAAAACTTGCACTTGGCGTGAGATCACCCAAAAAACTCACACTTGGTGTGAGATCACCCAAAAAACTCACTCTTGGCATGAGATCGCCCAAAAACATCACCTTCAACATTCAAATCAACAATCTTCAAACAACTGGACACTTTTCTATCTTTTACTCTCTTACATATCAAGTGCACATTTTCCTTTTACACACTTTTACACTACTTTATACATTTTTCTCTGATTTATCATATACAAAACTTTGACTACTTTCTTGTTCTTCTTTTACAAGTCTGTCCTTACAAGAAGCAACTCACACAAGCTACAACAACACACTACAACACATATTCTTCACCCCTAGGGTCCACTTCCCTTTCCTAGTCTCCACACTTCACTTTGTAATCACTCCATGCTTCACTTGTCCACTTGACATGCTATTCACCACACTCTCTATAGGATCATAAGGTATGTGTCTCTTATCTACTTTATGTTATCGAGTATTCACTCAACAACATAAAGTGGGGGAAAATGTAGACACAAAATCACACACTTGGGTACATTTCTAGGTCCTAAAAGCATGCTAGCATTTACATGATTCCTAAGCAAGAAAACTAGTGGTTGACAACTATCTTTGGCCTCTTTTCTTTATCTCTTGTTTTCTCTTTGGTCTTACACACCCTACAACCTAGTCAGAACTTAACTTATTTATCTTTTATGGCTTCAGACACTAGTGCCTAGCCAGGACAACAGCACCCAGGCGCTCTTGTCCCTCGTGGGCACCCCTGACCCTTTCTTACCTTACTCACTCTTTTTGGGTCTCTTTTATATTTTGGGAATATTTTTCACTTATGGGTCAACCTTTCAGTTGTCAATTACAAAATTCAAACAAGGGAATCATATAAATACATAGTTATGTTTTCAAAATAAAGGACCAAACACTAAGCATTACTATCATCACCTAAGCTTACATTCCAAAGGCACTAAAGCACTTCAAAGGAATCCATCTAGCATCCATTTAAGGGACAAGGGATTATACTTCTACATACACAACATAAGGAAGGGGAAGTCTATTCTATTCCATCCACACATACTATTACATTGCTACATTCTAGCTACAACCCACTATCAAGTGCAACTTACACAAGGGCCTCCAAGGGCATCATTTCACACACACACACAGAACAACTACATGGAGTTTGAGATGTAGTGTAGTGCTTGGCAGTAAATTCACTCTTCAGGTGACCATCAGGGTCAGTCTGACTCCCCATTCTACATTTTCCTTTTTATTTGTTTGATGTGGTTTGTGGGTATGTGTAGGTGAACTTATTTCTTTGTAGGTTACATGTACCCCTCAAAATCAAGGAGTGAATATCAGGTGATCAATATGGAATAAAGTGAAACCCTTGCGACACATAAAATAAATCCTGAGAATTCTGCACAGTCACCAGGTGCCTAGATCTAGTCACCAAGTGCCCAGGTGCCCTCTGTCTTGCTACAGGCACCCCTATCTGGCATTATTCATGAGTTCTAGAATTTACAAGTGAGCAGTTACGACATTGTTTGCAACTCTGTTCAACACTTTTACCTACCGAGATCACTTCATGTTCACTCGTAAAAAACTAAGTCTTCTTATCTCTCCTCTCTTGCTTAGGGTTTGACATCCTTTACATGTTTATTTACTTGTGTCTTACTGTATTTTAGCATTCATACATTATTTATTTCAATAGTTGCTCTACAGTTAGATTTAATTCAAATTAAATTAAGTCAGTAGGAGTTAATCTTAATTACACTCTATATTACCTTGTCAAAACAACTTGCAAATGAATCAATTGAAAAACCTAGACAATAGTCCCATAAGTTAAGCCATGCACACTTAGAGACATTAATTTTGGTCCCAAACACACCAAATAAATTCCAAAAATAATATGCAACACCTACAAAACATAGTTATGTTATTGAAGTTTTCAAATCATGTTCAATGATATAAGGAAACTTGTTGATCCACAAGACAATAAGTTATTACTTTACAAAAATTTCAACCAAAACATCTTTGTGGCTCCCATTCAAGCCTCAAACCATCTACATAACTCTCATTCAAGCTCAATAAAGTAAACAACTCTTAGTCTAGGCTATTCTTGTGCTTTTCTCCTAATCATAGCTAACACCACACAATTGTTACTTCTCCCCCATCATGAATGAATTTGGAGTACCACGTATTCTTAGGTATATTTAGACATTTCCCTTGTGTTCCTGATCCTTTTTAGCCACAAAAAATTCAAGATGCTATCTTTTCTGAATTAAGATGAGAAGTATTTTGCTATTCTCCTGCAAACATCATACCGTAACTCATTATTCTTGATGAGGAAGTTCCTCAAGACAACAACCACATTCGTGATCTCATGATATTATTGCTCCCATTAGATATTTGGGTGTTTTAGCTCGTATTTTCTCTCTGCCCTCATATTTAATATGACCTTGCTAGATCAAGGCCAATTTTCATCTAATAATTGTTTCATCCATTTTGTGCAAACCAACATTTACCCATTCACTGACCATGATATAGATCATGAACTTTGCATTACCATCATTCTTGATCATACTATTAACCACATGCATGTCCATAAGAGCTTCACTACCTTGGATAATAAGATCTTTCTCTCTCAATAATATTAGTAGGGAAACCTCCTTTTGTCTTGTTTGTATCTCCAACTTATCATACCCCCTTAATCACATCGTCTTCATACTATCCGTGATATTCCCCCATCATTATCTTACCGTCCTCTATGTTGACTTCCTTGGCCAAAATTCATAATGAGTCAAGTATGAAAAAAATCCCCCTACGCTTTTTGATGTGTACAAACACCACAAAAAAATATCATTCAAAAGGCATACACATATCTCCTAAATATTCTTAATGTAACACCATACATTAGGAGAAAATCCACGAACACATGTATGAAGCACTCCAAAATAGGTTTTAAAGTCAATATTCTCAATTTAAAGACCATAAAATCCAAGTCAAGCACAAACAAAACATTATCAAGTGATTAAGTTAGAAAATATAGTTGCATCCATACAAATATCACATCTCTAGGTGGATAACTACGTGTAGTTCAAGTCATGTTTGGAGTAATACAAATTTAGGTTCTATGTGGATTAAAATTTAACCTAAACATTAACCATTTTGTAGGGGTTCCACCAATGTTCAGGGTTTCAAGTCGTTTCAGTTAATTATAGAGGGTTTCACATATTTACAAGACCTAATATATTACATTAAAGCACATGAAAATCAATCACAAGGGCACAACAAGTTACATATATCCAATACATACCAAAAAACAATTTCCAAATAAGGTCAAAACTGCCAAATGGTTTAGTCCATAAATAAAATTTCATTCCAACAGACTACAAAATCAAAATAAGAGACAAAGCATCTGCAAGACATTAACCTATTCATCACTTTGTCATGCCCATATCAACTTCTAGACCAATGAAATGGCTAATTGCACTTACCTTCTCATGTTTTACTCTATTTAGGACATGTTCTAATTTATCCATCTTGAAAATTATGATATATGTATATCACAATATGAACACTTAACTAAAATATGAATATACATCTTATTTCTAACAATGAGAATGTCAGACAAGATTGAGCATTAATAAAACATGAATACAAAAAGAGAGTATAGTTGTGTGAGAGAGGAATCAAACATGATCCAAAAGATAACTTGTATGTAAAATGTGTGAGAAAATATCTTTACAAGAGGTGTATAATAGGTAGAGGGTGGGTGTGACCACCACCTAAAAAGGCGAAGAAGTGTAACTTCCATCCATTCCAATAACACATACGAAAACTAAATATATGTATATGAAAAATCATGCAATAGAATAAAAACTTTGTAATAGAATAAAAAATCTACACTAACAACCCCTTAAGCATAGCTTATGTGGGTAGAAGACATGAGTCCTAGAAACAAGGCCTGATGAGGTAACTAGTACATAGAAAATCTCTCATAAAGAACATAAAAAAAGAAAACCCATAGGGAAAAATCCTCCCCAAAAGATAGAAAGGGAAGTACATAAAAAAATATTTCTTAGTAGATAATCCTCCTAAGAAGAACATAGAGAAATCCCCCAAAAATAGAGAGAGAAAGAAGAGAATAAGATGACTAACCATCCCCTCAGAAGATAAAGACTCATGATCTCCAAATAGATCCTGTAGATGAAGAATTTTGTTGCAAGAAAGAAAACAATGAAGATTTCATCCCAATAAAAAAATTTAGATGCTACGATAAAATACTATGAATCAAAGGCGTAGGTAAAGAATATCTCCAGATAGTGCTCAACAAAACCCATGCTAAGTTATGATAAGTGTTGATGACTCAAATTAAGTGGCAACTAGGACTTACAGTGCTTACCAATATCGATATGAGAATTGAACCAGAAAAAAGGTACTCTTAAAGAAGGTGTCAACATGAATGATGATAGAGGTGAATCATATGATTCAAAAAGTGCACGTGATGTCACCATGTAAGCATGTAATGAAAAATAAAATTCACCTAGAGTTGAATAAGTAACTCTACTAGAGTTGTCACCAAAGAGAGGGCAACTATCCTTAATAGTGTCATCAAGATCTGAAAGGTGAGTCCACAAATAGATATAAATGTCTGGCAAGTAGACCTCCAAATAAAGTGGATCATGTAGACATGGAGAACCATCTTATAGAGAATCACTGGAAGCCCTCAAGGAAGCAATTGTGAACTTTGATGAAATAACAAGTGATTGAGGAATGTCCTAAAAGAGGAAAGTAATACCCTCAATTGTGTCATCTAGATATGAAATTTAGGAATCTACAAAAAAATAAGTGATGTATGGTAGGCATGTGTCCTAATGAGGTGAATCCAAAAGACATATATGATCTTGCTATACATAATCACTAGAATCCCTTAAAGGAAAAACTCCGAGCTTTGAAGTAGTAACATGTACAAAAGAAATGTTATGATCTCGTTGTAAAGAATCATTGGAAGCTTATGAAAAAGTGAATATTGAATCTAAAGTAACAATAGGTACATGATCCTGTTGCAAAGAAACATTATAAGCTCTCAAAGAAGTGACTCTAGACTCTGAAGTAGTAATAAGTACAATAGAAAAGTCCTCAATTGTAGATGGGGTGTTAGTGGTAGGAGAAGGTTCGGTAGTAGTATTAGTATCATCCACATATGAATGGTTTTATAAGGAAATATCAATTTTAGATGGATAATCATGGTCTCCATACAACTTCTAGATAAATTTACAAGAAGTGAAAGGGAACTTAGTATATGCAAGCTCATGTTAAATATCCTCAGGAACAATGAGACATATTAGTTCGTAGATAATGTCATATTTGTTCAACCACTCAATCTTCTGTTCATAGTCATTGGGCTTAGGAAAAAAGTCTAAGGAGATAGGGTATTTTATCATGTAATATGCAAAGATCTTGTATCCCTTGTTTCCAAGATAAGTAGTTCTCATAATTTAGCGGCACAACATAATGACGAAATTTAACACGAAAACACATTATGAACCCCCCTAAAATGGAACTTTATGTTAGTTTGTTATTACATTACACCAAGATATGACACTTTATAATCTAGTGTAAATACATTACTTCAAGGCCTAAAAGTGTCTAATATATGACAAATAAGGAAATGAGAGTACCACCATTGTAAAGATCTTGAAAAAAAATACACATTTAAAAAAAAAAGGGCACCTCAAATAGAGTTTCCAACATAAATTTATGGCTTTTGCAAATTCCTTACTCTTGAAAATTTTGACACTTCTTGCTACACCTTAAAAAAATTTGCACCCTTTTCACCTCTTACAAATTTTAACATTTACTTCAACACTTAAATTTTTTATGTCTCATCAGTTAAGCTCCCTTTAGTTGGTTGTGACTAGGATCTAGACACCACGTGACTAGGGGATAAGGCAAGGAAAAGTAGAGTGGTGACCTTCTTCTAAATAGTAAACTTGTGCACAAAGTGATGTCACCTTTGGGGGGAGTTGCGTGCTTACTTATCGACCTGTCTGATAGCTTATTCCACTTGCTTATCAAAAAGGATAATAAAAGCCACCTAATATTAGGTCATTTATATAAATTTTTGTACTTGAATTGAACAAAGTTGTCACCACACACAATAGGTACCAGACTAAAACACGTACATAACCACTAGTCTAGTAGGAAAAATCCCTCAAATGTAGATACAACATTGAACAATAGGGATGACACCCAAGAAGTGAGGCCTAGTATGCTTCAAATAATATTTGAGTTTAGTTTCATAACTATGGTTTTGACATGATATGAAATGAATGACATACTTTGTTTCTCCAAAGAATGTAGAAAATGAATATTTTCCTATAAAACCACCTATTTCCTTCATTCTTTTTTAATTCTCCAGATCATCCAAACACTCATGAGAAGAGCATACTCAAAGATCAAAGGATATATAATAACAATCTTGAAATAATTCAAAATATGAACATAATAAATAAAACAAAACAATGACACTGGATTACAAGAATGAGCTTTGATACCATGTTGTAGACATAAAATCTATGCACTTGGGTACATTTCTAGGTCCTAAAGCATAGTAATGTATACACGATTACTAAGCAAAAAAACTACTGGTTGATAACTTTTTTTGGGCCTTTTGATATATCTTTTACACCTTTATTGGCCTTACATATCTTACAGCTCTGCCATAACTTTACCGATTTATCTTTTATGGCCTCAAACACTAGCACCCAGCTAGGACATAAGCACCCATGTGCTCATGTCCCTCCTAGGTGCTCCTGACCTTCTTTATCTTCTTATTACTCTTTCGGGTCTCTTTTACTTCTTGGTCACCTTTTAAAATTTTGGTTCGGCATTTAAGTTGTCAACTACGAAATTCAAACAAGCGAATCATATATATTTAGTTATTACTCTCAAATAAGGGGCTAAGAACTATAAACATTAGCTATCATCACCTAAGCTTGCATAAAAGGCACAAGAGCACTACAAACCATACATCTAACACACTCATACAAAGGACAAGGGATGCATCAATCTGCATAAACAACATAGGAGGGGAGTTCATTTTATTCCATCACACACATTCTACATACTCAATACAATCTATATTTAGCTCGTTATCATCGTGCAACTCACATAAGGGCAACCTGGGGTATCATTCCATACACAATCACGAAGAACTACATGGAGTCTAAGATGTAGTGCGACACTCGGTCATAAGTTCACTCTTTGGGTGACCACCGGGGTCATTCTGACTCCCCATTCCACATCTTCTTTATTAGGTTTGATGTGGTTTGTGGACACGTATAGGTAGATATATGTTTCACATGTTATATGTATGACTGACAACATCAGAACAAAACTAGACCAACAAATAGAGACTAATAATGAAGATCCACTGACCCATAAAAAGCCAGATATGAGAATCTAACTAGTCACTAGCGCACATAACAATTACTAGTGCTCAGAGTGTTCCTATCCTCCTGTGGGAACTTCTATACAACACATTTATGAGTTCTAGAACCCTCGGTGAGCCTTGACGACATTGTTTCCAACCTATTCCAACAATTACTCAGTCCAGATCATCTCCAAATTGCACAAAATCAGCTAAGTCATATCCCCCTCTCATTTGTTTGGGGTTGTACATCATTGAATGTTTGTTTCTTATCTATTATTGAATATTATCATCTATATATCATTAGTTACATTACATTACTTTGAAATTAAGGTTTAATTCAATTTAGATTAAATCAATTCAAATTGAAATTTTAAGGTTTTGGGTGCTAGTGAATGTTTTGGGCACCGATGACTGATTAAATGCCCAATTTATGTCTTTTTCTAGGTCATATGAACTTCGTTATTAGTCTCTCTTTGTCGCTTTGGTTTTACTTTGATGTCACCAGTCGTATCTGTAACCTACAAAACAAATATCTACTTGTGCATGCCCACAAACCACATCAAACCTAATAAAGAATATGTAGATTGGGGAGTCAAATTGACCCTAATGGTCACCTGAAGAGTGAAATTATTATCAAGTGTTGCACTACATCTCACAATCCATGTAGTTCTTCATGCTTGTATGTGTAATGATGCCCCAAGTTGCCCTTGTGCAAGTTGCACGATGATAATGGGCTAGATATAGATTGTACTGAGTATGCAGAATGTGTGTGATGGAATAAAATTAACTCCCCTCCTATGTTGTATATGCATATTGATGCATCCATTGTCCCTTGTATGAGTGTGTTAGATGTATGCTTTGTAGTATTTTTGTTCCTTTGATGCAAGCTTAGGTGATGATAGATAATGCTTATAATGATTGGCCCCTTATTTGAGAGCAATAACTAAATACATATATGATTCCCTCGTTTGAATTTTGTAATTGACAACTGAAAGGATGACCCAAAATTTTAAAAGGTGACCAAGAAGTAAAAGATATCCAAAAGAGTAAAAAAAAGATAAATAAGGTTAGGAGCGCCCAGGAGGGACAAGAGTGCTCGGGCACTACTATCCTAACTGGGTGCTAGTGTCTAAGGCCATCAAAGATAAATCGATAAAGTTCCGGTAGAGTTGTACGATATGTAAGGCCAATAAAGGTGTAAGAGATAAAGTAAAAGTCCTAAATAAGTTGTTAACCACTAGTTTTCTTGCTTAGGAATCATGTATACATTAGTATGCTTTAAGAACTATAAATCTACCAAAGTGCATAGATTTTGTGTCTACATTTTCCCCCACTTTATGTTGTTGATAAAATACTTGATAACATAAATTAGATAGAAGATGTGTACATTATAATCCTGTAGAGAAGAGTGTAGCCGATAGCGTGCCAAGTGGACAAGTGAAGCGTGAAGTGATCGTAATGTGAAGCATGCAAACTAAGAAGGGGAGGTAGACCATAGGGGTGAAGCATGTGCATAGTAGTGTGATGTTGGAGCTTGTGCTCACTAATGTGAGTTGGTTCTTGTTTTGTATAATGATGGACCTACAAAAGAAGAGCAAGAAAGTAGTAAAATTCCCATATATGAAAAAATAGAGTAACGTGTGTATAAGTAAAAGTGTGTAGAGTGCACCTGATGCATAAAAGAGTAAAGAATAGAAAGTTATCCTATTTTTTCTTGGGAGATGATGCTAGATTTGAGTGTCTTATTTCCGAAGGGTGAAAGTTTTTGGGTGATCTCACGCCAAGAGCGAGTTTGTTGGGTGATCTCATGCCAAGAGTGAGTTTTTTAGGTGATCTCACACCAAGGAAGAGTTTTTTGGGTGATATCACACCAAGAGCGAGTTTTTTTGGCAATCTCACGCTAAGAGCAAGTCTTTTGGGTGATATCATGTATAAGCGAATAGTGTTGGGGAGAGAGGTATGTTTTTATCTCCTTCCACGATGCTTCTCAAATAAGTGCCACTGCAAATTAGCACGTCTCGATTTCTAACTACTTTGTAGCAAATTAAATGAATTTTTTAACTAAAGGAAAGTGCCTGATACTGTAGATTTTTATTCTAAATTGTTGGAAACTATGTTGTACTGAGAAACTGTCTGATTTTTTCCCCATGACACAGGCGCCCATTGTTCCAATCTGCTACTGGGCGTTAGTGTTTGCTATGTGTTTTTGGTCTAAGTCTGATTCTAGAAAAATATGTGAATTTGTTCTTTTGTTGATTCTGTATTGTGTTGTTCTATTTTGGAGCTTTGAGCTGCTAGAAGTGTGATTTGTTCACCCAATTGATGCCCCCCTCATTTATGGTGCATGTGATGAATGTAGGAGGAGGTGGCCCAAACGAGAGGACTTGAAACTGATATGCATATCCGAGATTGGATGCTTACATGGGTAGGGGATGTATATAGTAGAAACCAAGGCACACACAAATAATATGGACTAGTAAATAAGTGTTAGCATAAAAGAGATAACATGTAATATAAAACAACGTAGCAAGAAACTATGAAGACAAAAGGTACTACAAAAAGTGGGTTGCATATATGGGACATTGCTCACAACGTCACAAGACAATTAGGGCCGAAGCGGCCATCGGCAAACAATGAGCAAGCAATACATAGGGCATAACTCGCAAATAATAATAAACAACAACAATCTAGGAGTAATAGATAACCATGATTGTATAGAATCTTGCAAGGCAAATGCTACACATGAAGCACCCGTTAGCATGTTAGAATGATAAATAATATGTCAAAGCAAGTATAAATTAGTGAAAAGTAAATGATAGTGCTAGGAAATAGTAAATATTATAACAATAGGACCTGTGATGTTTGTTTGTAGTATGAGAGTAACAAAGGTAGATGCCCCCAGAAGCCTCGATGGGATTGGTAAAGAGTGGTGTTGAGCATTGTACATCATGCAAGAAGTTGTAAAAGGTCCTACATTCACCTCAAGATACCATGTGAACATGCATGTGTGTATAGAAAAAGATGATGACATACTAAGTATCTAATTAACATAGGAAATAAAGTGTAACATGTGAATAATATAATCTAGCAAGAGTAAATGCAACCAATATATGTGAATGTTGTGTGAAGATGATGGTGTGCTACGAAATGCAATATGTGAAGATGGGAGGAGCCATGTTGCCTCCCAAAAAATGTGTATGAGATGAGGTTCATTTAGGAATGCTCCCTCTACAGTCAACTATGAACCGTAGAATAAGAGTGTGTCATTGGGTAATGGTGGTATAGTGTGAGTACTAGAGATGTGGTAATGCTCATAAATATAGAAATGTAGCATGGAGCGTGAGTAGCCAACATGTGACAAGTGAGGTTCATTTATGAATTGTTCCCTCAACACTCAAGTATGAACCATAGAATAACAGTGCATCATCGGGTAATGAAGGTAAAGTATGCTTACTGGAGATGTGGTGATGCTCGAAAAGATAAACATAAAGCATGAAGCATGAGTAGCCAAGATAAGACAAGTTAGGTTCACGAAGGAATTGCACCCTCAACAGGCAATCATGAACCATAAAACAAGAGTGCGTCATCTGGTAATGATGGTATAATATGGGTACCAGAGATGTGGTAATGCTAAAAAAGATGGACATGAAGCATAGAGCGTGAAGTGTAATAGAGAAGCTAATAGTACATGATAAAGACAACAAATGATGATGGAGGGGGGGGAAAGTGTGATGCCCCCCAAGTGTGTGAGTGAGGAATCAAGTAAACTCATCAATGAGGTCATCAATGTTATGGTTATAACCAATGGGATTTGGATTGGAGACGTAGTAGACAATAGTATGAGGCTAATCATGGAATGAGCCTATGCAGTATAAATTATACATGCCCATAACATATTCTTCATCAGTAAAAGGTGGTTGTGGACAATTATGTGTGTACTAGTGAGTTAGGTTTTAGGTACAACCAAGGAAGGAATAATTACAAATAGCGATCAAATCTAAATTTCAGAGTAACTATTGTAATATATGATATTTAAGTGATAAAATATAGTAATATACAAGCACTAAGCATACAATAATGTGTAAAAAACATAAGAAAATGAGAGAGGAAGATGGATTAGCTAGTTGTGAGTGATCTGAAAGTGATTGTAATTGTTTGAATGTTGGATTTGGCTTGAAACAATGTCGTAGTGGCTCGCAGAGAGTTCTAAGTCTTGAACTGTGCCAGATAGAAGTGCCTAGAGGAGGATAGGAGCACCCTAGGCATTAGTGACTGATTTGGGCGCTAGTGACTGTGTGAATACTCAAAATCTAATTTTTTCTGGGTCGGAAGTTCTTCACTCCAATATTTGCTTTGTTGCTTTGACTTCGCTATTAGGGTTCTAATTGCACTTGTAACCTGCAACACAAACCCTAGCTATCTGTATAGGCTCACAAACACATGAGATCTGAATAAAATATGTAATATGTGAAGTCTGACTAACCCCGATGGTCACCTAATGAATGAACCTATGACCAAGTGTTGTACTACATTTTAGACTCCATGTAGTTCTTTGTCCTTTGCCTATGTTTTCCCTTGCGTCGATGACGTCAAGATAGTGGGGTGTGGTATAAAATTCAACACTACCCCTTCTTATGCAATGTATGCAACCCATAATGTAGTCCCTTTGAGTAGTGGTATTAATATGTAGATGTGATAGTCCCTTTTGAATTTCCAGCCCCACTAATGATTAATATGTTATGTATATATATGAGTCCCTTGTTTGAATTTTAACACTAGTGACACTGAAGGCCGACTAAGAATGTAAGATAAGGATAATGAAAGAAATAAGGCTAACCATAAATGATAAAAATGTGTAAAAAGAATAAGGAGGACATGAGCGCTAAGAAGGGACACAAGCACCTGACCGCTAGTATCCTGAGACCAAGAATGACATATGTGACAAGACATAAAGATAATGATCCATGTGACTTGACCATAAGTGCATACAAAAATGAGAGGTGTAGAAAAGAGTCGCAATAGAAATCAATCAAAGAATATATATGTACAAGGGACAAAGTCACCAGTGATTACTTTTCTTACTTAATATTCATGCATACAACAAAAAATTGATGACATAGTAAAGTGATGATATGTGCATAATTTTGTGTCTACACTTGCACCCTTTATGCCATTTGAAGGAAATTCAAGTAGTGTAAAGGAAGTAAGGAACATACCTGTATAGGGTTCAAAGAAGCCATATTGCAGAGTGTGCATAGAAGATTGAAACTTGTAGCCTGGTGCACCATGGATCGACGTTTGACCCATGCGGTGTAGGAAAAGATAGAAAACTGTTATACGAAGCAACTTGGAGAAATAATTGTGATAATATTGGAGATTTTGAATTTTTGTCAAAGGTGATATAAGAGGTATAGAGTGATCGATTCCCAACATGATTTGTTGATAATTGAAGGATTTTGGTGTCCTGCCTCCAGAGGAAGAGTGTTGGGGAGAGATATATGTTTTTCTCTCTACCTATTGACACTTCCCCACAAGGTCCAACCACTGCAGATGGATAAGGACTGAATTGTTACCGTTTTGTTCTGATTGAAATTCATTTGTCCCGATTGAAGAACCCACATAGGAGCAGTACAAGAAAGGCAACGACGTCTAATTGCCCCCACTCCTATAGTAACGAGTGTTCAATTTGAATAGTATTAGATGGCTTCTAAGTTAAGTCATCTGGAAGTGATGGTGACATAATGTAGCTCCCAAGTTAGGTAATTTGAAAGCAATAATAACTATGGTTGTTGTATTGATTGAATGGTTTGAATAGTAGGAGTTGATCGAATGGGATGTATTTGGAAGATTACTCACTGATATATTTTGTTTTACCCTCAGATTAGGTCATTTAGGGGAATGGATTCGAAATAACAGAAGTATCGACTGTCGTATATAATAAATGTAATTGTATTTGAGTGAGATCAGAAAAAATGTCATAGTAACGTATTGTGAGTGTCAATTGATTGTGTTGTATCTTGAGATGGATTATAAGATGATCTCAATTGTATGTCCCTATTTCAATGAAAGGGCGAGGGGTGGAGAAATGAGTACTGAGCTGAAATAAAAGATGTTAGGGATTACAATAGCAACTGAGAGATACTATAGAAGATGTAATAATGTCGATAAATTATGTGTAGATATTAAATAGTGCATGTGTCATAATTGAATATAGAGTGTTTAGAATTGTATAGTACAATACTAGATGAGATCGTGATCTGGATGTCATAAATGAGGCAAAAAATGAAGTAACAAGGCTTAAGATATGAGTCAACTATGTGTTTTGCAGGTTACAAGTGTGATCAGAACCCTAACAACGAAGTCAAAGTGACAAAGAGAATATTAGAGTGAAGACCTTTCGACCTAGAAAAAGTTAAAACCTGAGCATCTAAGCAGATACAGGCACCCTAATCAGTCACTAGCGCCTGGGGTGCTCCCGTCCTCCTGCAAGTGCTTCTGTCCTACATATTTATGTACTTTTGAATCTTCATCGAGCCATTATGATGCCGTTCCTAGCTTGTTCCAGTAGATACACAGTCCTGATCACTCTTGGATCACACAAAATCAACCAAGTCTTCTTCTTCCTTCATTTGCTTAGGGTTTTACATCTTTGAATGCTTATTGCTTGCACATTACTGTACTAAATTACTTGAATATAATTTGATACAATAGTTACTCTGAAATAAGGTTTAATTCAATTTAGATTAAATCACATATGAGAATGTGGGCAAAAATCGAGGACTGATAAAATAGAAACATACAAAGAGAGTAAAGTTGTGAGAGAGAGAAACCAAACATGAGCCAAAAGATAACTTCTATTTAGAATGCATGAGAAACTAACTTTACAAAAGGTGCATAAATAGTAAGTGGGGAAGTGTAACCACCATGTAAAAAGGTGGAAAAGAGTAACTCCCATCTATCCTAATGACACATAAGCAAACTAAATATATGTGTAGGGAAAACCATGCAATGGAATAAAAAACCTATAATAATAGTAAGCATAATATGATATTAAGTAAATAAATTTATATTCTTTTCTCCACATTTATTTATTTATTTTGGATGTTATTAGGAGTAAAAAAACACAACTTAAGGTAGACGAAATTGTTTAGATAGACAAAATAAATTTTAGATTCACTCATTTTCTATTATTTGTTCCAAATAGGTCTCTCTTCATCTGTAATGTTTCCAAAAGAATGTAAAGGTTTATCAAATGGTCTAAAAAATTAACCATTGAAACCTCTCACATCTCCCTAGATTTTTTTCTTAATAATACGTGAAAAAAATAAGAATGTGCTACATTCATTTTATAAAAAATATCCAACAATGTCTTCATTCCCTACTAAGGACTATTTTGCCCAAATTCTGAGTTTAATCTTTGGTTTACCTACAACATGTAGAGTGGGGCATTTGCAGGTCATATAGTGGTCATAGTGGCCACAAACCTTGAGGTAGGGATCACACTTCTCCATGTAAACCAAACATAACACAACATAACACTTCAAGTACAAATCACTTGATGGAGATTAAGGACCTAGCCCCAACCCCACCCCCATGTCCTACTATCAATTTACCATTATAAAAAAGTCTTGACAATTAATTCATGGAGATAAGATCAATGACTTAGGTTGCCCAAATCTAAAATTCAATCCTTAGTTACCTGAAATGTATAATGTGAGAAGTTTGCGTAGCGTAGTGGTTATAAAAGTAGAGCTATAAAAAAATAGGTAGAAAAAATTGATATCAATTTTTTTTAAAATGTAAGATTTTGCATTTACAAAATAAAAGAATTTGAGACTCTTCTAAATTACCTCATACCGTAAATAGTGTTCAAGGAGAAAGGAAATTGTGGAAAGAAGAAAATTGGTGGAAAAGACACAAAGACGAGATAGACTT